>CM051455.1:21550769-22105252 GCA_028274465.1 Plantago ovata | reverse complement strand
TTTGGTGGTACACAAATATGTCTGTGGAATGTGAAAAAGTGAGATTGGTTAATTGGACAGGTGCCTGTGCATCTGAACTTTCATCTCTTTAACTGTTTAAACTGCTGCATCAACCTCTCTTGTGCTTACAGTTTGAAATTTACCTGTACTTAGTTGATAAATAATAATCTCATACTGGCTCATCCAATTTGGTTGGTGGCATGAATGGTCAGACTGTCAACAACCACAATGCCATGATGGTGATACACACTTGTGAATTGTTTGAAAAATAAAACTACACAACTTGCCTTGAAGTTATTGTCCAATGAGGCAATGACTGCTGAGAAGAAAGTTGTTTTGCTCCTCTTGTTCCAGATTCGCATCATTGCTGCTCAAGCTCTCACAACTATGGCAATTAGATCCGGCGAGCCTTATAGGCTACAGATCTATGAATTTGCATACTTTGGCTCAAGGCGGCGTACAGTCACAGTTCTCAGATATGCATGTAGTAATGGTGAAGATCAGGAGCAAGTGGTACAGGTCTTGGATCTTTAATAACTCCTATGCTGAAGGTCCTAGACGAATGTATGCTGGGCAAGATGAACTTATAAAGTAAGTTATGAGTATTCTGTTTTCTTAATTACGTATATGTATCATGATATGTAATTAGTTCCAGAATTTTGTTATATTTTTCGGTTTTTGAATGTTCAGGGATATGCGCAATCATGACAATGCGAAAAAGGAATGGTCGGACGAGGAACTTAAGAAGCTGTATGAAACTCATGAGAGATTATTAGATCTTGTCTCACTCTTTTGTTATGTTCCACGGACGAAGTATCTTCCTCTAGGGCCAACAAGGTATTTATACTTCTTTCTGCATGCCGTTTAGTTGACCAGCTTGATACATTTTCTTCAAAACACATGGTATACTGCATGGAAAGAGGTTTCTATTGGATTCAGATTTAGTAAGAAAGAAACTGTGTTTGTATTCAAGGTCTCTTTCTCACTTTATTTGGTGATGTTGTGTGTTTTTAACCTTGAATAATGCTGTGGTACTGGTTAATGAAGTTCAGAACGAATTAGTCTTGTTCATGTGAAATTTTGACTGAGGTAAATTTTTCACTGGTGAGCTGAATGCTTTACTCAAATACAGGTAGTCCTGAAGCATTCATACTGCTAAAGAGAAAAGATATAGTACTAGTCTAAATATTTCTAAATCTTTATCCTCTTCCAGTCAGCATCTCACTCAAGTATCTTTTTCTACTTCTATTTTTCTACATATTCTTGGGGTTAACATGAGTTAGATTAGTGTTTGTAGCTTTTCATTTGCAGGGAGTTAAATTGGAGAAACAATTATCTCACAATTTTCTTTGGGTTCTCAATTGACAGTGCAAAACTTATTGACATTTATCGCACGCGGCACAACATAACTGCATCGACAGGCCTCAGTGATCCTGCAGTGCCACAGGGATATCTGATCTTATGTACGAATCTACAAAGAAGGGGATTCCTGACCTGATCTATGAAAATACCAAAACAAAATCAGCTGAGCCTGAAGCACTTGATGACGACCTTGTTAATTTCTGGGCTACTAGCCTTGGTGATGCACCAGCTATGAACAGGGTAAGAATAAATAAATTAATCTAGATGTATTGACTCAAGAAGAATAACATCTAAGTATAATTTAGGCAAGATTACATCAGCATTTTATTCAGGAAGCTCTTTGTCAGATGGTATCTCTTTGGCTGGCCCTTATTCTTATAGATCAGAGATACCTAGTCATGAAATTTGGTCAAGAACTTAATTGTCAATTAGGAAAATTGATTAACGGGATGACACTGGGGATTAAACCACATTCTGTCTGGAAGAATCTCTGTGCTGTTTGTTCTCTGAAGTTCAGTGTCTTGTTATTTGCTTATTCGGCATGACTTACCGTAGACTGTGTGGTCCTATAGAAGTAATTGCATTGATTTATGGAAGAAGCCGAAAGAACTCTTCAATTACTTATTAGCTGACTTGAGTTGCACCCCACAATGTTCCGGGACACGAACTGGGAGCTCTGGCTGGAGATGTGTGTCCAGTCCACTGTCCACTTGGTGCAATGCATCTCCCGTTTTCTGTCCTGTATGTTAAAAGATGGGAGAACTACATTTATTCGTGTCATTCCCAAATATTTCTTACACATAAGTGATACATATAATCATTCTTACATTTTAGTGTTATTAATTTGTAGTGGCTATAATATCCTCATTTAAATTAGGCAACTAAATAATTAGAATATCAATACAATCCTAAATTCATGGGCTTCTTGTTTTTTTTGTCTTCCAAATCAAGAATCAGATTGAACCCATCTTCTCCAACTCAGTCTCACATCATCCCCCAATACCGAATCAACCATCCCTTTTAAGTTGTTTATATTATGGTGCTTCATTGTGTTTCTAGTGATACTTGATTGTATCTGATTTAATGCTTGTGAGAAGAGGGTGGATTGTTTGGGTTTCACTATGATGCTTTGGGATTGAGCATCCTAGACCAAGCATTATCGTGTGTGACTATGATGCTTGGTACTGTGGTTTGGGTTGTGCTGTGCTGAAGATGCTTGTATGACTGATGCTTGGACCGAGCAACCCAAACCATGTTTGAGGACAATTCTTGTTTGTGTGAGGATGAGTTTGTTTGTGTACAATTATGATGCTTGGAGAAAAGTGATATTTTTGGAGTAAAATGATTCAGTGACAGAGATGCTTGGTTCCGTATATTTAAGAGATGATTGAGGAATATGTTTTAGGAAAATCTTGCCAAACCTAGCAAAATCGCTAATTTGTAGTAAGTTTTTATAGGAAGTAAGAATTATTTTAGGTCAAACTGATTTGACATAAACTCATAAAACTATCACCAATTTGTAATTATCTTAAAAGAAATACGCGAATGTATCAAACATATTCACGAGTTTCCTGTGCTGTGAACTTGCTTGTCTTTTTTTTTGGCTTGCTTAGTCATCTTACTGCGTGAATTAGTAATTAGTCTTATATTATATTAACCATGGGGTGGTGCATGTATTTTTCCAACAATCCAACTCACTTTTTCTTGTCAACAAGAAGTTCCTGTTTGGAGTAAGTTCTGTTTGAATCACTTCGGTGATTTTCTAGGTAATGTATTTAGAAAACACTGCAATTTTCATTCCTCAAGTTTTATTGTTTGCTCACTCCTAATAGTCATTTTAGTTTGCACAAAGGCAGAAACCATCCTTGCGGATTAGTAGGAATATGTGAGCCAATATGATTCTTGTTTATTTAATTCTTTATTCTGGTGACACTCTCTCATGTCTCATTTGACCGGTACGGTTCTTCCATGGTTGTTGTCTTTTGGGACTCCCTCCAAATTTAAATAGCATTGTTTTCTTCATCTAAGGTTAATGAATTCCTAGCTGGTGCTGGTACTGATGCCCCTGATGTGGAGGATGAGAATATCACTGCTAGACCTTCTATGAGTTATGATGACATGTGGGCAAAGACACTCTTAGAAACAACAGAAATGGAGGTTAGGAGTCCGACTTTGTTGCATTCCATGCTTTCTTACATCTGATCTGGTCCCAACAATTATTAAGTTTCTTTACCTACAGGATGCAAGATCATCTGGTTCTTCGTCCCCTGACTCCACAGGCTCAGTTGAGACATCCATATCGTCTCATTTTGGAGGAATGAACTATCCATCTTTGTTCAGTTCAAAGCCATCCACTCAACGTTCTTCTCAGCCCTCGGTATAAATTATTCATATCTGAATTCCCATCTTTTTCTATAAGAATAGTTGTAATCGCTTACATGGTGAATAAGAATGATACTATAATTGATGGAGTAATTGCTAAAATTGCTATGATATTTTGTTTTCTTATACTATAACAGTATAACTCCAAATTATTGTTCTGCATAGCATCACTTGAAAACCTTTTAAGCTTAATGCATAAGCATCCATCCCAACCCCCTGGCAGAGTACACATGCAAATTAATCACTAGTATTATACTCAGTTATAACTCAACTATTACTTATAAATTAGGAATTTAGTTATGATTTATAGAAGTTCTCTTATGAAGGAGGAGATGTTCCGTTTTAATTCTTTCTTTTCCTTTTTTCGATTATATATTTTTAATTTCAATTATTTTGGTTCTCACAATTGCTATTTCCATGAGTTAGTTTATGCATGTATGGAATAAGTATCAGATGAACTTCTCTCCAGTTTTAGCTTAGTATTATCTCATTTATTCTTTATTTTATGGTGACATGGTGTTGTGCTTTGCTTATCCAGGCAAGACCAAGTGGAAACAGATACAGTACATATGAGGATCCTGGTTCTCCGGTTGGCACTGTGAACCTCCTTCTCTAACAATTATATGAGCCTGAATGAATACACAATCATATTTTCTCTTTTTCTCTTTTCTTTTAATTGCAGATAAGAGAAGAGCCCCCTCCATATTCATCACCTGATCGATATGAGTCTTTTGAGAATCCATTAGCTGGCCCTGGATCAGACAGTTTTGACGATGGACGGGTTTCTTCCGGCAATCGACAGGCTGGAACAGCACTTTATGACTTCACTGCTGGTGGCGATGATGAGGTTAGTTTGGTTGAAATATATCTTCAGTTGGTGTACTTTATGACTTCTCGTACTACAAGTCAGAGTTGTTTGATTTTATTTAGTATTTGTTGGCTAATACTTGAATTTGCTTTATTGGCAGCTTAATCTTACGGCGGGAGAGGATCTTGAAATAGAGTATGAAGTAGATGGCTGGTTCTATGTAAGTATGAAATTCATAAGTTTATATCTGACATTCTAACTGAATGTGCAACCCTATTTGTTGCAACCCTATGCAATCCAAGGTCTGTCTATCATCACTGTCAAGATCAATCGTGTTATTTCAAAGTTTTCTATCCGTTGACGCAATATGTTAGAAGCTCACATTTGCATATAGTTTGGTAGAGTGCTAAACAAACACCAAGCTGGTAAAATACAGTATTTGTCATGTCAACTAGTATTTCTGAATTATTGGTCGGCTCAAGAATGCATAATTAATGACTTAGAACCAAACCAACCTCATCTTCCATCTGTCTTCATACCATAACTATATTTATGGTATGTGACATGGCATTATGAAAATTAGAAATTTCAGCGTCAAGCTTTGATTGTCACACCTTCTGTCATATTGCTATTCAATGTGTATTTTCTTTTACCATCGACACCGACTAATTTCCTAACTTCACTGTCATTTATCGCATTATACTATTCTCTACCCATAGCGAGATACCTATACTTGATTTCATAAATTTCGTTGCTGTTGCAGGTCAAGAAAAAACGCCCTGGAAGGGATGGGAAAATGGCTGGACTGGTTCCCGTCCTCTATGTTAGCCAGTCTTGATGCTTGGTTGGTCCTTGCACAGATCTAAGTCACCATCATAAGTCCACAAGTTTTCTCTGGTGCTAGAAGTTGTTGAAAACACAGAGGACCGGATGCAATTCTTAAACAGCTCGGGTGTGTTTTTGGTGTACCATTCTATTCATTTTTGTTGGGTGTGTATAGTAATGTATGTTGTCTGTTTATTGTGAATTATGATTAGATGTTTTTATGTGAGGTATATTGTTTAGAAATGGCAGATGAGTGTAGAAACGCAAACGCATCCTATTGCTGGTTCGCCATTTATGTGTTTGTCGCACCACCTTTGAAGCACCGGGTTCCCTGTAAACATTTTTGAGCCATTCATTTCTTTTTTTCAATAATGTGCCTAGTTTATCAGCGTGACTAAGCTTATGGTGAGGTTTTTATAAGAGGAATTTTGTTTAGAAATGGCAGATGAGTTGGACCGTTTTGTACATGCGAAAGAGTAGCATCTTGTTTGTATGAATACTTAATTATCTCAGTGAGTATTATGAAAGTTATAATCATTTCCTGATGCGTTTGCGTTTTATGGATGAAGTCCCTCTTTGTTTTCCTGGTCGTGATATTTGCGCGAATTGGAACTTGGCACTCCTTCAATCTCACCAAACTTTAGTTCTAAAATGTAAATGTAATTTTTTTTTTTAACAATAAAATGTAAATGTAATGATCATCTAAACTTTTACCGATCATCTGAAATTTTTACCAATCACAAAGTGTCTAATTTGTTAAAAACAATTACATTTAAGTCCAAAACTTTTAAATATTTCTAGTATGTCCTAACGTTCCCTAACAGTAATTAAAAGTTTTAGCCATAAGGCTCATAGCCTATGTTCTGGAACCCGAATCTGGGGTTGAATTGAAAAATCATCTCGGAGTGGTCAACCCGGATTACGTAATAAATATTATATTTATTTTTAAATTAAAAATAATAAAAAATACTTTTGATAAAAAATTATAATGCATATTTAATAAATTTCATTACCATTACCTATATTATAATATATAGAATAAGTGAAAAGTAAAAAAATTCAAATATATTTTTTTTTTTACTAATTTCATATTTTTGGCCTAAAACCCAGGTTGACACGGGGTTAAACTGGAAAAATCTCGGGTTTCAATTTTTTCTTTGAGATTTTGTATATTAACCCGCCAAGGCCTCCGGGTCCAGGTCAACCCGCCAGGTTTGAAAGTATAGTTCATAACGAAATACAAAATAAAAAATTTATTCAAGACAATGAAAAATATTATTTTTTACAATATATTAACTTTTTTGCCACAACTAAATGATTAATTTAAACAATTCAATTTCAATTATTAAAAAGAAAAAATACCTTACAAACCTTCTTTCTTTAATTTTACTTCCACTGGTATTACGGTGCCAATCATAACTAAACTTCCTCTATCATGCCCCCAAGGTTTCCCATTTTGTATGTTAATTTTTTCGAGCATGTATGTTTGACCTCAAATTAATTTTAGGTCGTATCCAAAAAATAATATTCGAACTTGTATTATATAAAAGTGGAAGTCTTGTATTTTTGTAATATAAATATTAAAATTATTTTTTGGTATAAATTAAATTAAAGTATAAACGGAGGATAAAATAAAAATTAACAAAACAAATAGGAACTTGAGCTTCTCTCTTGCCACTTCGGGAAAAGAGCTGCTTAAGTCTTCGACATCAGTCGACGAAGACCTCTTTTCTGTGATTTACGAATCCGTTTGAGATGGTATGGGAGAAGTAGTAAAATTTTGTGAAGGAGATGATGGTGTATTGTGGAAGTAGTAAGTAGAGATACATGTTCTTGTTCCTAGCCTTAAAATTTGTTAAAATTGACAGTGGATTTGGCTTAGTAGTTAGGAGTAGTCGTTACAAGTTACAAGTACATCTCTATCGTGTCCGAGACGAGATGTTTACGAATCGATGATGGACATTGTGGAGTAAAATTATGAACGTAGTGGTCACTTCACTTGTTTTTTTTTTAAGCGGTCAAATTTCTTTTTTATTAAATAAAAACACAAAACGAGCATAAAAAATGCTCGAAACAAAACAAACGTAAAAAACAACAACAAAATCAAACGAACCAACCAAAGAAGGAACACCTCACCCAAACCTCAAAACCAACCAGCCTTTCTCTTGTAAGAGTGGATAATCGTTATTTGAATTGATACTTCGTGTATAAAGTATGTGAGGCCGGGTGCATTATTATTCCAATTTCCAACGGCTTTTGAGGCGATGCGAATCACGGTACAAATAAAATATATAATTAGACTACAACTAATTAATACTAATAGGCATGGTCGTCAGCTAGCTTATAAGATCAGTTTTGTGACGGAACCGATATTAATTGATGTTTTCTTTCTGCTGTCTTTTTCCAATCTGGTGCATGCAATATGCATATTTGTTGGTATTATTAACACACATTTCTTAGTTTTGGCTAACTGATATGCGTACGCTACTAATCCGTGATCATAAGAGGAGTTATAAGGTAATATAACTAACTTATTAATTACAAGCAATTCCATCTTACTGACTGAAAAATTAGTTGGAATAGATTTGAAAGAAACCAGTCACATATAATTAATAATTCAAATTATATCATAAAATGATTGATCCCCTCGCTCGCAGTACAATTAATAAGATTTCCATTTTGTATTATCGTCAAGGCATGTGTTTCGACACTCAGTTTGCGTCGGCTCGGTTGCTTCGATTGAACCTTGACTGGATAGCTTTGTAGGTTGAAAGCCGATCCGTCGGTCCGTTTTCATTGAAACATTATATATTTATTTAGAAAATAAAAATACTAATGGCGAACTTGAATCTTGCTTAAGGCAATGAGAACTCAAAATAGGTAGCTAATCGTGCCAAAGATTTTTATGCTCTATATAATTTAATTTATAATGTCAAATTCCTAGTGCCAGACTAATTAATGGACTTACAAAAGGAGGTGGATTTGTCAATGATTTGCTGCAATTCGTGGAAAATGCCAAACATGTTAATGGGATTGCTTTGGGATTTTGTTCATTGTTTATTCGGCTAGCTTATAATTAGTACTAGTACAAGTATTACATATTGTCAACTTGACAGTACTTAAACTATTGGAAAGGAGGCAAAATGCGTTTACTTCCAAGTCCTCCTAAGCTACCAAAAGTTGGCAGCAGGTAGGTGTAAATACAACATGGTGGTTTGGTACTTTGATCAAGTATCATATCATTATAAATTTTACTTTTCATGCTTTGACTAATTTTCCATATAAACGTAAAATCGAGATCTTTCATTCAGATTAAGTCACAAGACTAATACATGAGACACAAACTATAGTGAAGAAAAATGTGGTTTCAAAGTGTAACTAAACAAAATAAAAAAGGAGGGAGGAACTAAACTAATCCTTCAAAATTGGACGCGCTATGATGTACATGCACTACCGATATATATGTTGTTACCTAGCTACCATTGTGTGATGACTTTTTGTGTACGTATTATATGAATATTGCGCGACAACGAAACGTAGTTTAGTTGGTTGGTAAGCTGCTTCACCTCCAATCAAGGGGTTCGAATCACCACGGGGTAAATGAAACCATTATTAATCCTCGCTTTGTCGGTTAAAAAAAAGAGTTATTAGGTGGTGCAGCGGTAAGGAGTTGAGATAGTGAAGGAGAGGTTCCGGGTTTGATCCTCGGCGGTTGCGAAGTTATAAGGTTGGTTTAGGTGTGCAGAAATAAGGTGATTTAGAAAGTTTGTATAGTATTAGTGTAGAAGTAGTCGTAATATTTGCCGTTTAAAAAAATTATATGAATATCGCACGGCTAATAAATGAAAAAATATTGAAAAGGAAAAGACATACAACGCTAAGGAAAGAAAATATGACAGATAGATATGGGCAAAGATTAGTCACACATTAAGCATTTAATAGTGTACTGCAATATTGTCTCCATTTTCATACGAGATCAGTAATTTTAAATTTACCAATTAGATTCGGGACCCAATTAAGTATATATGTCAATCTATGTCGATGACGGCACCCTAATCGATCTTACTTACCTAATACCTAATATTGCAACCTATATTTAAAGGATATTGGCAACCGAGAAATATGGTGCATCTTCATGGCTAAAATTGAAATGGACGAGGACTTGGATGATTGAGATTGATCATACATTCATACCAATCCAATTACAGTGGACTAGGGTTATCAGTTTTTTCAAGTCGCGTTGGGTTTAGCCTCGTAAAGTTTGATGGTTGATTTGAGCGTTCTTTCTTGTTTAGGCCGAACGATATTTCTTTGACAAGGTGTAATAGTTAGCGGTTATGGAGCCTCGTGCTTTGTCCTTCTACACACTATGAACTTTTTCGAGCATTTCTTATGCTCAATTATTATTTATATTATTTGACCGTTTAAAAAAAAAGTTTTCTTTAATTTCCTTAATTTATCATTGTAACTTTCGATACTAGACGTGATTGGATGTTGTAATAACTAATACGAAGTAAGTACTACTCCTGTCCTGTTTTATGGAACACTGGAGTGATCAGAAACTACTGTTCTTGTAAAGAACTAAACATAACAAAACTGAACTAATCAGTATTGAATGAAGTTGAACTGAACTGAATTTATTTGTACTATAAAATATAACTAAATAAATATAAACAGAACTGAACAAAAATGAACTGAACAAAATTGAATGAACTGAAATTAATGAGTTTTCAGACGAAAAAAAAAAAAACTTACTTTTATCGAGTGGTCATATAAGTTGTACACATAAAGTGTGGTTTAATTATCCTAACTTTAAAAACAGGTGGGTATCTCTTTTCCGATATCACAAATTGTCTTTCCCTTAAAACTATCTCTTTTCCGATATCACAAGTTGTCTTTCCCTTAAAATTTACTGTAAACTTTATTTTTATTCAGTTCTTTCTCTAAAACGGTAAAAGATTAATTTATTAATAAAGAGCGTAAGAAATACTCGTAAAGTTACGAACAATAAACAATGATGAAACAGCCTCCGAGACTAAGTTTTGGACTGAACTATCAGAATTTGCACATGTTGAACTAAATCAAGGTTACAATTGTTCAACTCAGGACGTCTTGTAGAAAAAGAGACTTCACTTTTATACTACATTTGCCAAAATTTACAAATGTTGTTGGACTAATCTGCGCCAGCCGACCTCGTCAACTTAGTAGACTATGGCTCCGTTTGATTTGCATGAAAATCTCTGTACTAAACTAAATAAATATGAACTGGACTAAATTTAATTAATGTGAACTGAATTGAATTTATTTGAAGTATAAATTTTAACTAAGAAAATATGAACTGAACTGAACTTAATTATTTTGAACTGAATTGAAGTTAATAAATTTGAAATGAAATGAACTGAATTTAAGGTGAAATGAACATAGACTAGTAATTTACTGGCCGATGAACCTCTATTATGAGTTGTTTGTTAATTTTTTTTTTACTTCTCCTGAATGTTTGGTTATAGGCTATAGTTACAGACTATTGTTAGTTTTATGAGATTACTTTTCTCTTCGTTTTTAAAAATCATTGATTTCAGATTAATTCAGTCCAATTCGAACTTTTGTTCAGTTTTAGTTTTATTGATTAAAAGAAAAATAGCCTTAAACACCGAAGGTATTGGATATAAAATACTTTTGTTTTGGTATGGTTGGTTTCTTTATCAGAATTATGAAGTAAACAAGAAAAAGAGAAATAATGTAACCATAGTAGAAAGAAGAGGTGCAAATTGGACATATCAACTAATAATAATATTATAATATTCCACGTCACTTGTGAGAGCTATAATTAGTACGAATATAAGTTGGATAACCTTATCACTTTAACAAGACATTTTAAGGTGTTATTGACCTAACTTTAATATGGTATCATAGCCAGGTTGATGATGGGTGCCCCAGCCGATGATAATTCTGGCTTGCCTGGCCAATGATGGCATTTATGACTACACCGACTAATCGCAGCCTACTCGTGTGGGGACCAGGGCGGCCCAAAGGCTGTGCAATAAGCCCAACTGCACAGGGCCACATTTCCTTTGGGGCCTCGAGGCCCAATATACTGAAGTCCAGTACTAGGCTTCTGTAAAATAAAAAAATAAAATAAAAATTATTTCAGCTGAATTATCAGAAAACATACGGTTGTTCACCTTCTTCCTCAACACAACCGTTAGCCGTAATCTCTCATTTCTCGGTCAAGTTTCCAATTTATCCCTCTTTCTTCTCTAACCTCCATTAAACTCTCCATCAATTTCTCTATTTCCTAAAAATTACCGTTTGAATTTCAATCTATATATGCATCATGTATTGCAATTTATTTTTACCCAACTTCAATCATCTTCTATTATTTTGGTAAATCTACTCATATTAAACAAGATAAGTGTGGAGATTTGTCACAGTTTTGATAATTTCGGTCTATCTCAATCGCAATTGTGGGCTTCTTTGAAGTTTGAAGGTATTTAGTGCACTCTTAAATTGAATTTTTTAGGGTTCTTTCTATAATTCTATTTTCCTAATTCACATTCCTGGTGAATAATTTTTTCTAGGCACTTGCTGGTTGTTGATGAAAGTTTTTTTCTTGCTAAAAGTTTTGTGGGTTGTGCAATTTGTTTTTTTTTTTTTTTTTTTTTTAAATTGTGATTATATTAGTACTTTTGGGTCTCCTCTAAAATTTTGCACAGGGGCTCTAAAAGTCAGAGACGCCCGTGGTGGGGATATGTTACAATATCCCGCATAACTTGTGAGAGGTATAATTAACACATATATAAGTTGAATAACCTTATCACCTTAAAAAAATCTTTTAAATTGTTATTTACCCAATTTTAATAAATAACAAGAAGATATTAAGAATGACAAAAAAAAAATCACATTACAAGCTAACCAAGCATTAATTAGCATGTGTGGTTGCTTCTTACGCAAATGACCGTAATATATGAGTTTAACAAGCTTTACACATTTTCTTACACTTATTATTATTATATTTTGAAATAAATATATAAGAAACAAATTAATTAAGCTTTGTGAGGAAACAGGCGAATTGGTAGACCCTTGGCAGGAATAGGCATTGGGTTAACCACAATTTGCTCATCTGGAATCATTTTTTCCCATCGGAATCTCTTCACAAGATGGTGCATGAACACTAGTATTTCCAGACGTGCATACTCTTTTCCGGGGCACATTCTTGGGCCTCCACCGAAAGGCACGAATGTGTATGGGGCGGGTCCGGATCCTTCAAATCTGGAAGGATCAAATTTCAGAGGCTCTGGGAAGACTTCTGGATTTCTGTGCGTAGAGTTCGCGCTCCAATATATCTGCCATACATTTAAGCAGGGAGAATGTCAGAAATCCATCACATTGTCTAAACACCGATCAAATGCACTTTTACTTCGTTTAACCAATTCACAATAATTTGGCAATTTTGCGAACTATCACTAAGAATAGCGTACAAAATTAGTGAGTTTTTGCATGTATGTTACCTTCCAGCCCTTTGGAATGGAGAAGCCATTGTACATGAAATCGGTAAGCGCTTCTCTAAAAGCGCCTTGAAGAGGGGGTGCAAGCCTCAACACTTCACAAGCGACGTTCCATGAGTATTTCATCTTCTGAACGTCGTCCCAGTTCAATAGTTCACCTTCAGGTTTAGATTTCGCAATTTCCATTTGCTCTGTTCAGGTTGCAAAACAAGAAAACTTGAGATAAAATTTAAAAATAATTTTAAATTTCGATAAGCATTTAAAAATTTCTCGACCAGTGAATTTAGAAATTAAAAAAAAGGGCCGGCCTTCCTTCTTTGTTTTTGTTTGGTAAAAAAAATAAATAAATAGTCGATTTCAATATAACACACCCTGTTGTTGACACTTCAGGCAAGTCCAATCACTAGAAACATATCTACTTTCATGTTTGCCCGTTTTAAAATTCTTAAGCAAAACAGTTTTTAATATGACAAACTGCAGTTCTGTTCGCTTGTATATATTCTAGTATATTCTGTTTACTGATCAATTAAAAAAGTTTTCCACTGATCATATGATGCCACTACAGAAGATTCCCCATGTGGAAGAAGATCAATAAGACAACTCTACATGGAACACATGACAAAAACAAAGTAAGTTACAGTCTAAGTACATGATTAATGGAAACCATAACATAATTAATTAGTCATAATGTGTATCAAAAGAATACTGACAAATCTTTTAATTAGTCAATCACAGATGTAAAAAAAATAAAATTTGGAACTTTTTATTTTAGAAGATATGAATTATATTCCTGATTTTCTGATCATTTGTATCCACTTTTACTAACTACTATATCAACTAACATACCAATTTCTTTTCGTCATGCGCACATATGATGTGAAAGATTGTACGAGTGATTACCTCTATAACATCTAAACAATAATGGGATGGATGAAAATAGGGAGTGACTTACCCTTGTAGACACCATCATAAATTTCAGGTAACTCAGCAAGATACTTTACAATGAAAGCACAAGCAGAGCTAGCAGTGTCATGTCCACCAATAAGCAGCCCCAAAATCTTGTCTGCAATATCATGCTCTTCCATGAATTTACCACTCTCATCACTTGTCAACAGCATGTGTGACAATATATCTTGTGTTGGTGATGCCTTTCCTTCTGCCAGATCAATTTTCCTCTGCTTGATTATGGCACGAAGTTCCTTCCTGATCATGTTCGACGACTTTATCGCCTTATGGAACGGTGTTCCTGGCAAATCGATGGGAATCGAGATCAAACCGGATGCCAACAGGTTGAACGGCTCAGCGAACTTCTCCACCATCTCCGGGTCCTCTATGCTCACAAACAAACGGATTGCGAGCCAGAACGTGAAGTTTTTCGTAAGAGGGAACGTTACTACTTCTTTCTTGTTCTCCCATCCATCCGCGAAATGCCTTCGGGCTATGTGGTCCATGATCCCCACGTAGCGTTGTAAGGCCTCTGGTTTGAAGAAATTAGGCAGCATTCTTCGCATTTTGATAGCTTCTTCTTTCGAAGAAGTCTGCGTTGAGGAGGGAAAGACCTTGTCTACAGAACTAGGCCACCATGCTTGGACGAGCTTGTTCTCGTTCGAGAACAGGAACTTGTTTCCACCCGCACCGCAGAAAACCGCGGCCTTTTCGCCTAGGAGATGTGTTCGGAAGACAGTGGAGGAGTACTTGGATATGCGGTCGAATATGAATTTTTCGGGGTGGCCTTTCCATCCTGTGGAGAGGAACTCGAGGCTTTCACCTACGAAGGGGTAGCCGGTTTTGCCAGGCGGGAGGGGGGCGGTGCCGGAGGGTTTTTTGAAGAAGAGGAAGTGAAGGGAGATGGAGACTAGGAGGATGAAGAGGGTTAGAAGGGTGACATAGAAAGACTCCATGGTTGGCTAGTTTGAGTATGTAAGAAAGATGGTTTGGTAGAGCATTTTTTTGGGCTTATTTATAGGGACAAATGAAGGATGTGTGAACGTTTAGTGACCAAAACTCGGTATAATAATATTATTACATACAATTGTTTAGACAAAATATGGAGCCAACGTGGTTTTTGTGTAATGTTAATTATTCAATTACTACTTCAGTAGCGATTTTTACTAGTCAATGTCAGCCCGCGGAATATCAATTAATTGATCACAATATTAATCTGCCACCACTTGTATTAAGAATATATGAAAATTAACCTACTACTTCTATTTTCATGGTATATTTTAAACTGCGAGATATTCAATTTATGTAGTTCAAAGGATTATGTCCAATTTATATATTTTATAGTAATACATTATTCAGTTTTGGTACATTTTTAATTTAATAGTGAAAAAGTTAACAATAACGTGAGTGGCAATCACATACCGAACAGATCGAAAATGACGAAAATTAATTTTAAAAAATATTGTGAAAAGAATAAGAAAAATGGGCGCGTGCTATATACACTTTTTGGTACTTTGCAGTATCAAAACGGAAAATTAGAGATGTCGCACCCTGGAGTACCAAAAATGAATTTTATACTCATTGGACAGGACATAGAAGAAGCATCGACCTCTCCATATTGTTGAAATCTTCAACACATGTCGATGAATGGCCGCGCGTGGTCGGAACCAGCGCCGGTATAATGAACTTACCTGGTGCGAAAAGATAAAAGTCATGAAAATTGGTATCAAACGATTGAAAAAAATGTTGGAAATGAACTCACCCTATTTCGATGTGCCAAGATGTCAACTTAAACAAACTAAAATCATCACATGCAGTAACAAATTAATGATTACTCATTTATCACATCATGCTGGGTTTTCAAGATGTAAAATATATGCACAAGATAAGTCACCATAAATATGAATCATCTTAAATATACGGTATTAATTACGGTTATACCAGCAAGTCTATGGAGTAGTTTATAAATAGATACGGAGTATTATATTGGTTTGTTGTGTCATGTGTGTGTGTTTTGTTTTTTATAGAGGCTCCTAATTATTGATTACTTGTCAATCCATTGTATTATAATTATGGAAATTATTATTATTATTATTATTATTATTATTATTATTATTATTATTATTATTATTATTATTATTATTATTATTATTATTATTAGGAAAAACAAATGCTTTAGGCTTTTAGCATATGATATACAGTATAATGATTAGCATTCCGCGTTGGTCAAGAAAACCAGCTAAAGTGATACTAATCTTTATTAGACATTTAGACCTATCAGCGAAAATACAAAAAATGGCTCCACTAACTATTTGTATAATTCATTCATATTCATATATGTGGTTAAGGCTAGCATGGTGTTGCACTGATTACACCTTGATATCTTAATAAATCCGAACATTGAATACCTGCAGTAATAATTCAAGCAAGTAAACAAAAACAATGAATTTCATAATCATCCAATTTCAATCAAGTACTCAACTTAACGTCTATATACAAGTGTAGACTTATATGACAAGTCCCAAAATCCGAAGATTAAACATAATAATTAATTACTAATAACATTATTAAAGCAGTATGAACCATTCTAGTAGCTAGAATAATTTGTAACGTGATGAATCAAGCTTTGTGAGGAAACAGGCGAACTGGTAGACCCTTGGCAGGAATAGGCATTGGATCCACCACAATTTTCTCATCTGGGATCATTTTTTCCCATCTGAATCTCTTCACTAGATGATGCATGAACACTAGTATTTCAAGACGCGCATACTCTTTTCCGGGGCACATTCTTGGCCCTCCACCAAAAGGCACGAACGTATACGGGGCAGGTCCTGATCCTTCAAACCGAGAAGGGTCGAATTTCAACGGCTCTGGGAAAACCTCCGGGTTCCTATGTGTAGAGTTTGCGCTCCAGTATAGTTTCCAGCCCTTTGGAATTGAGAATCCGTTGAATACGAAATCAGTTATGGCTTCTCGGAAGGCTCCTTGGAGGGGTGGTGCGAGTCTTAAGACCTCACACGCGACGTTCCAGGAGTATTTCATCTTTTGAATGTCATCCCAGTTTAGCAGTTCCCCTGGTGCTTTCGAGTTCGCAATCTCCATTTGTTCTGCAAGGTTCACGAATCACTATTAAGCTAAAAACCCTGTTTTGAGGACAGCAATTTTTCTTTTAAAGATGAATTTAGGATTTACCTTTGTAGACACCATCATAAATTTCAGGCAACTCTGCAAGATACTTGACAATGAAAGTACAAGCAGAGCTAGCAGTGTCATGTCCACCAATAAGCAATCCCAAGATCTTATCAGCAATATCCAGTTCTTGCATGAATTTACCATTTTCATCACTTGTCAATAGCATGTGTGACAATATATCTTGTGTTAGTGATGCCTTTCCTTCCGCCAAGTCGATTTTCCTCTGTTTGATATTGGAAACAAGCTCTTTCCTGATGAACTTTGAGGCCTTGATCGCTTTGTTAAACGGTGTTCCTGGCAAATCAATCGGAATCGAGATCAAACCCGAGGCCAAAAGGTTGAATGGTTCAGCGAATTTTTCAACGTGGACCGGATCCTCAATGCTCACGAAAAGCCTTGCAGCCAGCCAGAATGTGTAGTTTTTCGCAAGAGGGAACGTGACGATTTCCTTCTTATTGTCCCATCCATCCGCGAAGTGTCTTTGCGCTATATGGTCCATTATGCCCACGTAGCACTTCAACGCTTCCGGTTTGAAGAAATTCGGAAGCATTTTTCTCATTTTGATGGCCTCTTCTTTGGAAGAAGTTTGTGTCGAAGATGGGAAGACCTTGTCAACGGAACTAGGCCACCAAGCTTGAACGAGCTTGTTCTCGTTCGAGAACAAGAACTTGTTCCCCGCTGCACCGCACAAAACTGCGGCAGGTTCGCCTAAAAGATGCGTCCTGAAGACGCTAGACGAGTACTTAGCCATGCGGTCGAAGATGAACTTCTCCGGGTGGCCCTTCCACCCAGTTGAGAGAAACTCGAGGCTTTCACCGATAAATGGCCATCCGGTCTTGCCGGGTGGGAGGATTCCGGAGCCGGGTTTGGTCTTGTAGAAGAGCATTTGGAGGGAGATGAATACAAAGGAAACAAAGAGGCAGAGGAGTGTTGCATAGAAGACCTCCATGCTGATTGATTGATAAGTATATTTTACTTTTTAGGCCTTGTTTTTTGGTTTGTGGGTGTTTGAGGGAGGTTTTGGTAGAGAGTATATAGAGGGGTTTTGAGTCAAAAAGATGCTCCTCCTTGTTGCAAATTGAGTGGGAAGAGTTAGTAGTGGGAATATGGAAATTCAAGTGTTTGAATTTGAAAGTGCGAGGAAACCAAAGTTTGGTGGGTTGGGTGTTTAGCAGTGTTAATTTGTACTTCCATGTAATTAATCAGTTGATTAATTCATTTAGCTTGTGGGGCACAACTTTATCTAAATTATGGCTTGATTGGAATTATGGGGGAGACTGGAGAGCATTTTAAATTTTAAATTGACTTCACATAGATTATGAGACACACCGATCATAATCATACTGGTGTTAGATTCTTGATTCCTTATGGAAATTATTTTGGAACTTAATTGAAGTTTAAAGTTTCAATTAAGTGAGAAAATATTTCTAATGATGGTTTTCGTGAATACCATTTAGTAGCTTATAGAAAATGATTATTCTTTAGTAACACTCAATTAAGCTCCAAATAATATAAAAAATTATTGTTTAATTTAATGAAGTAATGAATGGAGTACATTTTTTAGTAGAGAATGGAGGAATGAAGTATTATTTGAAACATAGGACTCCACACAAAAGTCTCAATTAAGCTTCAAACCATTGTAAGATTTTAAAATCCGCTTCTTCCATTCTTTTCTTCCCAAGGCGAGACCATATTTTCCCTTAGAAATGGGGTTGAGAGGATTTTTTTTTTTTAAAGTTATATGTTTAAAACTCGTATTAAGTCCCAAACCATTATTGATACATATTCTAAGCATAACGCGTGAGGTTATGGATAAATCATTAACGAGATAGAAAAACATGATCTATGTCATTTGGTGAATGCCATAAGAAACTCTATCTTTTATCTATTGCTATGTTTTGAACTTTATATAAAATTATATATGATTAAAATTTAATTTAAATTATATATAATCTATTGTTGACAAAAACTATCACATATATTTTTCACTAAATAACATTTAAAATTAAATCGCAAGATGTCTTAAGTTCATAGTAGAAGGTATAATGTAAATTGTGTAGTAAAAGTTGAAATCTGTTTTTTCCGTTTTAATGAAAGGATAGAGGGAGTATTTAGGTAGGCCGAAATATTATTTTTATGCATATGAAATGCTATAATGTTTAATACTCCGTCTGTTTACTCAGCAACTCTATCGTTACAGTAATTTTGAAAAAATAATGAAAATTAGATAAAATTTTAGAAAAATATTTTTGAATGATAAATTTATTTGTATAGATTTAAAGTATAAGTTTTTCCAGACATTTACCTATATAATTCAATTAATTTTAGAAATGGCATGGAAAAGATTTCGAGAGAACAAAAGTACAAGTTTTTCGTAATAGCCATGTTCAATCTACCTCTACTAAAAAACATAGATAGTAGTGTACCATCTACACAAAAAAAGTGTGCGATTGTCACCTGTTTTTTTTATTTTTTAATCGGCTAAAATATTTATTAATAATACTACGAGTATAAGAAATACTCGTAAAGGTATTCGATGTCGAGTGACCAATCCACACCTTACAAGTAGGATCTCAACCGCCCAAGGGCTTTCTACACCGGCGAAGTAAAACAAAACTAGCCTAAACACGAACTAAGACCAAACCGGCCACAAAATGATACAAATAAACTAAGCTAGTTCTCCAAGTTGACTGCAGCGCCCTTACAAGCAAGGGAAATAACCTTCACTGACCGAGAGCTTTAGAATAAAGTGCCAAACCACCTCAACAAGACCTCCAACGAAAAAGAGTGGAAACATAGGAGAACTCCACAAAATTTACGTGTCACCTGTTTTGATAACTCATTTTTTTCTTTTACTGATAACCCACGGACCCCCGACCCACCCAGCCCGACGTCCTTTTTTTTCCTTCCTATGTCAGTGGTGTTCACGTGTTTATGTAAATTTTCTTTTACTGCCAAAATTATAGACCAAGAAAAAAAATGCAACACCAATAAATCCATGGGTAAAATTCTTTTTCCTTATTCGGGGAGCAGGTTTGAAAAAGGATCTTAGATTGTCTAGGGTTGGCCAGAAGGGTAACAAAGCTACTACCCACTGCTAATAAATCGCCACCCCCCATTAAACTGGTGCTTGCCGTTACACCGAGTGCTAAAGCATGGGTGTTTTGAATCCATTGAGCAAAAACAAGTTATATTGAGCATATTTGGCCTTCTTTTCATTTTGAATGGTTCCGTATCTAAGTTGGATCTCAGCTTTAGCTTTCTTTTTTAGCCATCTCAGCCTACTGTTCACTAAAAAATATTTTGGTTTTTTTTTTCTTCTTTTTCCTTCGCTAAAACCCATTCCTCTCTCTCTAGTTGTCTGGCATCTTTTGGTCTTCGATTTGGAGACCGTCGTTGGACCCCTTTTGCGACGATCTATCTTTTGGTAGGTACCATTCGAAAATCGACGACAATTTTTCTTTTTCGGCAAAGTTAGAGGGTTGGATATTATGGTTTGGTTTCTACATTGTAGAACTGGGTGTGGTAATATAGGTTAGAAATCCTCAGTATACTCCGTGTATTTTCGTTGTAAATATAGGTTAGAAATCCTGAGTATACTCCATGTATTTTCGTTGTAAATATGTTTCATAGCATTTCTTATGCTCAGTTATTAATAAAAGTTTTTTGACGTTTAAAAAGAAAAATTCTTTTTCGGCAAAGCAATTTTCCTACAATTACGTACGCTACCCTAAATCAACCACAATTTTTGTCTCACTTCCAAAAACAATTCCTATTCACCTTATCACCCCACCCTATCTAAAAGTATCCTCCCGAGACAAAACCAACACTCACTAGTCACTCTGTGTTTAGCTACAGATTTTAGGCAATAAATTGACATGTGGGGTCGATATAGAATTGTTGGGTACGTACAGGGTTGAGGGCTTCCCTCACGTGAATACAGTATATAATAACGGGTTTGGATTTGTTATTAGAATACAAACACAACTATTTCAATCAGGTAAAGTCGAATCAAGTTGAATACTACCTGTTTAGAATCTATATGTGATTTACGTGCATGGAACTATTTTGTAAACTTTGATGCACATTAATTAAATATCCTTTTTCATACGTGTTAATTATACTACTTAATTTACTATAAGCTTTTACTATTTTTCATCTATGTCAAATATAGAACAGAAATTAACGCGACAGGTCACTTATAGTTAAACTCCTACAAATAAGTTTCCACGAGGCCTGGTGTTTGAGTGACAAATTTAAATTTTTTCATTTGAAAAACAATTCAATTCAATTAAAATTAAATCACTTTAATTTAATTCAATTTTATATAAATATAATTCAGTTGAGTTTATATTTTTCTCACACAATATTTCATAACTTAATTCAGGTGAGAGGCAACTAAGTACAGCCATATGTGTATGTGTCATCATATATATCAAAATATTACTTTAACTATATTGCAATCGAGTCTATATGTATACAGTATATATGTAAATGATAACAAAGACTTATTGATCGTCCAGGGTTTCAAGATTTAATAACACGAATAGGGGGATTTTGTCGGGCAATAATTACATTATGATATACTGCATGGTGTGTAACACATTTTTATATAAGAAGAGTTTGCAACCAGCCAGCGTAGTTGAATAAAATAGAAAAAAAGTACAATCATGTAGATCTATTAATTCATGTATGGTTTGAAATGATTTTGAGAGGGCGATCTATCCATATATGATATACACCTAATTGTCAACCGCATATTCAAATCCTCAACTCAGTCGACAGTCAATCACAATCAATAATGTATGTACTCCATCACCACGCCAAAATGTACCATCTTTCTTTTTTATGCTCACGTATTTTTCCTCAATGCTTTTAAATACAAGTGTATATTCCATATGTAAAAGGAGTATAAGAGGCTATTCAATTTTAATTCAACGTCCTCAATCCTCATTGAGTCATTATATATCGTAGAACAAAACCATTTTTGCAGAAATATTGTGCCGGGGTTGTTTAATTTGTTCCTAGACAACATGCAATTTAACAATATATTATATTTTTTGACTGCATGGATGGCTTAGTTGGTTAAAAGGGATGAGCAATATCCTCTTGATACAACATGCAATTTAACAATATAGAGTTATATTTTTTGACACCATGGATGACTTAGTTGGTTAAAAGGGATGAGCAATATCCTCTTGATTACAAGTTCATTATGTGATTCATGAATTTTAAGTCGAGTCTATTGTATTAATTTTTTAACCATATATATTGTTCCAGTAAAATATGGAAATGACAAGTCGTAAGAGTCGATTATCGAGAATGGTTGTCTGCAGACGCAACTTAGAATTCTTGATTTTGTCTGCAGACGTAACTTATAATTCTTGATTTGTCTGCAGCATTATTAATGTCTTTTTCCATTTACAAATCATTCATTTTCAGGGTATGAACAAATGGAAGAATCACTGTGACAATGTAAGAATAATTAAAAACGGCCGGTTTGATTGATAGACTTGGTTTAAATTAGTGCAGGAAGTAATGTAGTAGGAGTATATATTTGCATTGTCAAATGACGGTAGGTCAATTTCAATCAAATACTTATACTACAACTTCACCTGCTTTAATTAATTAGCTGTTTGTATGTTTATTCGTCGGTTGCCCCATTAGTCCATCACGCAGTAGTACTAGACTATTAGTACGCTTTTAACTTTTAGCTTAGACCATAGTACTAGTAATTAAATCAAGTAAGTCGTCTCTATATATCGACATGTTAACGAAAATTACAACTTTGATTTTCACATTGCACTAGTACGTCCAGTTCGCATTTCGAGACGAACTATCCATGTGCAGTCTTCCCTCGTTTTCAATATCTCAACATATTCATAGTTATAAGATGGAACAATAGAATTGTAATACCCGTATTCCACGTCGCTTAATATTGAACAGTATAAAGAGTATACATGTTAGACCACCACTCTCACAATTGTATGAGTATGGTTGTACTCGAGCCGAGCCGAGCCAAGTTTTGGCAAGGCTCGACTCGAACTGAAATTATAATACTCGGCTCGAACTCGAGCGAACTTCAGCTCTTAGACTCAAGTTCGAGCTCGACAAGAGTCAAGAGCTCGGCTCGCGAGCTCGAAAAGAAAAATAATTAATTAATCAAAAAATATATAAAATAAATTTATAAAATAAATAAAATACATATTTATATAAATTAAATAAAAAATATATATAAAAATATAAAACAAATAAATATATATCTTTTAATTTTTTTTTCGAGCGGCTCGTCAAACTTTCGAGCCGAGCTTTTCAATATTCAATCTCGACTCGATAAACTAAATGAGTTAGAAGTTTTGCTCGAGCTCAAATAATCGAGTTTCGAGCCGAACTCGAGCAGCTCGAAAAAAGCTCGGCTCGGTTAAAATCCTATATGAGGCCTTTTGGGTGATTCCAAAAGTAAATCCGTGCGGGCTCAAGCCCAAAGCGGACAATATCATACCGTCGAGACGTGTATGGATTACCTTGCGGTCCGTTGGGCGGGGTCTCGGCCCATTTGTGGCCAAGTTTATAGGAATGGAGCAGGAGCGGGAAAGGAGATGTGCATGGTGCGATCCCGGACGGAATTATAAGGTGGTTTATGAGTAAATTGATGTTGTTATATGTGTGATTGGTAGATATAGGAATCCTAGATTTGTAATGCCCGCTAGGATCTTTATGGTTGTCTTGCTAATTAAGACGTAACAACGTATGATTTTTTTTTTTTAAAGGTTCAATAAATAAGCAATTACACAGGAGTGTACCTGGCCGACTACAAATCCTAATGGCCTTAGTGTACAAGTTCGAATGTAAATATGACAATAACTAAAAGGGATTCAGTTCCAAACATACAAGTACGGACATTGAAATACATCAAAACGGGGAGGGGACAAAAGAGTAGACAAGGATCCCTAGCTCCGCATGGACGAAATTATAAGGTGATTGATAATGTTACGCCAAACCCACAAAATTAACACATGACATCAAATGTCTATCCTAGTGCACGGGAACCCGACGAGAATATTCCATTTTCAAAGAGGGTTGAGGTAAGGGGATTCACTTTCACCGTTCTTGTATCTTGTGATGGCAGAGTGTCTAAGTAGGATGATAAAGAAAGCTACATCTTGTGAGCATGCATAGGTAAGGGGATCTGCATTCAACTGTTTTTAGAAGCGGCAAAGCGAGGATCAATAATGGTTCCCCATTTACCTCGTGGTGACTCAAACCCCGGCCTGTTGGTTGGAGGTGAAACAGTTTACCAACTGAGCTACACTTTATTGTCATGCTTTCAACTTACTTGCCACTACAAATTGTGAGCGTAGGGGGGAGGAATATGGCTTAAATAGTTAATTCTCGTGTACGTTGTAGCAATATTTTAAATTTCTTGTCACTTTCTTCCTTGGAATCATAGAGTGTAGGAGTATTGCTTTAGTGGGCAAGGTTTATATATATTGCTATTTCTTAAATTATTTGCCACATGCAAACTTGTTATTATAGGGTGGATGAGTTTCACTATTGAAGACGAGAGAGAGTGAGTGGTTCGGGTTCGGGGTTCTTTTTATTTACTAGATTGGTCTTATCTTCATCATTTGGCTCGGCATTGGTTCCGAAGATGTTGGACAGTTTTGGCTCCTCGCTGTGAGGTGTTGGTTTATAGTTGTGATGTAGGGGCCGGACTACTGGATGATTTCTGTAGTATCATGATGAATGGCTTCATTTCTTTTGTCTA
Source organism: Plantago ovata (assembly GCA_028274465.1). NCBI lineage: Eukaryota > Viridiplantae > Streptophyta > Magnoliopsida > Lamiales > Plantaginaceae > Plantago > Plantago ovata. Next base: position 22,080,465 of record CM051455.1, on the reverse strand, counting down.
GGATTTTTTATCCTTGTAACTTTCTGGTGGTCCGGTTGTAATCGTCTTTTCCTTGTAATTCACTTAGCATTACTTAATTTTTTATTTAATAAATTTTGGAATAGTTATAAATTGAAGATATTTTTAAAAGTTTATATTAAATTAGTGTAATTTAAATATTTTCTTACAAATTAATAGGTAATCATACTTATAATTTTAATATTAATAAAGTTAATTAAAATTTATACATTCTCTCCAACTAACCACACTATCTTACGTATCTCTTAATCAATCAAATCTAGATTAAAATATCAAGTATCATCACTCTCACTTAATCGTTTTATTTTCACCAAATTGGTGATACTTCTAGTACGTGATGCTTGTTTATAATTTGGGATGACCCTAAAAACACGGAGCGCTTGATTTGTAAAACATGCTTGAAATCAAAAAATGTCAATGCTGCTCAATTTATAAAGATGTTTGGAAGTGGAAAATGTCGATGCTTGTCATTTGTTAGGTTGCTTGAAAATTGGGTTGGATACTTAGTACATTGGGATAATTGTCTAACAACAAGCTCTAAGGAGGTTGATATGATTTATAAACAATCAAAATAAACAAAAAAGTAGGAAGAGTGACTCTCCTAGTAGACGGTCTCTACTATAGACCAATTTATATAAATGATAAAACTACCCCAACTAAGAAGCTATAAAATTCGATGCCATTAATGTAATAAATGATAGTCAAAGGGCCTTTTAGCAAAAAAAGCCCTCTTCTTTAGTCATAAAACAGAAACAGCGTGTTGTTCTTCCTTGCTCGAGCTTCTTTCTTCTTTATTCTTTTCTCTCTCTTCAACATCATCATCGACATCGATCATAAATCTGCTCAACATCATCATTGATCGTCAAGCTACTCATCACCATCATCATCATCACCAATCGATCGATCTCTGCTCATCCTCATCATAATCAACCGATTTTCCATTGTTGTTACTCAATTTATAGGTAATCATTCTATATGTTAATTCTCTACATCTGATTTTGTGTTCAATAGCTTCTAGGTTGAACAATATGATGAGAATATGGCGAATATGTGTTTGAATATTGGGTCATAGATGTTTGTTGGTGATAGATTTATGTTAACAGTTGTAGTTGTTGTAGTTGTTGCATCTAGATTTACGTAGATATATATTTGAGTCGAAGTTTGTTGGTTATAAATGTTAGATTTGGCATCTAAAAATAGATTTATGTAGATTTCATGATAAATTTGTGTTCAGCGATATTTTCCATGATCTCAGCAATACTGCCCATGTTCTGAACAATATGTCCCATGATCTCACATGTTCGCGATGCTCTTTTTTTTTTTTCATTGAACATGAAGATATTGGCATACAATAGTTTCTATGATCACCAATGTTTCTTATGATTTCATCAATATGTTTTATGATCTCACTTGTAAGTTATGTGTAATTCACTGGAAAGCATGAAATATGTCATGATCTCACCAATAATTCACATGTTCTCAACATTATACCCCATGATCTTACGAAAAGACCCATTGGTGGAGATTTTTACATTCGTGGGATGCTTGAAAAGGACTGACATGTACTTTTGATGAATATTACGAATGCTACTGCATCAACTTCTATCCTAGACCCAAGACCAAATTTTAGAAAGCGAAGAAAACCACCTTAGTTGTGGCAACTCCAGGCAATTACTTCTTCTGATTAATTTGTAATGTTTTAAACAATTTTCAGAATTCCAGTTATTTCATATGCTTAGTTTGACAATTTTAAAATGTAACATACTAAATTTATTATGTATATAAGTCACATGATCTCAACAATAGTGCCAATGATCTCAGGGATAAGTCCCATGATCTCAAGAATAAGTCTCTTGATCTCAACAGTATTGCCGATGATCTTAGGAAAAAGTCCCATGAACACACAAAAAAGACCCATGATCCCAGGAATATTGTCCATGATCTCAGGAAATAAGTCTCATGATCTTAAATCTATGTTCAAAATGATCTTAATAAGTTATCATGATCTCAGGATTAAGTCCCATGATCTCAGGAATAAGTCTCATGATCTCAACAATATTGTCGATGATCTCAGGAATAAGTCTGATGATCTCAACTATATTATCTCATGAATAAGTTCGATGTTCTCAACATTATTGCCCATGATTTCATGAATAGTTCCCATGATACCAGGAATAACTCCCATGATCTCAGAAATAGTTTCCATAATCTTAGAATACGCAACACATAATTTCCAAGTAGAAAACAAAAAAGAACATCATATCATAAGAATTCCAGAGTCATATAACTTACAATTTAAAAATAGTCTTGCAACCTACTTGAACACCCTACGTTAAAAAGAAGAAGATGTATGTTCCAAAACAAAACGCCCCCATGATCTTACACATAAATGCCATGAATTTATCTAAACGTTCCATGTCAACTTTCATTTTTTTGGCTGCCCATCCAAAACATCTTCTTCTTGCACGATTTTCGGTTGCCCATCCAACAATGATGCTTGAATCATGCACAACCTCATTATCCAGATACTGCACTCTCCTCATCTCCATGTTGACAACATAGCAAGTGTAGTGCTCACCACATATCAACGTGAAAAAGAACTACAAAAAACAGTTAAAAACTATAGTGAGAAAACAATATGCGGTCTCAAAAAAACAATACTTATAATCTCAAACTAAACACCTCATGATATAAACCAAATATCTCATGATCTCAAACAAAAAACCCATGATTTTAAAAAATAGATAGAATTAATTTTCAAATCCAAATTAAACTGCATTCGTCTTTCTTCCTTCTCCAGTATTCCTACAGCTCTTGAAAGAATAAAACAAGAACAACTCAGGTTTATCCTTGTTTATCACCTTGAAAACTCTCAACCGGAGGCATTGTCTGCAAAAGAATAAAAATCATAAACTTTAGTAAGATAGACACGAAAATAGACTACGGGACATTTCATCGAACATGTAGTGTGCACTAATATACTACCCATCATCTCGAGAATAAGTCCCAAGATATCAACAATATTGACCATGATCTCAGAAATAAGTCTCAGGATCTCAACAATATTGACCATGATCTCATGAAATAACTCTCATGATCTCAACAATATTGACTATGATCTCACCATTTTTTTAAGCAATAAAAAAGTTATTATTATTAACAAAAGAGCATAAAGAATGCTCGGAATACTTACAACTTACAATACGGAACGGATAACAATTCCACTAATCCAAATAATTAGTGACTAGTACTAATTACTACTACTCATTATTACGTAGTACTAACTAGTACTAATGCTAATACTAACTAGTACGTATTACTAACTACTAAGGTACTCAAACACATACTTTACAAATCCTTATAAAATCAAAACAAAACACATAGCCATAATTACTTATGATATACACTGTCGAACTAATAATACACCCCATTTCACTAATGTCACTAAGAACCCAAATCGGTGATGCCTCTTCCCAAAAAGTCAAAAGATCATATGAGACCAAAACCTTACATTAATTACCAAAGAGTTGAGTATCTCATAGTTACCACCAAGCAACCTGCTTCAGGTCATTACATACCTTTACCATACCTGAATTCGGCTATGTTCTCTTCGTATGAAATCTCATTATTTTCAGTTCAATTCAATTATATTCAGTTCATTCAGTTATGTTCAGACTTGATTAGTTATATTTTATACTACAAATAAACTTTGTTCAGTTCTATTCAGATTCATTTGGTTCTATTATGTTCAAGCGAAAAGAAAGTTTCTTCGACCAACAACATCAATGATGACAATCAAAATAATACAATGACCAAAAAGAGGAGCTAAACTTTGAGACACAGGAGAACAGAGAAAAATCGTCTTATGAAGGTACGGAATTGGGTGCAAATTGGCCAGAACCGACTGAGAACTCGAGGTAGATCCAAACGGCGGAGAACTCGAGGGAGAAAGAAAGAAGTCGGCATCTGTTTAGATCGATGCCTCGTCTGTCTCTATCAGAAATCAGAAAGAAATAAAGATGAAGGCTAATTGCAAAAGTACCTTATATTTATAATCTATTACCTATTTGCCTCCGGGTTTTTGTATACTTTTGTTAATTGCAAAAAGCGTTCTCTCCTAGAGACTGTTATTTCCTGAGAATTGGCGAAGTAGGAATATGTTACTTTATATAGTGTTAAATAAGTTACTTAAATTAGGTAATGTAAGAATAATTCAGTTTTATCATATTTAGACACTAACTAATTTGTAAAAAGAAAAATCCATATATAACTAATTTGATTGGAACTATTTTTTTCCGATTAAAACTAGTGTTTGCTTTGGCGACTAATCTAGGCATCCAGTTGAGCACTGTCGGACCCTTTTTCAGGGAGGCTCTACCAGCGGTGTTTTATTACATCCACAAGACGCGAATCCAAGACGTTGCTTAAGTGAACTCAAGTCCACTTGAGCTAACAACCGTGGGTGATAGGAACTATTATAAATATCACCAAGTTGTAATTAACCTATAAATTTTTAGTTGTTTAAAAACTAAATAAAATCTTGATATAATATTTTAATTTATTTTTGAAACGGGATATAATATTTTAATGTTTTACACAATATAAAAAATACATAAATTATTATACTTCAATAGAACAATTTATAAAATTACTGGTCATTATATATATAGCCAGTACACCTAATGTGGAGAGTTACCGTTAAAGTCGTTAATGTGGAAGTCCTACTATAGTAGTAGTAGTAGTAGTATCTGCCATATGCGTTTATTTCTCCGATTTCATTTTCCGCTTTAAGAGCCTCCATTCTTCAGAGCTATCTATAATCTTAATTTTCCATCGCTTTCTCCATTACTAACCTTCAAAATCACTCAAAATCAATCTACTCTTATTTCAATTTTAAATTCGATGTTCCTCACCTATATATATTATGTTATTAATTAACTCCGCCTTCTAACCTTCGTCCTGAAATGGTAATCATCTTCGCTGGAGTTTTACTTTTGCCCACGCATAAATGTTTGCTACTTCCTTTCTCTAGTTATTAAATATCAATTTTGAATTTTATTATAATATTAATTTCAGAGGGTGATATAGCACTCTCTCCACCCCTCTCATTCGTTTTAAACTTCCTACGAGTAAATTTATAGCATAAAAAATATTTAAATTATATTATAAGAAAGAATCAAGTTTGTTTTTATCATATAATTTATTACTTTAGAAATTTTGGTATAACACAAATAGTTGTCATTTTAGATATAATGATTGATACTAACTCTCTTTTATCCATATACTCACCATTATCAATACAATATTATATTAATATTGATAGGCTTTTGATAATAATTTTTATAACTACAAAGCTAGTAATAGGTCATCCTTAATATATGTGAAATTCCTAAAATGACAACTAAAAAAGATAGGAGGAAGTATATAATATAGAAGTAATTTGTTGTAAAAAATTAAAGAAATGCCTGCTTAGAAATATTAAAATGGAACGGAGGGAGTAGTAACTTATGATTTTTGTCTATACACAAAAGTCAATTGAATTTTAAATTTAATAGCAAGGCGAACGTAGAGTATGATACGGGTTGCTCATGATATACAAATGTTTCACCACTTCGATATTGATTGCTTTTGGTTGGAGTCTCTATAAACTTGCTTTGAAAATCTCCCAAAAGTCTTCAAACCATGTAGAAGTTGTGTCTTCTAATTGTACGGGGCCGAGACTACACTCCCCCCCCCCCCCCCCCCCACCACCACATCCTCACTAAGTTTCGTGGTGGAGTTAGGCCCTATTCTGTTTAGACCACCATCCACATGCTTGTTCAAAAACAGGTCTAGGTGTGTGGCAACAAACTCTCACAAAGTTCAAACTGTTAGAGATGTGTGGAATTTAATCATTTATATTAATTTTTCAACACTCCTCCGTATTCAACCTCTTTGAAAAGGCCAATGGTGTGGAGTTTGTCTCCGTGGAGATTAAAACTCAGGTGGGTGTGGGCCATATTCCCTGATACCACGTTAGAAATTAAACACTCACAAAAGCTCGAACTTATGAAAGGTTCGGAATCTAGTTATTTATATATTAATTCTCCAATGAGATGAACTTCATCTAAAATGATTAATTTCACACCACTTCACAAATTCAAATTTATGAGAGATTTGGAATTATATCCATAATTACTTTTAAAAACGAAGTAGCTTTACGATTACAAATCTACAACATTGGTCGAATGACCCCGCCTGTGGATTAAATGTACCACCCAACGACTCGAATAAAACCATTTTATAATTTACATTTTTTTTTAATTTTATAGAATTCATGAACACATTTGGGAATATATAGAAGTTGTTGGGTGTAAATGAATTTTAGTTTTGGTCCCTTATGTATCGGTCCCCGCATGTTTGGTCCCGAACTAGGCGAACTCAGCGAATTGAGTCTTTTTCTTGCGTATCATTCACCGTATGGAACTCTGAGTGTCAAATTAACATATACACACCATTTCTCAGCTGCCATGTCAACTGTATCCTTCCACCTAAGGCCCCACATCCTCTCTAAACACTTCCTTCCAAATGGGAAAAAACACACTCCAAACACAGTTTAATCAATCTCCATTAACAGAGCTTGATTAAGCTCTGAAAACAGAGCTTGATTAAGCTCTTTACTTCCTTCTCTCCTAAAATTATTGTCATTCAAGGCTATTGAAGATACACGATTAATCCATGTTATCCTAAATGTTACAGAGCTTTCTTATGTCGATATAATTGATCTGGATCCAGTAAGTTCCAGGAACCACCAGACAGAAAGCTAAATGCTTACAGTACAGTTGCTACTTGCTACACCGACCACTTTGTCAGCATGTAAAACCTGAGCTCTATGGTCATGTTTATTGTATTACATGTCACATAAAGTCAAGCTTCTTATCTCCCAGAATTTGGCCAGTTTATAATTTGGAGTCTTGGACCACAAAGTAAAATTAAATATGAGAGTTGATGGAATTATAGTGGCAAAGGATATTTCTCCTTTAAATCATCTTAATTTCCCTTTTCATGAGATTCTTATGTGTTAAGCAAATGTTTAACTTTGCTCAAGAAAAGATTCTCCCAGGGAATTCATGAAGTTCATTCTTTCTTTGGACTCTTGCAAATTCAAAATATAAATATGGGGAATATATCCAAACTAGTACTCGCAACAGGGACAGAAGATAAACATAGTTCAGTTAATATGCTCTTGCACAATCTATCAAGTACATGAAATTGCTTCACATTCAGGTTTCAGGTTTCAAACAGGTTACAGAGCATATTTCTCAATTTGTGAAATCAATTAGTCCACCTCACTGGACAACTCAGCTAAAAACACGCAAAGGAGAAAAGAGGACCGTATTTGGGAGCGTAGAAAAAAAAGGATCAAATATGTGGAGGACAGAGACATAAAGAACCAAAACTGTAATTTACCCGCTGATGCAATATAGTGAAATATTGCACGTACGTACGTACTGCGTGCATGAGTCTGCTAGTGTATACAGTAGAATATGTATATTCAGCATTTCACTTTTTTCTTCAACGTAACTTCTTTCAGACTTTCACCATTATACATACATACACAAGCTCCTTGATACATATAGATAGTTACATACATAGTATGCACAAGATCATTGATTAATGTAATAAAACAAATTGAAAAACAACCATATTAATTATTAATATTATTGAAGAAGCATAAATAAGTTCATGTTTCTGAGTGATATTATTATTGTACTTTGATGAATCAAGCTTTGTGAGGAATGAGGCGAACTGGAAGACCCTTGGCTGGAATAGGCATTGGATCCACTACAATTTTCTCATCTGGGATCATTTTTTCCCATCTGAATCTCTTCACTAGATGATGCATGAACACTAGTATTTCAAGACGCGCATACTCTTTTCCGGGGCACATTCTTGGCCCTCCACCGAAAGGCACGAACGTATACGGGGCAGGTCCTGATCCTTCAAACCGAGAAGGATCAAATTTCAGCGGCTCTGGGAAGACTTCTGGGTTCCTATGCGTAGAGTTTGCGCTCCAGTATAGTTTCCAGCCCTTTGGAATTGAGAATCCGTTGAATACAAAATCAGTTATGGCTTCTCGGAAGGCGCCTTGGAGGGGCGGTGCGAGTCTTAAGACCTCACACGCGACGTTCCAGGAGTATTTCATCTTCTGTACGTCATCCCAGTTTAGCAGTTCCCCTGGAGCTTTTGAATTTGCAATCTCCATTTGTTCTGGAATATTTTATAAGAAACATCGTTATACGATTGAAGTGTTTCTGGTAACATATGACTTGACAGTTGGTAAAATTTTGAAACTTTATGTCACAAACTAGAGCTAACAGGCTTACCTTTGTAGACACCATCATAAATTTCAGGCAACTCCGCAAGATACTTGACGATGAATGTACAAGCAGAGCTAGCAGTGTCATGTCCTCCGATAAGCAAGCCTAAAATCTTATCAGCAATATCCAATTCGTGCATGAATTTACCATTCTCGTCACTTGTCAAAAGCATGTGTGACAATATATCTTGCGTTGGTGATGCCTTTCCTTCTGTCAAGTCAATTTTCCTCTGTTTGATAATGGAAACAAGCTCTTTCCTGATGAACTTTGAGGCCTTGATCGCTTTATTGAATGGTGTTCCAGGCAAATCTATTGGAATTGAGATCAGACCAGAGGCCAGCAGATTGAATGGTTCAGCGAATTTGTCAACGTGGACTGGATCCTCAATGCTAACAAAAAGTCTAGCAGCAAGCCAGAAAGTGTAGTTTTTCGCAAGAGGGAACGTGACAATTTCCTTCTTGTTTTCCCATCCATCGGCGAAGTGTCTTTGGGCTATATGATCCATTATGCCAACGTAACACTTCAAAGCTTCTGGCTTGAAGAAATTAGGGAGCATTTTTCTCATCTTAATAGCCTCTTCTTTCGAAGAAGTTTGATTTGAAGAGGGGAACACCTTATCGACAGAACTAGGCCACCATGCTTGAACGAGCTTGTTCTCGTTCGAGAACAAGAACTTGTTACCATTAGCACCACACAAAACCGCAGCCTTTTCGCCCAAGAGATGGGTCCGGAAGACAGTAGACGAGTATTTGGCCATGCGGTCAAAGATGAACTTCTCTGGGTGGCCCTTCCACCCGGTCGAGAGAAACTCAAGGCTCTCACCGATAAATGGCCATCCGGTTTTGCCCGGTGGGAGAGTTCCGGAACCGGGTTTGGTCTTGAAGAAGAGAATTTGGAGGGAGATGAATACAAATGAAACAAAGAGGCAAAGGAGAGTGGCATAGAAGACCTCCATGTTGAATGGTTTAGGTCTTCTTGAGTTCAGGTTTTTGCTTATACAAGTTGTGTTTGAGTAAGATCTTTGAATACAAGTATATATAGAGTGGGTTACACTTGGTATAAAAGATGCTCCTTTTTGTAGTAATTCAAAGAAAGAGTTGGTAGTAGGTATATTATGTATGTATATATATATGTGTTCAAAAAGGGATATGTGGTCTGTTCGAAAGTGCGGGGAAACCCAAGTTTGGTTTTTCGGCTGATAAAAGGCTACATTTTTTATTCATAGAAAACACACCCTTCAATCAAATCGGTTCATATTTTATTAGTTGAAAATTATATTGTAAATGTGCTAGAATTCAAATCAATTCTTAGATATTTTTAGACGAATTAAATAAGGATCAAGTGTTTAATTAGTGGTAACAATTCTGAGTGTACCATTACAAATTTCACATTCCAAAATTCCAAATATAAGTGAACTTGTATTTTATTTTATATAACTAACCCAAAGGCCAAAACCTCATGTTTAAGTGTATTTGATTATTATTTTTCATCTTTTATTCATTTCAATCTTTTTAATTTGTTCTTGTTCGAAAGTATAGATGTTTCGTTAGTTCTGATACGTGAACAGTAATTAGGAGTACATAATTAGTACAGTATATACATGGTTTGGCATTACACATTTAAAGCTATATGTAAGTAAATACTTAAATGTATCAATTTATTGTTGCCGATGTTCTCTCACCCTCTCCAGCGCATGGATTTGGTCACTGGTGGCGCCTATTTTTTGAAGGCTTGTTTGTTTTTGGTTCTTCTGTCTCCTATCTAGCTTTATTTGGTTTGAGATGTAGTTTTGTTATTGGTGTATTGGTTAAGGTTCGGTTTAGGTACTATCTCGGAGACTTTCGCATGATTTGGATGACGTGCTCCTTTTTCTTATATTTGTAAGACCCCAAGCATTTCTTATGTTCTGTTATTGATATAAATTCTTATCTGTTTCCAAAAAAAAAAAAAAAAAAATACAATTAGAGTTTCTTGGTTTCCAGTACATGGATTACGCATTGATATGAGTTATATCTTATTTGAACTTTATGTCCTGACTCCTGAACGACTCACTTTTGTTAGTTCATGCTCAGAAGATGGGAAGAATAAGACCATTTATAGCATCTATAGCCATGTACACTTGTACCGCAAACCCAAACCTTGACCTGTTGGCCATAAGCCCATAGTTTCCCGCAGTATCATAATAGCACACAGCCTGGACAAACCCAAAAATCGGTTATTCAATTCATGTACTGTATACAACTCTAAGTGAACAATTCTTTCAATAACTTTTCTTTAGGCTATATCAAGTATCTTCAATGACTTCAATTGTGATTAGTTATCTAAAAGTACCAGGCATGACACTACTCTATTTTAAGCTCAAATTGTTCCCAGAATCCCAGATCAAAGGGGGCAAGCAAGATATTACTCTACTACCACCCTCGTTAGTACGAACTAGTGGTCCGCTGTGAAGTTAAAAGTTAAAACTAACCTTAACTCCGGATTTTCGTTCTTAAATTGTAAGTCTATGTAAAAGGTTAAGTTAGCTTGCTTAGAGTGTCCGGCAGTAGAGTTCCATACTCTCATGATCCATCCCTGCAGGGGAAATGTCTTAGTATCTTGTGTCTGCACTCTGCACGTAACTGACTTTTGGGATCCTTGGTCCCTTTTCTCTCTACTTTCATTGTCTTAGCAAGTGTAACTTTTTGCTTATTTCTTAGCTAGTGTACTTGCTAGTATGAAAATATGACCAAATGAAAGAATGAAGCACGTAAGCTAGCGAAAAGGTGAAGTAACACCTCCATAACGGTTGTGGATTGATGATGTTCAATCAAGATGGTACTCTTCAACCGATTGATGGTCACTTCTCCGTGCTCACTGCTCACCTCCATTCTGGGTTTTACCTCTACACATCCAGGGAAATCACTCACTAGTCACGACTCACATCACGTGCGAGTCCGACACATGAATCTCACGCGGTGCTGCATTTGATATGAGTATTGGTTACACACTTACACTAAATCCGCAAAAAGTCGCAATCGACTGAGCGGCGGCCTTTATTTAAGGCCTCATGTGTCAGATAGTTATAAGTTGAAGGAACAGTAACCGGAATGGAGAAAATTCAACGGGTAAGTTGACGCCGCTGAGAAACAGATGATGACATTACTTTAGCATGGTCAATTTTTAGGTACATAAATTTTCAATCATACCTCATTTGGTTGCAATTTGCTTTGTCTGCCTGCCCATAATACAATACTACTAGTATTCAATCTCAATCAAACCATCACATTTAAGCCTCGGTTTCAAATCAACCGCTGCCCGGGCCAACAATGTCGAACACCGACAATAGTTGGAATACATTGGCGTTGGGTTTTATGGGAGCCGCCGGGATATAGTGACGCCATTTTTCTTTTAGATTTTCACAGTAAATATACTACTTTGGTATTTTTGAGTTGAGTTTTATTACAAGAACAAAGAAGGTGAAAACTTGTGGACACTGGACAGGTACCATAGGATAAACTGACAGCTAATGAGCTCACATTAATCAGAAAAATGACAGACTCCTATTTCTGGAATATTATGGCTAGTATATATACTACACCATGATGCTTTCAATATAATAACACACGCATGTAACGATGTGATTTATGTGTTGAACTTCTGCGGAGATGTCGTATTACACCAGCTTTGTGTGGCCTGGCAAAAGATGCTGTAAAATTCTTTAGGAAAACAGAGCACTCTCACTTGGGAAAAGACAGTAACTAGATGGAAGACGGGAAACACTGGTGAAGGTACAAAATCTAAGGAAATGTCACAGTGTTTGCTGCAATGATGTAGGGGAATGGCCGATGGATATGGCTCTCTTAAAAACTAAAAAGGGCCTGAAACTCACATGGTACCGCCAAACTCAATCTGGAAGTTGAAATGTACTCAGAATTGGTTTTCAAACTTTGGCACATCAGGGGTGGAACCAGGGTGGGCAATGGGGCGCCACCCGCCCCAAAAATCCGTACTCCTAAATGTGAAGATATCATGGTCCAGCTATAAAAATCAGGTGAGTGGTAATGATATTATACCACTAATATTTGTTTTGCTCAGCGATTTTTGTTGCTTATTCCGGGTCTAATTAAAGAAGCCCAACTGCAGTGATTGGAAACTACATACACATTTTAAGCGATGGTTTAATGGTATTCAGAACAAGAAAAGAGATGGCAAATTCATATAGAACCAAGGATATATCTCGATTTCTTAGCATGCAGAACTTAGCAAAACATTAAGTTGACAAACAAAAGTAACATGGAAGACGAGGCTCATAAGGATGCATTTGTATGGTATTACCTGATGAGTAAGACCAGAATCATGGTGCAATAGCTTTATCAGACAATTCTCCAGTCTTGAACTCTTTCAGTTACTCATTTAAGACCAGAATCATGCTGCAATAGCTTTATCAGATAGTTCCCATTACTCATTTCAATCGTAAGTGAACCATATGAAGCACCAATGAGATGTGTGATAAAGAAACAAAAATTTGAGGCAAAAGCGAGATGAAGGAAGATACAAGTTAGAAGACTATATAAGAAAATGGCCAGTCTACATAATGTCTAAACTCTAAACTATCTTCTGGATGAGTTTACTACCCTCAAATATGTAGCATTAAACTTCAGTTTGGAAGATTTCAGGACAGGACAGGGATTATTGGTGCTAAATAAATCAGACGAAAGTAGAAATAAGAAAAGGCAGGAAGTTAAACCACTATCATAATTCATATCAAGAAGTAAGATTCTGTATGGTCCTTTAGCAACTCTAATTGAACCGGTCAGAACCAAGGTCACCAGCCCATCAAACAAAAGAAATCTAAAACATCATTTTGCAACATGACACATCAATAAAATGCTTTCTCGGCTTCTTCATATATGAAGGTCTATCATGAGCATTAGATCAGCACGGATTGAATGTGATTTCAAAGCAACGACCTTCCAACTCCACCCAAATAGTTGTGTATGGGCCTACGGGGCTCCATGTCTAAACTGATTTAGTTGGAGAGTTATCAATGTGATACTTTCTCATCAGTGTGAGCTATACAAGACTAATGCCCATACATGTTGTACCATGTTATATAAACAATAAAGTCACTAAACTATTGACCTCTAGGAGACTCAATATCTCAACCAATATAAACAACAATTACTGCAAAAGAAGACTTTGATAAGGATAATACATTCAAGTAACTGGAGACTGTCAGACTGCACCAAGTAATTAGTATTTTTAGTAGCACTGCATGTAAATGTCAAATCAAAAGGGCATGTTCATTTTTCAAATGAAGATATGAAGATACACAGAATTTCTTTTATTCTTACCAAATGCAGGTACATCAGTCACACCCGATCCTCGAACAAAATGAGGTTGAACTTCTGCGTCCTGTCAGTAATCTTTTGTAAGTTCACGTTCAGAATTCATGTCAGTACTTTGTCCGTTTGCGGTTACAGCACACAAAGCCTTCCAAATGGGAACCAGCATCGATAAAGGAGGGTGTAATTCCTTGAAAACAACTAAAAGTTCTTCCTCTGCATGCAGAATTAACGACAGACTCCAGTAGCAAGTAACTGGATTCATGCCTTCATTCAGGACAGGTTTGAAGATCTTGCCAATTGGAACAAAGCAGCAAACTGTTTTCCCACTCGCGTAGAAAGTCTCAAGCTGCACGCCAAAGGCTGGAAAAATCACAACAGACTCTCTCTCAACTTGCTTTCCTAATAACAATCTTAAAACAAAACCAGCTAAGCCAAAACTCCATATAACAACAGCTAATGACTTCTCCTGAAGCGGCAGAAGAAAGCACATAACAGCAAAAAGAAGGCCATATCCGGAGAAAATTAAGCCCCTTGTACGATTTCTTTGAATAATGATATGGTGAACACTGATAGCTTCAGATTGACCTTTGATCACATTATTATGTGCATACGTGTAGCGTCCTTCCGTAATGTTTGTTAGTTCCATCTCACATTCCATCAATATACATCTTTGTCTACAACATCATTTAAGCGTTTCATGCTTCCGTTCGGGTGCTATAATGTATATAAACGTTCTCAGCTAGCAAGTTAGCTCAAGGTTCAAGTCCACTCAGTTAGTCAGGCAATGAGATCAATAAGCCAATTGGACCCAAACTATCAATTCTGGAAGAAAGAAAAAAAATACATTATGATCACAACAATAAAATCATCTGTTATACATAATCCTTGTTACAGCAGGTAATTAATTTGAACAATATTAAAGAGAAGTGGTTAATTATACAGGCGTAAAATTGTTATAACAACTTACACAGATAAACTGATCCCCAATTATCCATAATCTATGTGCTGTAGACATGGATTTCATAAATTACAGAGCGCAATCCACGGATGAGGGAGTCAAAACGCAACAAATTTACAGAAACATATTTGCCTACATTCCAGCTACATAGATTACAAAGACATAACAGAGATAAAATACGTACATAAACGATGAACACTCGTTAATAACTTAATATTGTTAAAATCACATACCTCTGACAGTACACTCAATCAAGCCATGGATGGTTATGGGAGAAATTCGTGTTAAATGTTGAATCAATTTTGAGGTAGGTTTAGTGAGATTGTGAAATGCTGTTAGACTTTCTGTGTGCATAATTGCAATTGATTTTCCCCAACTTTTGGGCTTTGTATACCAGGCCGGCCTGGACCCAATAATATGGCCCGAGTTTAGGTGGATCATGCCTGAATCTCGAATGGCCCAATACCGAGATAGATCGAGTTATTTGAGAAGAAAATACGTGCAGGAGCCCGCTTTCAAATTTCTAACCAAAAAGGCTAGTGGTTTTGCTTTTTAACAAAAAAACGGCCATGTGATATTTTTGTAATTTCAGATATGAGCCCTCTTTTTAACAAAAAATGGTTATGTGATATTTTTGTAATTTCAGGCCTCAGCCCTCTCTCGTCCCCAATGTTTCCCATATTGGCGACAGGGTGGTGCCGTTTGGTGGTGGTGGTGAGGTGGTCAGAGTGCTTGAGATGGACCCTGACGTTTTTGTGGTAGTGGTCTAAGTGCGTGGTTTGGTGATAAACTCCAACAGTGGTGGTGGGGCTGAGGACTTCGGAGCCTGTGGTGGTCTTCAAAGTGCGTGTGGTAGTGGTCAAAGTGCTTGGGATGAACTACGGTATTTTTTGTGGTGGTCAGAGGGGTTGGGATTGACTCTGACATTTTTTTGGTTGTGGTCAAAGGTGTTGGAGGTGGTGCAGTCGTGGTTCGTGGGGGTCAAAGGTGGTGGACTATGAAGGGTAGTTTCGTACTTTCATATTTTCAAAACCACAAAATTCTAACAAAAAAAAGGTTCGGATTTTGGAGAGTGGTACCTAGCCTGTTTTTTGCCATATTTTGAGAGCATCGTTGCAAGAACTTTGAATTAATTGTCGGGGCACCATTCACTTAGATACCATGTAGAAATTTTAATTCAAATAGCGACCTTGCACTTACTATAGTAAATGGTGTCTTTAGCCTAAAAAACCGCCACACACTATGGTGCAAGATCGCTATCTGAATAAAATTTTATACATGGTCTCCAAGTGATTAAAACCCTAATTATCGAGTTTAAGTTTGCAAACATATATGAATTAATGTTTAAATAAATTTAACTACAGATCCAATCCATCTGTTATTTTTTTCTCAAAATATTTGGAGTGAATTGAATTTGATAAATTTTAACTGAACCATATTTAGTTTAATGAATTGAATTGAAGTGGATGGAATATAATATTTTTCAAATAAAAATAACATAGCCTACTCATAGTATATGATATTTATAAATGTACTGGAAAGTCAATACAAATGAAATGATTAGATTTTGTACCTCATTATTAGTTGGACTTTTCTAGGCAAGATGTTTATTGTCAAAGTGTGTCTGATCGTAGAAAAGACCTTCTTGATTTGATTTGAACTTTTGGTAGAGTTCAATTTTATACATACGGTCCATTTCATTGACACCCATACTAGATTTCCTAATTACATCTAGACTTTATTAGATCAAACCATTACGTCATACTACATGTTAGATCTAATTATTACATCTGAACCCAAAAATCATTTAATTTTGACTTGGACCAAACAGTTTCAATTTTAATATATTACACATTTGCCTCAAATGTCTTCAAGTTTATCAAATTAACACTAAATATTTATCCATAATACACATAGCTTTTAAAAATTCCAAAATAATCTCAAATTTTATTACAAAGTAACCCTAAACAAAATTTATTTTTTAAATTAATATTTAAAAAAACTAAAAAAATAAATATATAAAGCTCCAACCGGAGCTCCGGTGGAGCTTGTACAACTCCAAATCGGAGTTAAAACAACTCCGATCAGGAGCTTAACAGCCCCGATTTGTAGCTTACTTGCTCCAAAATGAAGCAATTAACAGCTGAAATCAGAGATGTTTAACAACTCCGATCTGAAGCTGTTAAAGCTTGAAATCGAAGTTGTAATAGCTCTGTTTTGGAGTTTAATTGCTCCAAAACGGAGCAATTAACAACCCCAAAAGCTCCAAATCGGAGCCATTTAACGGCTCCGATTTGGAGCTTTATCGGAGCTGTTAATTCGGTGCCAGAATAATTATTCCGGTACCGGAGAAGAAAGACTTTTAAAAAAAAAGTAAAGGTTAAAAAGAAAAAAAAGAGAAGAACAAGGGTTTAAATGCAATATTTAGATAAGGCCTTGTTTGGTAGGTTTGAAGAAAAACATAAATTTTTAAATTTTGGACTTGGATATAATTTGATTGATCTATCTAGCAGAGGTGGTATATATAAATGTCTGTTTGTACATATATTTAGGTTCGGTCGATGCTAAGGACCAAACAACGTGCATACACACAATACACAAGCACATTGGACTGCTTTGTAATGTCTAATAAATAGGCATATAATCAAAATTTCCGTGGTTTTAGTAGAGTTGTTATTCTATTACAATACAGTTCAAGTCTTTCAACCTGGAGGTTGTTTGTTCTAAAAAAATAAGCCAAAGGCATATTTGCTGATTAATAGCAACACAGGATTCTGGATTGTACTTGTTGACTAGGGGGATATGGAAATGAATGAAAACAGGGGTAGACGAAGACTGGATCGGTAATTAAAGGACTTGAACCGTGTGGTGCAGGTTACAAACGCGTATAAGTTTGTCAAGCAAGCAGTTGACCGGGTGATACGAGTATTAACTTTGATTTTAAGTTTTAACAACAAAAACAAGCATATGCTGATATGCAAAGTGCAAACAAAACTCATAAACTAAACACAGCCATGTCGAAGAAGGATAGCTACTTTTTTAATTTCTCCTCTTTGGAAACGGTCAACTGAGTACTTCACTACTAGTATTATTGATTACGTAGCTTAAATAAATTAATTAAACACATGGTAATAGCATACTCTACCATACGTACGTATCTTGAAATTGTGGATTGGAAGGGATCCAAAGTTTCAGGGTACAAGTAGCAATGTTGGTCAACAGTACGTTGAGTGAGCCAGTGATAGTTTGAAAGTGTCAAATGCTGAAATAATTTTTTTTTTAATTATTATGGTTGTAATATTTTTTTCATAGAAAAATTAAAAGTCCATTAAAAAACTACCTTGCTCCATATACCGAATTTGTCATTCAACTACTGCAGGGAGCATGAGAGTTACCAAATGATAAGATAGGTATCATTATCAAATGCTTGAATGTTGTACTCAAAATGAACTTCACTCCATTCTTTATATTTATCAATGGTTTCAATCAAATTGTGCAAAACCCATAAGAAATGTCACCAGAATAATAGTTACACAACAAAAGAATTTTATGTTGATATACTTGCCAAAATGGGTCACAATATTGTTAGGCGAAAGGTGTGAGAAGATGTTCCTGTAGCTCTAATGTCCGTCTACAATAGAGAGAAGTTATTACTCCCTCGTGTTGAATTTGGGAGCTAACTCTTTTTAATATTTATGTATTGAGAAAATATATTAAAAAAGGTATTTATCTAAAGATTATAATTTTTACAAAGCACAAATTCATAAAGAAGTAAAGATTCAAATCTCAGGCACGGGAGGAGAATTTATGATTATGTCATTCTGGGCCAGAGCCAGCTGTTACACTTGTGTGGTTTAATTTGGTTCACTTAGTTCGCAGACTATTTACGTGAGCTCGTGGGGTTTACCCGGTGGGCACCCAAAGGGTAGCGGTTGCGGGTTCCCAATGTTAGTTTAAAAAAAAAAGAACTGACACCTTCACTGTTAGGCATGTGTGCAAAATGACACAAGGCTCTTCATGATGGAGTGAGATGGTCCAGTGGTAAAATCATTTAGTTACAACCTGCACATAGCGAATTTCAATTCCACTCACGAGATCATCAAGAAATCACTAATTCAATTGGTTTGTATTCTCATCAAATTGCTTATCTAATTACACTAATGCAAGTGAATAGCATTTTAAAAGGGAGTTCAAAGTGATTTGAAATTCAACATTAAAAATGTGAGAGCGGTCTCGAATTCGAAAAAATCCCGAAGGTATGAGATCTAGTCTAAAGTCTAAACCGCGGAGTAGACTTGTGATCGGTGATAATTCGGGGACAAATCGTGTGATATGGTTTTGTACTTTTCTTCAAAGCCAATCAATCAATCGGGTGGTATTAATTAGAAACAAAAATTCGTTTTCCCTTTATATACATTTTACAAACTCGAAAAGGAAAATACAAAAAAACCTCTTTGGTTTTCTTCTCGCTCTCTCACCATCACTCTCTTCCTTTTCTTCGTAGATAAATTCTATGCAACTACATTGGATTTTCTTTCAACATTCAGTGAGAACCCAGATCAGATTTCACTGAATCCTTTCCCTATTTGCTACTACTACCAATCATTCTCGGTCTTCGTACAAAGAGGTTGTTTATCTTGTTCAATTTGTTTTGTTTCTTTTCAGTGGAACTGATAACAAATCCAATCCTTGTGTCTGAAATGTGAATCTGTTGAGGCTGTGTTAAGGAAGTGAAATGGGTTCTTGTCTCAGCGTTGAGGAAGAGAATCACCATGGCAACTACAAATCTTCAACTAACAAACATGGTAACCATTTCTATAACCGACTTCTTGAATTGATTGATCACTATAGTTTCTTATGCTAGATTAACTTCGATTTCTTATCGGTGTGTCTTGTTTATCCATTGCTTAAAGTTGGTTACTCAATTATAGCATTTGGTAGTTAAGTGGCTTTGGTTGGCTGTACCTATGCTTGAATAGAGTAGTGTCAATGGCTTTAGCATAGGAGTATCTGTAGTTGGAATAAGATATAGAAGCTTTAGAAAGGAAGGAATTGTTGATTTCTTCTGGCCTAATGGCTGCTCATAGTCATATGGAGAGTGCAAAATTGATATGCAGTTACTAACAAAGTTGCTTGTCCTATTAGGTTCTTATTAGGGCCCTTCTTATTATTTGTCTGTATTTGGACTATGTCATGTCTATATGTTTGCCTGATGGTTGTAAACTTGTAATATATGGTTTCAAATTTTAGAGGAATGGAAATTGGAAATTGGAAATTGGAAACAGGACATGTGGGTGTTTTTTGTGGAACCTAACTTGTAAACTACTAGCTAGTTTGAAATACATGAAAAAGTATAGTTTATGTATTGGTGCTGACTTCTATAATTCAACATTTGTGTTTGTCAAGACTCCACGTATCCTGCGAAATCTGCTCCTGTGAGTTCAAATACCATTGTGGTAATTCCTAGAGATGTAAGGGATCTACGTCAAAGCCCTGGAAATGGTGATCTAGATATATTCACATATGAAGAGATGAAAATGGCCACCAAGCACTTTCGACCAGATCAGGTCCTTGGTGAGGGTGGTTTTGGCATCGTCTACAAAGGACTCATTGATGACAATGTGAGGCCTGGTCACAAGACAACTCAAGTTGCTATCAAAGAGCTCGATCGGGAAGGTCTACAAGGGGACCGGGAATGGCTGGTAACTTCTTTTTAACTTTGGTTTTTCTTGTTTTCTATTTCATCCAAGATTGTACTTTATCACTTGATTTATGTTAAGATGCTTAAATGTGTAATGAATCTGTATTGCCTATTGACCTAGATATAGACTTTACTTCGATATGCATTCCAAAGTGATTGTAAAATGCAAAATGGGAATTCATTATAACGCCTTCAGCCCTGCAAGCCAATGAAACATAATGGTTTCACTAACTACTGTATAACAGTATCCTTGAAATACTTCCTCCTTTTCTTCATTAGTTTATTGCCGCATTCATTAACACATGGTTAGTTCTGTTCAGTTTGTTATGCAGTGTGTGTCACTACCTGAAGAGTTTTTATATTAAAAATAAATAAATAAATAAATAAAATAAAGAAGCAGCCATGGCTTGTGATATTATATCATGTATGCACGCAGACAAGAAAAACGTCTAAGACACCCATTATTGCATTTATGTTCACCATTTGGTGTCCAAATGTTTTTTGAAGTTCACCATATTTAAAATTCAACGTTATTAACGTCAGAAAATGTATGAGAGTTGCTTACCCTCCAAACTTTTGCAGGCAGAGGTCAACTATCTTGGTCAACTTCGTCATCCGAATCTGGTGAAGTTGATTGGTTATTGCTGTGAGGGTGACCATAGGTTGTTGGTCTATGAATATATGGCATCTGGAAGCTTGGAGAAGCATCTGTTCATGAGTGAGTAAAGTTGCTATGTGTATATATATTTCGTATCTATCAGAATGTCTGTCAGTAAACTAGTGTGTGTTTTTGTTTTTGCTTACTGTGCTAAACTTTTGTAACATAATTTTTTCTATAAATAAATGAGTTGCACTTGCCGTCATGTAATATAATTTTGTTTCTGAATGTCTTTTGGTTGGTTGAAAAACTAACATCATCGCCTAGAAATGTGGTTCTTTTTTATTGCCCGTTCTATTACATAGCTATCCTAGAGTGAGCTAAAAATGAACATAGGCTTTTGCAGATTCGAGGTTTGAGTTTGCATTTTTCATATGAATGATGAGCAATAGGATATGTGAACTAAGTAGCAAGTACAGCTTTATATGAAGGTATAATAGGATATATTTTTCTAAAGTTGCTATTCGTTATGCATTAAATAAATTATTTTTCTCTTTAAAGAGCAATGGATTTTTCCTGCACTATACTAATTTATGCCTCTGAAACTGATTTATGTATGGCTTCTTTTCTATTAGGAGTGCGTGCTGTTTTGTCATGGCAAAAGAGACTGAACATTGCATTAGATGCTGCAAAGGGGCTTGCTTTTCTTCATGGCGTGGAAAAACCTATCATATACCGAGATTTTAAGACTTCAAACATTTTGCTAGATGCGGTTAGTTGAGTTCCTACTTCCTATCTCACTAAAAGTTAAACAAGTCTATATAATATACCATTCCATGTTGCTACTGTTTTTCCTGTTGATTATTTCAATTTTATCCAACTATACGTGAATTTTCCGATGGTGAATGAAGATTTGATGTTTGCAGGATTTTAGGGCAAAGCTCTCTGATTTTGGATTAGCAAGGGTTGGACCAACGGGAGATCAAACTCATGTATCCACCAGGGTTATGGGTACTTATGGTTATGCTGCTCCTGAGTATGTCATGACTGGTGAGTCTTATAATAAATAGCATATATTGGACCAAAATTTTATTTTGTAAACCTAGGTAACATCTTCTGGTACCGGACATGAAGTAGTTATAACTTACAATGCTCAAGCAATATAATTACCGTAGCTAAAGAATTTTTACGTTATCCAATAGTATAATTGTTAGTTGATGATTTCGCTTCCTTCATATACATGTATTTGCCCAATGCATAACTTAGTCAGTCAAGTTTAGGCCCTCTCAGAACAGAGTGTTATCTTGTCTCAAATTGGTTGTCTGGTTGGTTTTCTTGGTATATTGTTGTAACGATAGTCCAATACATAATATTTCCTCTTTTATCAGCTGTACTTTGCTGAAAATCTCATACATAGCTTTTGTTCAGCATAATATTTTCGATACATGTGTAACTTGTAACTTTTTCTTCCTGATGGCCTTTCAATTGCATTATTACAATTTACAATTGCAGGACACTTGACTGCTAGAAGTGATGTCTATGGCTTTGGAGTAGTTCTGCTCGAGATGCTCATTGGTAGGCGGGCGATGGATAAGAGCCGACCTAGCAGGGAGCACAATCTTGTTGAGTGGGCCCGCCCACTTCTAAACCATAACAAGAAGCTTTTGAGAATACTTGACCCCAGAATCGAGGGGCAATACTCCGTTAAAATCCTGATGAAGGTTGCCAATCTGGCGTATCAGTGCCTCAGCCAAAACCCAAAAGGGAGGCCTGTGATGAGTCAAGTGATTGAGATTCTTGAACCACTTGTAAACCAAGAAGTGACCCGAGAAGGGTCGATTGTACCAAGTGAAGGTGGCAGTGTAACGCTTTATGAAGTTCCAAAAAGCCTGCCTGAGACTCCTGGAAAAAGAAGAAAGAGTGAGGGCGGAAGAGGAGTCGAGTGCGAAAACAATAACAAGTTCAATGGGAGGTGCAACAGTGAGCCTCCGAAAATGTTGGAACTTTATGATCCTTACCGTAGCTAGTTAAGAGATCAATCTCTTTAATGGATTTTGAAGCCTGTAATTGTACAATGTGTCTTAAAACAGATTCATCTGGTTGAGTTGTTCCTATCTTATCCATCAATTTGTCCAAAATGTGGTTAGCCCTTTTTTAATTTTTAATTTTTAAGAAGTCACTATTTTATGGTTCTTAAACAAAGAGCTAGAGTCCATAAAAAAGAGTTTTCAGGAATCCGAATCATATCTTGAAAATTAGTACTCCTACTATTATAATAATTTATAAGCCCAACTAAGCATCAATAATTAATGACTTTGGTTTCAACTTTGAACAATGGAGTATTTCTGATAAATTTTTGTAAAATGATATGCTTCTAGAAAATATAATCATCTTTTCTTGTAGCATATCGCATACAATATAATTATAAACACATGCAAGACTGGACAGCAAGTGTTCTAATTAAAATTTCCAGGAATGTGTTAAAAAAGATGGCTGTGACTAAATCAAACCAAAATCTTCAAAAGCAAATCCAAGACACCTGGCATTTGATTTTACTAACTAAAAGAGCCAAAATTTTGCAGCTGGATACTTATACAAACAGAATCAATCAATCAACCATGCCGATTGCAGTGTCCTTGTAACATGTAATTTATTTCAAGGTATCAAATCTAGACATATATTCTGGGATAGCGCCAGCTCACATGGAGGCTATGTATCAGTAGTACTAGTATATGTTTGTCACGTGTATCAAATTCCCTATGGGTTTACGGGTTTACGCATTTGTTAGCTAAGGTTAAGACACTTTTAAGGGTTTAAACGTGTTTTAGCTGTGTTTAAACCGTTTTCGTCATCATCAATCATTGTTTAAACGCGGCTAAGACATGTTTAAGCCCTGCCACATCATTTTTTTTCTTCTTTTTGTAAAGAAGAATGAAAATTTGTTGTAAACATTTTATACGAAATCAAGTTTATAGATGGAAATCACGAATTTGAGTTTAATTAAGAAGGAAAAAATGAGTTGGAGAAGATGTGAGCAAACATAGCCAATATTGGTGTCCATTTATAGGTCTCGAAAAAATAAATCAATTGATAATTTTTATTTATTGTAGCATTTTTATTTTAAAAGTTATGACCATTTAAAGTTTAAACGGGTATTAAATAAAAAAAAAAGAAGAAGAAAAAAAAAACAAAAGGTGAGTCCACGGTTAGTGGACTCCACGTGGTGCCAGCCGGTTGGCTGGCGCCACGATTCATGTCCGTGGTTTTGTAAACCGCGGACAGCGCCTAAGCCGCGAGCGAAAAACTCGGCTTATCCGCTCCTTAGACTCTCTAATGCAAAGTGTCTTAGACCATCCGCATTTGTTGAGAGTGGCTAAGGCACGTTTAAGGCTTAAACATGTCTTAGCCGCGTTTAAGTAATTTTCGTCAGCATCATTTATTTTCTGGAAAAGAAAAATGAAGATTTGTTGTAAAAAATTTCATATGAAATCAAGTTTATAGATGGAAATCACAAATATATTAAATTAACTTTTATCAAATTTGAAACACACAATATTACAACAAGTAATGCTTAATTGAAAATAAACAACTGAAAATGCAGAACAAAAAAAAAAATTCTAATGGAAACTACAACCTTATCCTCTAAATGTGTTCAACCAAGTGGCAAATTCAAATTAAAATCAAATTCAAATTCAAATCAAGATTTCCGACAAAGTAAAGATAAGATTCCTGACAAATTCAAATCAAATTCAAATTTCAAATTCGACAAGAAGTTGTTCGAGATTCATTTTGCGGGATGTGAAAAATGAAATGGAATGTATTTTGGAGTGTTGAGAATTGAGAGTTTAATTAAGAAAGGGAAAATTAGTTGGGGAAGGTGTGAGCAAAAACATAGCCATATATTGGTGTCTATTTATAGATGTCGAAAAAATAGAGTCGTTGGTAACTTTTATTTATTTTTAACATTTTTATTTTAATAGTTATGACCATTTAAAATTTAAACGAATAAAAAAAAAAAAAAAGGTTGGTTGGCGCCACAAGTGTTGTTCCGCGGTTTTGTAAACCGTGGAACGCGGCTTAGCCGTGGCCTCCTGCAACAAATGCAGGAGGTCTTAGTCGTGAAACTCAATTTAATTGTTTTTTTATGTTACAAATAAATTTAATTCAATTATTCTTTTTAGATGAAAATAATACAACAATAGCTTTTGGAGGGTAAGTAGCTAGGCTTGTTTCACTCCTAAAGGACAAGACCGAAACTATTTCACAATACTTCATTTCAAATGAAATGTTATTAGTTTTGTAACTAAAAATACACTGTTGTAAGTCGTAATTACACCTGTGATTTTTACAACTTCAATTTATGACCAAACCTTTACATCCATCCCCATTTATCAAATGAAGCCATGTGGCCTGACTTTTTTTCTTACACCTTCAATTTATGACCAAACCTTTACTAGTACATGTTTGTCATGTGTATTAAATTCTCCCAATTTAATTTATTTTTTATACTACAAATAAGTTTAATTCAATTAAAATATTTAAAAAGTTTAGACGAAAATAATACAACAAGAACTTCTGAGGGTAAGTAGCTAGACTTGTTTCACTCCTCCTAAAGGACCTAAACTATTTCAAATGCTTCATTTCAAATGAAATTTTATTAATTTTGTAACTAAAGAGATACCTTTGTAAGTTGTAACTTTATCTATTGTATCTACACCATCAATTTTCGACTAAACGTCTAAACCTTTACATCCATCCCCATTTATCAAATGAAGCCATGGAGGCCTGACTTTTTTTTTTTTTTTACCCATTTGTATACAAATTAAAATTAGGACCTATAACAAAAAAGCACCAGTCGCTTCACTATTTAATACATCCATGCTCGGGCCTAATAATTCCTCAGGCAAACAATTGTTCAGAGAGAGGCTTATTGCATGCCTACAATGTCTACTAATACATTTAAAAAAAAACTGCATGGAATTATAGTGGAGCTACCGACTCATGACTTGCAAATAATAATGCGAATGAACCAATAAATATACGTGTCCCTATAGAAGAAGTTAATTAGGTTCAATATAGATCAAGTTCTTATTTTAATTTGTAACCGATAATCTAAACTCAAAATAAATAGTTGGAGTCCACAAATAATGCCATAACGGCTTCTAGCATCTCTTCTAGAAGCATTCAACTAGTGTAATACAATAGGTAAAATTTCAATAGGAGATCAATCACATTAAGAAAAATGTGTTTATAAAAATATATTACTAAATATAGAAATACTAGTAATAATCCTGGAGTAGTATTCTATTCGAGAACAAAATATATTCAAGTCTCTGCCCGTCACTCTCGACAGTATCGCCCAACAGATCAGCAACAACAGCCAGCAGGTAACTTGCTACTATCCGTTTCTCTCCCGAACACGCACG
Organism: Plantago ovata; assembly: GCA_028274465.1. Taxonomy (NCBI): domain Eukaryota; kingdom Viridiplantae; phylum Streptophyta; class Magnoliopsida; order Lamiales; family Plantaginaceae; genus Plantago; species Plantago ovata. Next base: position 22,054,074 of record CM051455.1, on the reverse strand, counting down.
CATTAATGGCACGCACTTGCACTGTCAGCCATTCATCTTCATCTTCTAATTCAATGCTTTGATTTCATTTAACACCTCCTTTGACTTAGACTCAACTCATGTAGAAATCCAATCAATCCTTTTGAATTTCAATATTGACAATTAAACTACCTACTGCTACTTCATTCCTGCTAATTTTGCTGTGCGTGTGTGTGTGAGTTTTTGAAGAGCTGAAAGGGGAAATACTAGTAGTAGAATGTGGAAGCTTAAAATCGCCCAAGGATCGAGCCCCTGTCTGCGATCGGTGAACGGCCATGTAGGCCGGCAGATTTGGGAGTTTGATGCTAATGGCGGATCACCTGAGGAGCTCGATGAGATCGAGAACCTACGCAAGCAATTTCATGAGCACCGCTTCGAGAAGAAACATTCAGCTGACCTTTTGATGAGACTTCAAGTTCAGTGAGGATTACCCTTTTGCCCTGTTTGTTTTAACTTTATATGATTAGTTGTTTGTTTTTCTCCATTTCATGGTAAATTGCTACCAATAGTAGTTATTTTTCCATCTGCTTCTTATTTGTTTTTTTTTTTTTTGAAAGTATTTTGGTCCCTATTTTGGCATTTCGACCCTTAACTACCCGTAATCACGAATGTAAGGTTTGATTGGTTGGTTGGTTGCTGGAAACTTGCCATGGTGATGTAGTACTGTGTTTGTTGATCTCTATGGTCCTTGAGAAGGTTATCCGTTACCTATATTTCTGCTGTTCCAACAGTTTCACAAGTTAAAATAAAAATGAAAACATAGTGGAAACAAAAGAAAACTAATGTATCATTGTGATAACTTCGGCCTGCTGTTACATTCGATTGTTGTTAATTCTTTCTCTATCCAATCTACTACATGTTGCATGCAACACCTGGCTTTCGGATTTGACATTTGTAGTCTGCCTTGTAGTTTTCTTATAAAACATTAATGTGAAATGTACAAGAGGACCTGCAATCTTGTTTTCTGCTAGTCTTCTATGAACTCGGTGAAGCATTACATGTAACTAAAAGATTTTTGACTTGTTTCTACAAGATGGATTATTTTGCACAGGTACTGCTTTAATTGATCATTGACATATATCTTATTCACTTGCATTTAGTTTTCAAAGGAGAACCCAAGAACCTCAATTCTGCCCCAAGTTAAAGTGAAAGACGGCGAAGATATCACAGAAGATGTAGTAACCGACACACTAAAGAGGGCCATTGGTTTCCATTCGACTCTTCAGGCTCACGATGGTCACTGGCCAGGAGACTATGGGGGCCCAATGTTTCTAATGCCTGGCTTGGTATATTGATATTTCCCTTTGAAACTTAGTATGTTATGCTTGTGTGCTAGACAGTGATAGGGAAACTGATAAAAGATTGTTTGTAATGATTTTCTCCCTCACATTCTTTCAACCAAAACTCAGATTTCAGCATGGCCGTGGTGTTTTAAAATGGCATAAAAATAGTGAGTATTAGATTGTGAATCATGTAATGGTTTCATAAATAGGCTTTGACCATTTCCACTCACATCATTTTATCCAAGTTGTAATAAAGGTTCCTCTCAGGTTATTTTCTACTTCCAAATTCATAAGTTCAGGACACCAGTAGACTTGAATTTATTTATTTGATTTATCGGCTGTAATTGGACTTTGTTGTTAAATTTAGGCTTCCCAACCAGGCAGCAGTAATAATCTGGAAGAAGTTAACTGGGTATTTCACTTTTTGTGGTTCAAGTTATCCTTCCTAAGGGCTAACATGGGGTTTGGTGTAAGAGGTGATGGGCTCAAACCTCAGTGATGTAACTCAAAAGGAGGGTTGTGTGTGTGACAATTAAATAAATAATAATTTTTTTGGATTGTCGAGTTTGTTGCCATCGGTGATTTGTAAATGTGCAGTTGAAGGACCTTTTGTTGTCCCTGAACTATTTTATGGTACAGGTCATTGCCTTGTCCGTTACTGGGGCATTAAATGCCATATTATCTAAGGAGCATAGATATGAAATATGCCGCTATCTTTACAATCATCAGGTGAGAGCTCACAAGTTGTGTATTTCTACCCTTGCAAACCAGGAGTGTCTATTCCTCGTAAACATGAAGTTAAAGAATATCATGATTTAGCTTTTTACCATTCAATGCTACAGAACAGAGATGGTGGATGGGGTTTGCACATTGAAGGTCCAAGCACCATGTTTGGTTCTGTTTTGACCTATGTTACTTTAAGGTTGCTTGGTGAAGGAGCAAATGAAGGAGATGGAGCAATGGAGAAAGGACGAGACTGGATATTGAATCATGGTAGTGCTACTGCTATTACATCATGGGGAAAGATGTGGCTCTCAGTTTAGTACCTCATCCTTTAACCTGCAGGTTTACATTTAGTAAAACAAGTCAGAAACCTAATTAGTTGGAATATATTAGTATTTATATTATATGTTTTCTTGATATAAGGTACTTGGAGCTTTTGAATGGTCTGGGAACAATCCTCTTCCTCCTGAGATATGGCTTCTCCCATATATTCTTCCAATCCATCCAGGTAATATGCTTGTATGCAATAACTCCCTTGTTTTCATTCTTTTCATGTGTTCTCTTTAGATTCAAAACTTGTCTAAGCTCGTACATTAGTGTACTCGTAAGTAATGAATACTTATGACAAAGACTGTGTCATTTCTGGGTTGTATTGAAACTCCAGTTTCATAATCTTTGCATGTACTTCATATAAATTCCAATCCAATGTGCACCTCTTCAAAATTGTTCAGGCTGACTATATCCACTATGGTAAAGTAATCTCAAGTGATTATCGAAATGTTGGCATCACATGCTAAATTTCTATCTTTCATCCACAATGTTGCTTCCTGAATAGAGATCAATGATAACTTACCTCACTGTTTATGTCAGACCTCATATTTTGACATGTGCTTAAAGGGATTGATGATACTATTCATACCAATAAGGAACACCTTTCTTTAGGATATATAAGTAACTTTAGAGTTAAGCGTGCCTGCCGGGAGTAAAATGTTAGGATGGGTTCTCCTGGAAAGTACCCTAGGGTTCACATAATTGGGGAAAAAGTGTATTTCAAGGATATGTGTTGGTTTGTGGGCTAGTATGTAACCTGTACTCCGGTCCAAGGCCAGGGCGTTACAGTTTAAATCCTGTTTCTTAATTATTATTGCATTATTCTCTAACTGGTAATTGTAGTTCCTCAGCAGATCCATGTTACTTTAATGGCTTTTCTTCTTTCTTCTTCTTTTTTATTTATCTATTTAAAAAAATAAATTGACAAAAGAGATTTTTTTTGGGAAAGTCGATCCGATCCGCGGAAAGTACCAAATCACTTTTTCGCACTGATATTGCAGGAAGGATGTGGTGTCATTGTCGAATGGTTTATCTCCCGATGTCCTACTTGTATGGGAAAAGATTTGTTGGACCTATTACCCCAACAGTTTTGTCTTTGAGGAAAGAGCTATATACAGTTCCATATCATGAAATTAATTGGGATAGTGCGCGCAATGAGTGTGCAAAGGTTGGTAACAGACAATAGTATAAATTGATACCAACTCATCATTTATGCCACTGCGATCTGTTCTAAATATTCTCTTGTCATCTGGCATTACTGCAGGAAGATCTCTACTATCCACACCCTGTTGTACAGGATATACTTTGGGCTACTCTTCATAAAGGCGTTGAGCCTATTTTGATGCATTGGCCTGGAAAGAAGTTGAGAGATAAGGCTCTTCGCACAGTTATGGAGCATATACATTATGAAGATGAAAACACTCGTTACATATGCATAGGCCCTGTTAACAAGGTTTGCTCGAAGCAATTATTGTTGTCTATTTGGCCATATATTCAAAATGTTACCATCTCTTTGCAAGATCTGTTAATATAGGTAAAGTAGGTCCATAAGTAAGATTTATGTACTGATTTACTAAAATAATAGCAAAATTTTATAGAAGATCCTAACTATGTGAACTGTTATGCTTGGCCTTGTAAGTCCACCTGAATCCCATTGAAGCAATCAGTGCTTCACTCATTAGGGTGGGTATTATCTTTGTGCAGATCTTTGATCATAACTTGATTATTTATTGGCTGCTCATAGTGGCCTCATACTCTGTGTATTGAATGACAAAATCTGCCATTGATCATCTTACTTGCATCTTATTGGAGGTTTTGTTTTTTCTTTAAATGAATATTTCAGGTATTAAACATGCTTTGCTGTTGGGTGGAGGATCCAAATTCAGAAGCTTTCAAGTTACATCTCCCTAGAGTTTATGATTACCTTTGGCTTGCTGAGGATGGTATGAAAATGCAGGTTGGATTTTTTTCAAAGAACACTTTACTCCGTATTTGGTTATTCTTCTGCTAGTGTCTTGCCCACGGATGAAAAGAAAATGAAGGCTGGACTTTGTTACACTTAATTTTCAGCATTTGGTGTCTAGTGTAGTGTCTTGCTTTTATGAGTTTGGCCACCATTCACCCACAAATATTGTTTAAATTAGAAATCAACATGCCTATGAGTCTAGGTCTACTAGGACTAGATTGAATTCGTGGACCTATTTTTTCACTTGGTTTTTCTTCTGAAAGGAGCTCTGGAATGTGGCAACCAGCCCCTATGATCTCTAATTGATGGATGAAACATATTTCATCTGTGATTATATAGACTTCGTTTTACTTGTCTGCTCACTGCAGTTGCAGTAATGCCAATCCATGTTTATAAATGAGCACAATAATTGCAATACTATGTTGATACCCTAGTCGATGCCCAAAGACAAGGATACCTGGAATTGGCAAATCTTGCTTCTATCTGGGCTTTCCCAGTGATAGTGCTAGCTCTTATCATTATTCATTAAGAAGTCAAATGCCCCTCTTATTTCATTTTAACCTCAAAGCTGTTGTGTTTACTTTTGATGACTGGTGCCAGTTACAGTAGAAACAATTTTGAGAAAAAAATACATTGCAGGGATACAATGGAAGTCAACTGTGGGACACTACTTTCGCTGTTCAAGCTATAATTTCATCAGAGCTTGTTGAAGAATTTAGTCCAACTATAAAAAAAGCACATTTATATATAAAGAATTCACAGGTATACCTTGATATTTGTTGAACATTGACAGTGTATTTTCACTATCTTTTGTTATGTTCTGATACTTTAATTACTTACGGAAGCTATCTATTTGATTTAAAGGTTTTAGATGACTGTCCTGGCGATCTAGATTACTGGTATCGCCACATCTCAAAAGGTGCTTGGCCATTTTCGACTGCAGACCATGGTTGGCCCATTTCAGATTGCACAGCGGAGGGACTGAAAGTAATGAGTTCTTCAATGAATGATTTCTTTTAATAGCCGGATGTTATAGAACAATATATCCTAGTAACCCATGCCTGTTCTTTTAGGCAGCTTTATCATTATCAAAGTTACCGACAGAAGTTGCTGGTGAACCAGTGGAGGAAAAGCGACTCTATGATGCTGTAAATGTTATTCTATCACTACAGGTACTAAATAGTTTCTGTACCGTTGACTAACCCAAACCCTGTTTCACTGCTTTATAGCACCACCAACATAAAAAGAAATTAATTACAAACTATAATCCTTCAATATTTTGGGTGCGGTGTTGTAATTTCTGGCATTTTTTGAGACTTATAAAATATTTAAAGGTAGTGTGGAAATTTTTATGTCATTTTTATTGCAGTCCACTGCTTAGATTAAGTATACTGAAATGTATGAAAACTGAAGAAATATTATGTGGCATACTTCGCAGAACAGTGATGGTGGCTATGCAACTTATGAACTCACAAGATCTTATGGTTGGTTGGAGGTACCTTATAATATGTTTATCCCTAAGTAACTTGATTATTCGCTACCTCTTATTGGCACCTGTAAACTATTACTTTTAGTGCACTTTCTGTATGTTAGGTTCTATCATTAACTTCAGTTTGTTCTGCTGCTTTCAGCTAATCAATCCTGCAGAAACTTTTGGTGACATCGTCATTGACTACCCGTAAGATCTTTGTACCTTTACACTTACTATCCTATGCGAATGGCAGTCTGAAGTGAGTTTATTTTGAATTCTATATATCATGTAGTATAGGCATTTATAACGATGTGGTCTAAGTTTAACTAATGCTTTGAATATCTAGATTTATGATAAGATCATTTAAAGAACTAAGGCATGGGAATTCTTTTCGTGAGCACGTGTGTGTGTGTGTGTGTGTGTGTGTGTGTAGATTTTCCAGAGAGCTTCGGTAGATGCTATGATCAAACATCATTTTCATCCACTCCACTTTAATGCTTCTGCAGCTATGTTGAGTGCACCTCAGCTTCCATCCAAGCATTAATATCATTCAAGAAATTATATCCTGGGCACCGGAAAGAAGAATTGGAGTGTTCTATAGAGAAAGCTACTAAATTCATAGAGAAGATTCAAGCACCTGATGGATCCTGGTAAGGCTTTTTTTTTTTAATTGATTTTCATCATGTAAATACTCTTTTAATTTTCTGATATACTCCTGTAAAACTAGTAGTAAAACTAGTACACACAATTTCCTGTAAAACTGAACTCTGTTTTTAAGAGTTGACATGATTTTGTGTATTTCATATGATTTATATTTCAGTTTCATAGACATTAGCAATAACCTATGTTTAAAAATATTACGCGTACAAAAATGTTTAATGGCATATACTTTGCAACAGGTACGGATCCTGGGGTGTTTGTTTCACTTATGGAACTTGGTTTGGTGTAAAGGGGTTGGTGGCAGCTGGGAGAAATTTCAATAACTGCTCAAGCATTCGAAAGGCTTGTGATTTTCTGTTGTCTAAACAGCTTCCTTCTGGTGGTTGGGGTGAGAGTTATTTGTCATGTCAAAACAAGGTTAGATGTTGTTAACTTTTCTTTCTATTCTTTATTGTTTCTTTTATAATTCATAAGAACGGATTTTTTTTACATTTGAAAAGCGTGATTGGTTATTTCTGTGCGCTGAGATCCCTGATTTCATAGGTAAATGATTGACTACTGGTAAGTACTAAGTACAACATGGTAGATTAAGATATGCCTAATTGGGAGGTGATCTGAGATAGTTTTAAAAAACAAAGAAATACTACATGATGACAAAGAATAATACCGTGTCTTAATCAAGGCCCGACTTGTTTCTTTATTTCCCTTTTTCTTGCACATGATCACATACAATGTGCAGAACTGTAACTTTGTAGTGTTGACGCAAAATCTAATTGATGAACCACAACTCTGAAACTAAAGGACTTTACCTTAATACCAAATATTCTACAAACCTTGGTGTGATTGTGCACTAGCCTCGTACTCTGGTGACTTAGAAGACTACAATACGCAGTTACACACTGTTTTTGTTATTGCCTTTCCGGCTACTCTTCCATAACAAGATGCAGGCTTAGTTTTCATTTTTGGTTGTCCCATATAGGCTTTTTTGGATTATCAAGTCACATTAGCTTCTTTACTAAGATGTGTCTATTTACTTTCACAATTTTCAACTACTGTGAGTGGTACTAATTTTTATGAAGTACGTATAATTTTAGCCCCAGGTATTTAGAAATTCTGGCTCGCCCCTGCTTGCATAGTTCTTAATCATTTCCTATTCCATGTGTTATAGCTGTCGAAGCCTAGATCTTTTGGACAGAGGTGTATATTTTCCTGTGTTGCTTGGTGCTCCATATTTCTTCCTCTTAGTTTTGTATAAGAACTTAGTTTATTAAGAAAAAAACAAGGGTTTATTTGAAATACATGTAATAAAAGAAAAGTTGCTAACTAGTATTGTAAAAGGCTTTAGACTCCGGAGAACATCTTCAAATGTATTAAAGTGACAGATCTTACTGATACTACTTTTTCATGATCGATTGACCTTCTTTTTGCATGTTACGTAAATTTCTAGTTCAATTGCAAACCTTTAGTCTTAGCAGTAAAAGAATACATAAGATGTGGACCTTTGTTCTATAAACTATGATGCCTGTGCGTAGCTAGGCACTTCAACTATGGTTATTTTGAGAAAACTCAAATGAGTAGGATTCATGTTATTAGATTTCTATGCTTGATAACTTTTATAGAGCTTAGAGCATAATGTAAATCCCACTTGCATGCACCAACTGAGTTCTAATGTTGACTGAGCTACTTGGTGTCATATCTGATAAGTATAATTTAAAAGAAGGGAGCTATCATATTGATCATCATCATGTTTGTACAGGTGTACTCAAATATTGAAGGCAATCGGTCTCATGTGGTAAATACAGGATGGGCTATGCTGGCTCTCATTGACGCAGGACAGGTTAACACCCACCTGAACAAACAATTATCTTGGTTTCTATTTAAATAATTGTTGGAGGATTTTTTGTTTCATATGTTTTCATTACAACTGATATAGTTGGATGGCTATTACGATTAAATCACTAGGGTTCTCTTTTGTAATGGACTGCTTGCCTGAAGTTTCTCTTATGGACTTCTCAATACATCTTTTGGTTTTAAAAAGAAACTACCCCTTATAGAAAAACTACCAGAGCTAATTTGAGATTCAATTTCATGTTGAATTTATTCATATTGAATGCCAGCAAAATGGACCTTGTGTATTTTTCGTAAAGCACATTCCTATTAAATTTTCTCACACTGATGCAATATCATTTTGCTTGTGTTTTTTATTTTCAGGCTGATAGAGATCCCACACCATTGCACCGGGCAGCCAAAGTCCTGATAAATACTCAATGTGAAAATGGAGATTTCCCACAAGAGGTAATTCCTTACAAGTGCCCTGAATGTTTGCATCCCCAGCAGCAGTCCTGTGATTAGCTAGTTATTTGCATGCATCTTATCTGGGCTGATTTTTTTGGCACTGTACTACTTAAGGTAGCTTTAGGATCTGGATCTAAGTATCCGTACCTGTTCATCCCTAAAATTGTACTACTCCCTCTATCTCATACCAAATGTCACATCCCATTTATATTTGTCCCACTACAAATGTACCCAGTACCCTTGCTATTTTTTGTAAATTGTAAACCTATGTGCACTCAAATATTTGATAGCACATACTACAGATACACTCACTCTCACTAATTTACCTTATATCTGTTCCCAAAAGGAAAAAACCAACTGAGACATTTTGTGTGGGCTGAGGGAGTAGAGTACTGTCTTGCAGATCATGTGGTTGCTTTGTTGATAAATCACCTAAATCTTTTATTATCTCATGAAATGGCATTTTCACTGATGTCTTCTTAACAACTATCCTTCCATTTCCAGGAGATTATGGGGGTCTTCAATAAGAATTGTATGATTACGTATGCTGCGTATAGGAATATATTTCCTATTTGGGCTCTGGGAGAATACCGCACCCGTGTTCTTCGTGCTAAATGAATCAGTTGCAGATGAATCTTGAAGTCAGTTTGGCATAATAGCAATATCCTATTTTAAGTGGATATGCTAACTCTTGTGGTTGTTATTTTTAGGTTTTGTGTTTATATGCGTATTTTTGTAGCTCAACTGCAACTCTTGATGATTTTATGTTGCAAGTATTATTTCTCACCATTTCTCCTACTCCGTAGTACTAGTACCTTTTTTCTTGTTTGGTTTGTAATTCACAAACTCAAACATACCACATTCTAATAGATTGGTGTGAAAAGGTTTTTAACTTAGTACCTTAATCTTAACGAGGAGTTATAAGATGATCCAGCGGAAGGGAGTTGAGATGGTGAAAGTAAAGGTGCAAGGTTTGAGGCAGTTTAGGTGTGAATATATAAGGTAGTTTGGGCGTGGAGATATAAAGTGGTTTAAGATGTTATCTAATAGTAGTAGTGTAGGAGTAGTTGTAATATTTGCCGTTTCAAATAAAAAAATCTAATTTTAACGAGGACATAGTCTAGTGGTAACTTATAAATGTACGAACAAAATTTGTTAAAGATAAAGTACTTTTTTGTTGTATTTTTGTTAATGATTATTTACATTATTGGCCGCAAGTATTAAATGGAAAGTAAGAAAGAAAAAATAGAGTCATCATGAAATAGCACATTTATTTTTATTTTTAACGAATTAAACTCTTCGCATTGCTTACGTATAAACTCATAGTACTACTATTTCAAGTATAGTAAATTAACTTCTCTAATCTTTTTTATTACGGAGTATCACAGCTGACTTTACTCTCATACTATTCCATAAGTTGAAATATCAAAACCCCTTGAAAAATGAAAAGAGTGTGTTCCCAAAGAAAAAGAAGAGAAGAGTTCAAAATTTTGGTTGGGTCAAAACGTACCAAAGAATAATCCATAAACTTAACTGTCCACATATCCCCAGTTAAATGGCCCACTACCAATTTCGAAAATCGAACCCGAAGCGCCAAAACTCAAAACCAGTCCAATAAAGCAAAAATAAAACAAAACAAGTAAATTAATCTCGAAGTCTGCTACTTATTAAAACTCTGAGATTCCTTGTTTCATATCCAGCCTTTTCCCATAATTTGTCTGTCTCTAATCTCTATCTCTCCCCAATTTTTGAATTTAAAAAAAGCTCTCACATGGCAACATTTGCAACTATTTTGTAATTTTCCCCTTTCTTCAGCTTCAATCTCAATGCAGCAATGCAAATCGTGCTTCTTCTGTGTTAGCTGAAACGGTAAGTTTTCTCACCTCCTGCTCTACTTCGATTTGTGAATTTGTCTACTTACAAGTAATTTTAGCTACTGTTAATTTGCAATTCTAGCTAGAATTCTACGAGTGATTTTGAGTTACTGTATAGATTCTCTTTCAATTTGTTGTGGTGCTCGTTAGTAATACTTGGTCGTTTTAGCTTTCTTTTTTTGGATTTGAAAGGCATAATCAATGTAATAACGCAAATGATACTGTTTTACCAAATTAACTCCTCTATTATTGCTGCTTAATCGATTTCCATACTGATTTCCTTAGGGATTTTCTCATTACTTATTTCTAGCTGGATTTGTAGTTTATTATTATTAGTATATATTTATTGTTTTGGTAGAAACTTTTTTAGCCACTGTAAATTTATTAATTCGAGGTCTCTATGAGTGATTTTGTAGCTTGCCTTTTGTTTATTGTAATGCTCGTGAATAATGAATTGCTCTTTCAGTTTGAAGGTTGTAGTCATGGAAACTGTGGGAGTAAAACGAGTTTTGGGCTAAAGTTGAGTGAAAATGAAAGCACATGTAAGTATGTTGAAAGGGAAAGTTACTTCTCGGCAAGCGGTTTTTGAGTTGAAACACAAGGTGGTTCTTGCACTCAACAAGCTTGCGGATAGGGATACTTACCAGATTGGGATTGAGGAGCTGGAGAAGACCGTTGAGTGCTTGACGCCCGATGGAGTTGCAACGTTTCTTTCCTGCATATTAGACACTGATTCTGAGCAGAAAAGTGCGGTTCGCAAGGAATGTATTCGATTAATGGGTACAATGGCAACTTTCCATGAGGCTCTTGTTGGTCCTCAGCTTGCCAGGATGATTGGTAGCATTGTAAAGCGGTTGAAGGACCCGGATTCTGTGGTGAGAGATGCATGTATAGAGACAGTAGGGGTTTTGGCTTCCAAAATGAGTAGTGGTAGGTTTGAGAGAGATGGGGTTTTTACAGTGTTGGTGAGGCCACTGTTCGAAGCATTGGGCGAACAGAACAAGACAATTCAATCTGGTTCGGCATTGTGTTTGTCGAGGGTTATTGATAATATCCACGATCCTCCACCATTAATTTTGCAGAAGATGTTGTCTAAAACTGTGAAGTTGCTGAAGAATAATCATTTCATGGCAAAGCCAGCGGTCATTGAGTTGAATAAGAGCATTATTCTGGTTTGTCTCTTTCCTGAAGATCTATGAGAGATAAACTCTTCATTACTTCTGCAAGCTTTTCTCACGTGTTATTTATGTCATGTAGTAGTATTTTGTTATTGTCTCATCAGTTATACTTGGAGAACGTTTAATTCAATATATCATCTGCCCATAATTTACCAAATCCTGTTTAAAATTCTGCAATAGCAGTTTGTATGATTTAGTTCTCAATTTGCAGAGTCATTTATAATTCTGTATGGACTGGTCCATCAATGGTTATCCTAACCAACAATGATGCTAGAACCTGGTTTGTGTATCACATGAGACTTAACACTCAAGAATAGAGTTAGTAGGAATGGCCTCCTGATAACGTATTAATATATAATGTCAACATAAAATACTGCAATTGAAACTTAATCTTGGTTTCTGGTAATTTTTCAGGCTGGTGGTGCTCCAACACATAGTTCTTTAAGTGCAGCATTGACAAGCATACAGGACACCCTTAAGAATACTGACTGGGCAGCACGTAAAGCCGCATGCTTGGCGTTAGGTGAAATTGCATCTTGTGGTGCAGCGTGCTTGGGATCTTTTCGCACTTCTTGTATCCGCTCTCTTGAATCATGCCGTTTTGATAAGGTAAGCCACATCATTCAACATATACAGTATTCCAGACTCCAAACTCTCATTTGTAAATGCTTAGCTTGGATTTTTAAGATGCTTTTGTCATTGTCTCATTGAATAGGTAAAACCAGTTAGAGATGTAGCTTTGCAGGCCTTACAGCTTTGGAAAAAACTTCCTGGGACCAATACACCTGAACCTTCTGAAACTGGATCTTCAATCAAAGGTATTGTCATATAAATGATATACGAAGTATTATTTATGGCTACAAATGCATAGACTTGAGTACTTGACGTCATCTCCATACACTATTCCTTTTGATAGTAATTACAGATAAATGTAACAAAACTTGGGAGTTTGTTCTGATATTTCTCAAGTATAATTTCTAAATAAACATTTAAGTCCCCATTAGAAACTTTTCAAGCTGCAGTATTGCTGCAAAATGACAGTATCGATCCATTTGGAGATCAGTTTGGTTTTATTTCTGAAGATTATCTTATTTCCTGCAGAAACATTTTGCAGAGACTATGGTGACGTTACTAGTAGTGACTCAACAGTGAAGGATATTACAATGGTGAAATCTGGTAATGAAACAGCTAACAAGAGACTTCCTTTCACTTCTAGAAGACCTGCTAAAACTTACATAGAAAAATCTCAGTCTGGGGGAAATGACTGGCAAATAGAAATTGCAGTTCCAAATAGTTGTAGTGCTTCCGTCAATCAGAATGATGAGTCTGAGGCCAGTTCTGTCACCAAGAGGTGTGGAAAAATCGACGTCGGTGTTAGAAATATTAAAAACATTGGATATGATTATGCAGAAATGGATGAAAAGCAGGAGTGCTCCTCTGTCTCGAATATTTTCACAGAAAGCATCAAACCTAGCATCGCCAGTGTGGCTCATTCTGATGCTTTTGATGATGCTAGTTTAGTGAAGTCAACTGGAACTAGTCAAAGGTTCGGGATTGATGAAGTTAGTATTGAAGAACAAAGGTACTTGTCCAAAAGACCTGATCGTTTGAGCTTAGATTCCACAGTCACAGAATCAACTCCGTGCAGTATGCGTGGCTGCTATTCACAGACAGAGAAGGATATGTTTCTAATAAAAAAGCAGCTGTTGGATATTGAAAACAAGCAGTCTAACTTGATGGATATGCTAAAGGTAATTGCTTTAGATTTCTTTATTGTGATCACTTAAGTTATTGATAGTATATTATTTCCATGTCAATTCATAAGCAGATGGTGCAGGAGTCTTGACTTGCAGCCAGCTTCTACAAACTTCAAACTACTTTATAGCCTTAATGCAAGTACACGGCTTTACTTGAAGATGGACATGAATTATTTAGCTATGATGAACTATGTTTTTTTCCCCGGTGAAATAGTATATGAGATGAGATATACTGAAAAAGGGCTGTATTTTATGTTTCAGGTATTTACAACCACTATAATGGATAGCATGTCTACGGTACAATCAAAGGTGTCCAACCTTGAACAGGTGGTTGATAAATTGGGACAGGAAATTGCTCATGTTGGAAGGTATTCAGATGTCTTGGCAACCAAACTTGTGAAGGGAAACCCTGGCACAGCTTCTCCCAGACTTTCTACATGCACACCAAGGACATCTGTGCATAGTAGCAGGCAACCCCCATTATTGCCAACTAAAAATACTGGAGTTTGGGATGAGAATGCATTTACCGGGAGCAGGTCAAGCAGTTTCGGCAGAAAAAATTCAGACATGTGGGCTGATACAACTCTTAAGCTAAACAAAGGTTCTTTTGGCCCAGCAGGTTTTTGCCCTGAGCTCCGTGGAAACAATATTAGAAAAAGTGAAAATTTGTCTGATCTGGTGCCAGCTAAGGGAAGGGTAAATAAATTTGGGGCTAACAATAGCCAGAGGACTGTTACTAAAGATCGTTTATCAGATGGAGACCTGGATTCAGCATACAAAGAAGCTTTATGTTCAAGGAATGAACTTCTTTTGTTTGAGCTTCTTGGGAGAACAGGCCCTGTTCTAGAAAATTTATCGGAAAGGACTGCAAGTGAATTACTAAGCACATTAGCTTCGTACTTATTGGAGCAAAGATTCATGAGCTCCATAATTCCATGGTTACAGCAGGCAAGTTATTTAGTCCTAAATTCATTTATGGCACAACATGGAGAAATTCATTTTTGCCCTATGTATCATAATAATATCATGGTAGTACTTTTCCACTTCAAATAAATAAAAATACAGGCAGAATAACATAAATTCCATCTCTACCTAGTACCTAGTTACATCTATTAGGTAAATTTTGATTGAATTGTATGGATTTGTATTACTTCAATTATCTGCGGATTGCTGCATCCATTTACCAATTCTTACTTATCCTCCAGCTTGTGGACCTGAGTAACATCCACGGACCAGATTATCTTATCCTCCCCCCACAAGCGAAGCATGACTACTTGGTTGCAATTCAGGAAGCTGCTAAACTGGATGTTTTCAATACTTCAGAAAGAAGATTCTTTGTTGAACTTGGGAAATCACTTCGCCAGAACTGGGGTTAGACATCTTTTCATGTTAATCTAAGTGCATTTGATTTGCATGTAGTTCAGGACATTAATGTTGTACACCGAAAGTGCTCAATGCCGTCATCATTTGCGTATGATTAATAAGTGAATGGTGCTGATTTTATGTTTTTGGGCTCTAAACTGTCCTTCAATTTTTGCGTTGATAAAAAAGGTGGTTGTTTTTTGCTCCTGACCTCTGAAACATGGAAATCGAATGTGCACATTTTTTGTAAATGCTGGTTGCAAATTCAACTGCAAGTAACATGAGAAAGTTAAACCCTATCCTACGCCATTTCAAGTTCATGACATGCAAAGTATATGGACTGTTCGGTCGAGTAGTAGTTGCATATGAGGGTCAACTAAGTTAATCCCACCTGTGGTTGGTTTTAGCCGTTAAAAAAAAAGGTTGACAACTCATAGGAAAAGAAATTTGTTTATATAGTTGTTAAAAGGATTTTGTTTTTGCGCCTGTAGCATGGAATTTTAATTTCATTTATTCATGATCTAAGACCTATTTGTTTCACTTTTGCAGGAAACGGATGTTCCTAGTTTTGGTGTTGTATGTACTTATGCAACTGAAAGCTGTGTAGGTTGTAGGCTTTCCGCTGTTGAACTGCCACTGTTACACTTTTATCGTCTCCTGTGTAAAACTTTGTTTCCTTCCAATGATGTTGAATGCTTAACACTATGCCGCCAGTTCTCATGTCAAGTTTAGATTTCGCCCTAGTTTGGGTGTTCGGACTAATCAGAATTTATCATTTTATGCAGCGAACTTGTGCATTGTAGACAGCCCATAATGCTGCTTGTCTAGAAACGCAGTGTCCTCACAAAGACAATTTGAAGTTCGAACAATGTTTTTCACGTTAGAAGACTTGAGTGTTTATATAGATCAACTTCCAAGCATACAGTACACACCAGGTCATAAGTTCATAAAATGAAATAAGTAATATCCTACGCTTTGTGACCAAATGTTTTCTCCAAAAAGTTAGTACAAATACATCAGGTCACAATAGCAGCACAAGTACCCCGGCATTTTAGATTTTGTCAGCTCACAAGCAACGTTGGTGCATTTCAACCATTCTGAGCTTTCTTCATTCCTTTACTTGGTTAAGTTAGCTATTTCAAACACATTTCACTTGGACAGGGACTTCAGAAAGTTCAGAATGGTCGAGAAATGCATCCACATTGCTTCCAGCAGATGCATTGCGAAATTCATCGACTATCCATCAAAATACACAGAACTGTACTTGAAAATTTAATTCGAGTGCCCACATCAACTTGGTGCCTACGGGGCCACAGTAAAGAAGACGGACTTTAACTCCACTGTTTTACATGCAGTGCCGAGAAATCGATTTCCAGTTCCAAATCACATAAAATTTGTGCACGCAAAAGTTAATTAATGTAGCAAAAGAAACCCCGCACTGTCTATGTTTCTCTAGAATTATACATGCACTGCCGGCAACATTAGGTTCAACAAATAATCAGCATCTTGTAGGAACCATGGAATGCATTGAGCAGAGAGCTCTGGACCAAGATGACGGTAAGGCACTATTGACCTTCATCCATTGCATCATTGTGTTGAAATGTCTGAGAATTTAAATCCTTGCTCACTTGGCCCGACGACTCTCCAGATTCAGATGTAACTGAGTCTTCAAGTGCCTCAAGAAATGAGGGGACGGTTAACTTAACTGCAAGAAGGCATACTTAGAAGATTAGGCAAATTTCAAACTATGATTCATAAAATGAAACAAGTTATAGTTCTCCGTAACAAGCAAATTTATGTGAAAACATCACAAAACAGTTCTCCTTGCTTACATTTGCTGGGATCTATTCCAAACTGTGTCAAATCCACTTGCCCAGTACGCAACACCTGCAATCAAACAGATGAAAGAACAGTGTTACTCACATTCAGAAGATGCCAGTCAGCATGCTGCACCCATATTGTGCTGACATGTAATCATATATATTCTGACCAACAAGCGTAGGTGAAATTCCAATCTATTCAAACATTAAACAAACTGAAGGGAAGTTATAAACAAGTGAAGCGAATCTCACATAAGTGAAGGAATCTAATTGTTGGCGAAATGGAGGACTCTGCAACAGTTCTACTAAATCCTCCGAAGTCCATTGACCCTACACATTGGCCGAACATTAAGCAAATGTGGAACATATAAATAATTGCATTGGGGTCAAAGAGGTGTTGATTGAATCTTTTACCTCAGGTAAGTAAGATGCCAGCTGTTGGCCTACGGGCAGTTCTTGAATAAGTGGCCTTATGAACTCTGGCCTCAAGATATCACCTAATCCTAAATCTAGAGACCAGAAAAATTGAATAATATTATGTAATAGAAGAGAGAGTCATATTCTTCAGAAACATTCAAATGGTAACAAAGGACATCCATAGAATACTACTCAAAAACTTCAAATGGTTGCTAGAATGTTTTAGATGGAAAATAACATGATATTGGCCGCATAGTTAAATGAATACATAAGTAAAAGAAGTAAAAAGAAAAAGGGACACAAACACACACACACGCACAAAAAAAAAAAAAAGAAAGAAAAAAAAAAAAAAAAGATTCGTAGAAGAACTGATCTCACCATGGAGATGAAAACCCCATATCCAAATTCAACTCAAGCTAAGTGAAAAATTCTAGGAGATGCTTAGGATAAAGTAAAAGCAGGACTTCAATTGCCCGATGACAAAAATGTTTCATTTGGACATCAACAGGATACAATTTTTTAAGGGAAGAAAAGAAAGAAAGTAAAGCACCCCATTATGTTAAAAAGTAGGAATATCTTATACCTGCTTCAGGGTCTGCTGCTGCTTCAGCTGCATCAGAAACAAAGACACATGAGTATTAAACAGGCATGCAACTTTCTTTCATTATGCAAAACTTAGAAGTACCTGATGATCCTATGTTACTCAGTATTCTTTGCAGATCCGACAGTTTTACAGGTCCTGCAGAGGTAACATCACTGGTGGCTTCTGCACCCATACTCGGTCCAACCAAATTACCAGCCCTGCCAAAGTAGGAAGTTGCAGCAAATTATAGTTCTCTTCTAGGTGTTCAACATGATAGGAGAAACTTTTCCTTTTCACTATCATAAAATCCCGTGGAATAAATATCAAATGTTTGGTTCTTTGGGAGATATTAACTGTCTCAGGAAGTCAGCCTAGCTTCTCGTTCAGCAAAATTTACCTAGATGAGATATCATCCTCAACCATATCTTCTGCACCGGGAAGAGGGACTGAAGCATCGGATTCCTCCTCTCCAGGTAGCTCTACATAAATTATTAAGAGAATTAAAGATATTCATTTACACCATAGTATACAATAGTGTAGATAAGGTTAACTTCATACCTAGATTAAGGTAGAAATTTACAGAGTTGCATAATAGTATATCACCCTCAGCATTAGGCTCCTATCAGGAAAAAAAGGGAGTATCAGAATCAGACAGTTCACATAGGCTAATTTGAAGAATGGTAAAATCAACTCATGACCAAACCTGCATCCAGTAGAAAAACTTCCTATCATCAGTATGAAACTTCAGGATGTACACCCTTCCAGCGGATTGATTAACCTGGACAGCATCGATTAAAGAAATAAACATAAATAAATAGCATGCAGAAGCAAATGTTAATTTTTTTTAGTGGAACAGTTTCAGGTGACTTTCATAATATCATCTCACATTTTATTTTTACGGTTTGATTTAGAATTTATCGAAGGTCAAACTAGGCTAACAAAAGTCAACAAAACAAACGTATAAAATCCAAAAAAACAGATAAGTACAAGTTTAAAGGCTGAGAGTACCTTTCGAAGACTGCCTCCTCTGGAAAGACAATTTGGTCCTGTGTTGAAATTATTAAGGAATACTTCCAAGAAACGAGAAGATTTCAAGATCTGTGAGTGCAAAGAGGCATAAAATCATTTATTTAGCTTAACAAATACAAAGACCAGGATACTTCTTCGACGGAATTTTGAGATCGATCAAGCCACTGAATATGGATAAGCCCTTCTTCTCCCTGTAAAAAGTTATGCAAAGGAGGTTCCACTGAGAACAAAGGAAATTATTAATTCATATAGCATTTTGTTACTAAATCTTATCTACTACTCATACCCTTCCTATCCGAACTAGTCCTTTGCGAGAATCTGGGATTACACGTTTTCCATCCAGTTGCATTTTTCCTGCACGAAATTCCAGCAACACTTCCTGGCCAATATAATAATATAGTTTTAGAGACTTTATCTGCAAGCAGCATATATAATCTTTTCTTTATAAGGCAGCTAGACACCTGTGCAAGGTAAATGAATTATCTGACTGACCTACGGATCATGCTTTCTCCAACTAACCCCCACCCCCCCCCCCACCCACCCCCGGGCCCGCAGGTGGTAATGCAAAAGGAAACATGGATTTTAAAGGAAAATATCACAAGAAGGCCCCTTGGGGATTAATAAAGTAAGCATCAACGCAGTGTACCCAACATTGGTTTTATACTTTCAGTCTATAGTATTCTTCCACAAAGTATCCAGGAGAACCTTCAGTAGTTCCTCATACAAAGTTTCATACTTTGGTTTTACATAGAAGGGTTCCTATCACTAAGGAGATATTATTCCTCTTAATTTCACCAACAAAATTAAGCTTGAAAAATCATGACATGGCAGGACTAGATGTAAATCTAAGATTATATGAAACTGGAGTTCCTATTTTATCACGACAAGGTATTCAAATGTTCTACTTTCTCCCAAATCAATCACTAATAAAAGTTTTCAGACGAAGGAATTGTGTATATTGCCCAGAAGAAGATGTTTCATGGTACAGTAGGCTTCAATGCTCATCTCAGGTTATTCTGAAAATCTGGAGTTCCAATTCACTCGCCCAGCACTTCCCAGATTATGAAAGCATAATCCTATTCATTGATTCCAGTAGTGAACTATTATTATCTACGGATAATGAAACTGAATCCACCAAGTATCTTAGTCCTTTACGCTAATGTCAACAGCACCTCATTGCCGTGTCCCGTAGCTGCACTCATGCTAAACAATAAACCATGAGCTAACCAGGGTCGCCTGGATCGAAGAACGCTCTCATCGTGGAGAATCGATTCTGCGCGAACCATATATTATTGATCCTTTGATTTTTTGGACGTGATTCGTCCATTTATGGAACATGATCCTCTATGACTCGTAAAATGATTTACCATGCAAATAATTTACTCAATTTATCCGACTCCCTAGATATAGAGGCTCGGATCGTGGTGCGCGGGAAAATAGTGTTTGGGAGCAAGTAACTAATAATAAATCCTAAATAACTATCTACTGAATCCACTTACTCCCAGGGATTATCCATTGGGATTTGGATGACTGCAGATTCTTATTGCCTTGAAACAGTAATATACTGCAACATGGAAGACTACATATAAAACTAAGATTATGATGAAGATATGGAGTGCCAGTTTTCTCACACACAATTACCCATATACTCTAAAGTCAAACCAGCATCTAATACTCACAATCAAGTATATTTCCATTCGATGAAGCATTATAACACTAATAAATTGCCTTTTCAAGTTAACTCCTATGAATGCCCTAAATTCCACATAATAAGAATATAGTAGTACAAAACCAATAATGAATCCACACAAGCTATACCTGGAGCTGACAGAAATCATTTCCAGAAGAAGTCATGAGTCAAAATCTTCGTTATCCCCTTTTTATCTCACCTAATCCAAAATCAGCTGCAAGCAGAATAACAATAACGAATCAAAACTCACTCAATAAGCAGCTGTAACTACAAAACTCGCTAAATCAAGTACAACTAGATACCTAAGCTCATCAAGGACTCAGTTAAAAATGAAAAGCTACAGCGAGGAGAAGAAATCGAAATAATTGAATTGATGCAATGGAAATATGCCTCGACCTTTTCACATATTCGATGAACAAACAAAAAAGGGAAAAGGAAAAACGAAACGCCACAAAGCCGATTGAATTTGCTGCGCGCAATCCAATAATAGAATTAATCACACATAGAAGAAGTAGTAACAAGAGTTGCTTACCAGAGGTATAGGTGTATGTATCTATTCTGTGATATAGCTATAGCATATGTATGTCGGAATAGGCAATGGCGTGTAGAGAGAGGATTTTCACTGCATTCGGTGTGGTGTGCCTGAGGAAGAAGACAAGAAAACAGATTTTAAATGATATTTTTTACAGTGAGAAGTTTCTTGGGCTATTCTAAGTTCTAACCCAAGCCTCATTCAATTGTATGGGCCTTTCGTAAAATTGGGCCGTACATTATTGCAGCCCATTACAGAATTGGGCCAAAATTATGTGAAAGTATCCCAAAAGTAGGTACCTCCGTTCCCTTTAAAACTTCATATTTTTTCATTTTTGACGTTTCGTTAGAAGCTTCCTATTTCAAAAAAGACAATATTATTATAATTATTATCTCCATTATACAACTATATTTATAACTTTACCACTTCACTCACTATCATTTATTCATTGTTTACTACAATAATACTCCATTCACCATAATTTTCCCATTTTTTATTCAAACAATACCCGACTAACAATATTTTTTTCATTCTTTACTCAAATGATGTCTCACTAATACTCATTTTTATTATAACGTGTGTCTCCAATACAAGTAGGAAGCTTGTAAAGTAATGGAGGGAGTACTACTACTCTACTAGTACTACTTTTTTTTTTTTTCATGATCAGCTCTATACATTTCACCTTAAATTCATTTCAGATCAAAAAATTTCAGGCGAATCAAACAGAGCCTAATAAAACAGTAAGTTATATAGACGTAGTATCCTCTACATTTTCATGAAGGAAAGAGTACAGAGACGAGGAATTATATACTCCTCTTGATAAAAAAAAAAAAAATCGGTTGTGGCTCCGTGTAATTTTAAAAAAAAAATTTACAGTTGTGCAGCTGCTATATGAAACGCATCAAACTATATTATGATAGGCCTAATGACTTAATGCGTTGGTAGACAAATGCTACCAGATGAAAAACAGTCAAAAAAAAAAAAGACGAAAAACAGTTGAGTATTATATATGTGTCCTGAAATTATAATTAACAGACAATATAACAGGACTAGTGAAATTATCAGAGCGGATTATCTTTATGTGTCAATGTTCTGAGTGTTCTTTGTTTCATGTAATCAACAACACAAGTTTTATGCGAGTTCTGATATGCATGCCCCCCCAGGTGAACTCAAATCTAACCCATCTGGCCCCGCTATGAATTGATGTTCGACTGAATAATTGGAAAAATACATAATGATGTCTCAGAAATTGACTGCTAAAGACTAAAATCGATGAGACTTGAGTTTTTCATTTTGCTTTTCTCGAATATGATCCAAATAAATCTGGAAATCTGGCCATTGTTAAGCAAATTAGCTTTCCTGACAAACTAATTAAAAACAGTGCTGCTTAAATCTCAAACTGGATTGTGGGGCTTTTTCATATTAAAATTATCCCTCCAAAAATTGTTGTATGCTGCTTAAATGCAGCGAACACACGATATTCTTTAGTAAAAGGCGAAAGAATAGTTTGCTTTGTAATCACTGCACAGCTGCGTGAACTGCATTACAGTTGATGCTGGGATTATATCCAGCACCAAATGCCTTCTCCAGTTGTATGTTTTCAGTGCGGGACAAGCAAAGTTAGCATCATATGATCCTCTTAATCATCACCTAGCAGCTATAACCGATACTTTTACTGAATTCAGAAGGCTATACGTATTCTAAGATGTTCAAACTACAGATCTTTGTATTCAAGCAATTAATTATACTAGTTAATAGATCTAGATTGGACTTGATCTGTTTATAGTAGTACTTCCTAGTTTTAATGCTACAGCACTGACAGAGATTGAGATAGATATCATATCATTTATCTACCTGGAGTTTATGATCGAAAACCAGATCATCTTTGCTTCGAATGACTGAGCATTCGGTTTTAACTACCAATTACTTAGCCAACAATTACTCCAGTTGAAGTTTGGAACTATAGTTGAAGTTTATGGTGTGGTTTGTGTTGGCCAATTGTCTGCACCTTTACTCGAAATTGGTAAATTGATGAAATGATTTAAACACTCAATTTGCATGAAATTGGTAAAATAACTTGGTCTCAGCATTTACAAAGAAAGAAAAAAGTGATGAGTCCAAGAGCATGTACAATAGGACTTCAAAATTGATTATGCATGCAAGAGAATCAAGGGGTGGGGGGGGGGGGGGGGATATAAAGCTAAGTACACTTAGAATGAATAATCTCTTTAACTTGTATATATCTATGTTTCAACTTATTATTGACCAATTTAAATGATTGCTTTAGCTTAAATACAAGACTGTGTAGCGGTCCAGTTATTATTTGAATTTCTCTTCTTATTGGCGTTATAAATAGTACCTGATTACCTGTTATTATTATGAACACGAAACGCAAAAAATCAACAACTCTATCAGTATCATCATGATGTTTTCACAAAGGAGGGAATCTGACCTTGTGTTTCTATTCCTTTCTTTGTGCTCATTCCTACTATCACTGAACTGCATTCGTTTCGATTGTATTCCGTATCATGTGGTTTACACGCAGACCAAGTTTGAAATCAGGACTTGCACCAAATCCTTATGGGTGTCCAGTCCAGCACTCGAATCAGACACATACTGGCCTGCTGCAAGCCAGGGTTTTAGCTAACAATCTCGTCGTTTTACATTCGTTATATTTAATTCGGTGTGACACGCAGATACAGTCGATGATGGCATCATATGTAACCAACCATACCATTGCAGGAGGAATTGCAGCATAGCTCTCGCCCCGTCAAACCGATGGCCGTGTCAACGAAATTATCTACATTGGTTGTTTTAGTACACTACATACCAATGAATTTTTTTACAGCGAGAAATGAGTTGGAAGTGCCCTGTTGTTTGGGCTTTAGATATTGTTCGACTGTATTGGGCGAGGTGCGCCAGGCCCGTGCAATGGTGCAACGCATGGGCGACGCATGAAGAGCCCGTGCAGCAAGCTACACATTGAACCCTTCCCCCCAAAAAAATTAGATTAATATCGTTGTAGCCCAATGGGCTACATATCAGATATTAAACTGATAAGAACAGATACTACACTTGATCTTAGCCAAAAGGCCGAGAAAGGTATGAGTTTTCCATTAAGCCCAAGGCCGTTTTTATACGGTTTCATGAGTACTCATCTTTTCTGTTAGCAGTGTGGGAAAGTAGCGGAGCTATTCCACAGCACACCACGATTTAATGATTGTGAGCTAAATTATTGTGTAATACTTGAAATTTCTATATCGTCGATCAGAAACTCAACAAAGTAACGATAAGAGAAACCAGCCTGGACTGAAACTGTGAAATGGATTATCATTGCAGTAGAGACTAGACATTTGTCAGAAATGGATAAGGAGTATTCATCTAAAGTCTAAACAGATCCTCTCTTAGAACACTTACAGTTCATGCTATACCAATGAAAGTGAACAAGAAATTTATACACTGTAAATTGACTCAATGTAACGAAAATTATCAGTCCAACAAAAATTGTAAGGTTAATCAAAGAGATCATCACTGGTGCTGAACTCCCAAATCTTGTCGAAACTCTTATTTCCAAGATGATAACGTATGGCTTGACCATCGAGGCTGAGTACAACAAATGAAATTTCATCATTCTAGTCCCAGGCAAAACTTAAGACACCAAATCGGACTGTGAGCATCGAATATAAAGATGAATCGATGATGACTTGAATGTCAATGTGATATTTTAAGGACCAGCCAGAGTATTCCATATCCAATATATAGGCAGCTTAAGAGGCGCAAAGGCAGCTGGATATGTGATAAATAGTGAGAAAGCTTCCCATGATGCTGCAGATAAATCATATGAAGGTATCACCAGTTCTAGACATTCTACCTTCGTTTGTCTAGTAAATTAGGATTTGTTTGGATAAATTCTTTTGTAACCACTAACGATGAATGCAAATGGCACGCAACATTCAATAAGCTTCATTTTCTGTCTTGAGAAGTACTAGTAGCTAGACTTTATATTTTGGTTTGAGAGTGTTGGATTTAACCTTTGACCTGAGAAGTACTCTTCTCTTGTTTGGCAAGTCCGTTGACCTATCAGATAATTCGATTGCATTTCTTTGATAATTTTTAAAAGAAACAATGCTATGACCATGTACATACCACACATAAAATAAGCAATATTAAGTTCCAGGCTGCAAAGGAGTCGGGGGTTGCTAACAATGGACGGGTGATATCATGGAGTCCATGGTGATTTGTGAGGTTACGTTTCTGGTGTTGTTTCTCTGGACCACTAGCACTAGGTAACTAGCCAACCCCAGATTCTGAATTACTTTTGGGACGTTCTATTGCTTGTAGGTCTTTGGTGGAGGAAATCACATAGGATTTGCTCCTTGGTTTTCATGAAGGTTTGGATTTTGGAATTCAGATTTAAGATCTTTCACAGGGGTTTAAGAGCTCAGACTAAAATTGGGCAGGGGCCGCGCGAACGCAGGCCCCCAAAGCAACAAATTATGACGTAGGCTCGACCTCTTGGGCCGACCTTAGGCGGGCGCCCCTCCAAAGTGCAATGGAGGTCACCAACCTAGTCCATGGGCCTTCTTGATCAACCATTGAACCCGTCCAGGTAAGTATGTAACTCAGTTGCATATTCTTCATTATGTATTCATTCAGTTTTCTACCTAACGCAGGATAGGAATGTGGGATCTTTCTGTTACATACTTTCAAGCAATTGAGCATCTTTTTCTCTGATTTCCTGATAAATCTCAGCGATTCTCATCATTCTATAACCATATAGGATCCACACTCAGATTCCGATCCTACATGAGCATTATTCAAACTATTCATCACTTTTCAAGTAAAGAACATAAGGGATATATATACCAGAGGTAAAATGACATCCAAAATTTGATTGACATATCTCTAACTAAATAACATTGAGGTAAAAATTATTACAGTTTACAGCTTCAGAGTTCAGAACACTTAATTACTCTTCTTTCTCTTTTGCGCCCTGGACCCAGAATCTGCATCTATGACGATCGAGGTGACATGAAATTCGGTATAAACAAAAAGATCTAGCTCTTGCATTAATGAACCTGTCTAATTTACTTGTAATTAAGTTGTAAGTTGTAACGATACAAAATTGATTGTTGCTCTCCTTAAGATCGAGTTAGGAGCAAGAAACTGGAGATTAGAGGATTTGAAAATCTGCATAAGCTTATTCAAGATTATACATGTAGCACTTGCATTCAAGAAGTCAAGTACTAGTACTGTTATTAGTTTTTAGCTAGGTACATACTAGGTATGCAATATAAAGTGGCATGTTTTGAAGAGTTAACTGGTACGGCCAGTTACTTAATTGCCAGGAGTGCCACTAGTTGTTTCCACAGATGGAGATTTCACCTATTTTGTCTTTCAACAAGAGGGACAATTGTTTCAAAACTGGTATCCAGACACATTCACTGAAACTTTTGGCAAAGAAAATCTCAGTACTTTTCATGGATTCTTGTACAAGTACTTCAAGAACATGGTCCTCAATTTGTTTGGTCCTGAAAGCCTTAAACAGATGATCACAGACGTCGAAAACCAATCAAGAATCACCTTAAAAAACTGTATTGAACTCAAGGATGCAATTGCAAAGGTGCCATAATTTATTTCCATGATAGCTCTTTTTTCATGTTTTATTGTAAACAGTAGATTGATCGAGCTATGATATTCATTAAACGAAATAAACGTGCTCAGATGATATATACTTGGACTGACTGCAAAGAAGCTGATAAGTTATGACTCAGAGGAGTCGTCCGATATTCTAAGGAGGAATTTTGTGAATTTCATAGATGGATTGGTTTCATTTCCTCTCAACTTTCCTGGGACTGCAAAATACAGATGCTTACCGGTATACATATATAGGCTTATACATGCATATGCTTGTTTATGTTATAGTGTTTAACGCAATTTATCAGCTGCATCATATTTCTATCAGGGAGGGAAGAAATCCATGAAAACATTGAAGACCATGTTCCAGGAAAGGCGAAAAAGACCACATGCAACACATAGTGATTTCTTTGATTATGTGCTTGAAGAACTTGAGAAAAAGGATACAATACTAAAACAGAGTCAATTGCCCTGGACTTGATGTTTGTGTTACTCTTCGCAAGCCATGAAAGTCTGAGACGACTTCTCTCGCAACAACTCTGGCTATGAAGCTTTTAGCTGACCATCCGTTTGTGTTGCTTAAATTGACAGTAGGATTTTATTCTTAGTAATATCATAAGAACGACACATTTACCTAGGGAGACATATTCACATCAAGTTGTGATTGATTTCATGTCGGGTTTCAGGAAGAGCATGAGACAATAGTGAGCATGAGAGAAGATCCGGATTCTGGACTAACATGGAAGGAGTCCAAGTCAATGATATTCACATTCATACTTCCAACTTTTTTTGCATTCATTTTGATCTTTTCCACAGGCAATTGACAAACCTGATTTATAGGTGATTAATGAAACTTTGATCTTTGTTATGTTTGTACTCAATCAACTATAACTCAGTCTTAAAAACAGAACATATCATAACATGATGAATGGTGGATCATCAGACTATACAATACTAGCCGGTTGGTCTGTCATGGTATGTCCTCCAGCAGTGCACTTAGACCCGAAAAAGTACGCTAATCCGCTTTCAGTCCTTGGCGATGGGATTTAATGTAAGTACATCCACAGTCTTCGCATATTCAAAGTTAAATGTTACTTAATTATTAATCATGATGAATTGATACAGGGATTAGACACAAGCATCGCGTAAAAAAACTTCATGGCTTTCGGAGGCGGTATGAGGCTGTGCATTGGAGCAGATTTCACTAAGGTCCAAATGGCCGTGTTTTTCCATTGCTTAGTGACCAAGTACAAGTAACGCCAGTATATACATAGTAATCTATATCATTCTTTTTTCACAAAATTGCGGTTAAATCGCATTGTGACAGTAATATGTGACTTCAATGCTAATTTTTTGCTATTTCTATCAGGTGGAAATTAATCAAAGGCGGAGAGATTGTAAGAACTCCTGGTTTGAAATTTCCGGATGGATTTCACACCTGCATAAGCGAAAAAGGCGTACCTATATTAATTACAGCAATTACGGAGTGTATAAACCAATTTGCATTTTCATAGTTGTTATGGTATATCTAAGTTGTAACTTCTAAGTGGGATTTATATGTTACATTTTTATGAAACGTGTTATCTCTATAATAAAAATTGTGATTAGGCCAAAGGACAAATTACGCGCATGTTACTGTACTGGTTTCATGTCCTTTGAATTGATTAGTACATGAATTGATTAGCATGTGTTAACTATTCAATAACTCACTAAGTTGCTTCAACTATATACTAATTAAGTTGCCAATATTGTTCTGTTGCTCAGATTACAAGAGGAGCTTTTGTTGTTCTCATCCTTCAGAGAACAATTCTTGATTCAGCTTTTCCATGGCAACAACCAACAGATCACCTATATACATAGAAGAAAGTAAGGGGAGATAACAGCCTCTGTACTGACTACTTTTTAACAAGGCTCTGGATGTCTTTAAGTGTAGTCTCCAATTCCATTGCGCTGTAGAAATTTCATCAATTTAGCATTCCAGACCAGCCTCATGATTGTCAAAGATGAACTTGCAATGCTGTCAACGCCATCAAAGAGTGAAAATATAAGAAACTTGCAGGAGAACGAACAGTTAAACTCCAAACTCCCAGAATTTTATACAAAATATTTGGACTTAAATTGTAGGGCTTTCCCCTCAAGAGGAAGCCCTTCCAAAAATTCTCAAGGGCCTAGGAGGAACCCAGGCCCAAGAGGGGGTTTGGAAATAGTTTTCAACCAGCAATAGACGCGCCTCGGTTAGTACCTCACTAGCTGCGTCATTGCCCCAAGCGCAAAGATAGGTACTAACAACTTCTTCTCGTACTTTTATCCATATTCTACTGTTCCGAAATTGTACGTGTCCGATGTGGGATAATTTTTGTTGACTTTGGCTAATAGAAAAGTATGAGATACATTAATTCTCAGTTTCTGCACTTAACAAGTCAATTGTACAGCCACTAGGTTAATTCAGCAGACAGATTATTAGTAGTAGTATATAAGTACTAAGTTTAAAATGTTCAGATCTTAGTAGTTTCACTGCGTATTTTTCAGTTTTGCGGTTGATACTGTGCTTATTTATGTTGAGATAACATGCACCAAGAAAACTACTACTAATATTACGTTCGGAGTGACTTAAGCAGCTAGGCAGAATTGTGACTAAATCAAGCAGGGGCCGCACGAACAGAAGCCTCTTGGGCAAACCTAAATGCAATGGGGGGTCAGACCCGCTTGAATAAGTATCAACTTAATTGTTGGGTGTTTGCAGAAGCAAACGACCCTCCAAAAAATAGCGTATGCCACTTTAAAGCGACAAGCACACTGTATTCTTTAGTAAAAGGCGAAAGAATAGTTCGCTATGTGCTTATCGCGCGGCTGCATGAGTCTCCCATTCTGTTGCCTGCATTTTATATACATACTCATCCAATATGATTCTTATTTTTAAACCATATGGATAAGACTACTATTACTAATACAGCTTCAGTTCTTCAACTTCCCTTTCCATTCACCATCTTATTTCTTTTGTTGACACCACATAATCGCTACATAGATTGTACGTGTTCTCTTCTTTACTTGCAAAACATAACTAATGGGAATCCATGAAGAACATAGCTAGAACCAATGAACAAAAAATTGATGAAACAATAAACACTCGCCGGAGCTACTGCATGTTTTCTAATTTACTTGCAAAGCAAAAAAATTAAATTCAGACCTTGATACCTCACACGTGAAAGAAAGAGTCGATGAAGAACATAGCTAGAATGCTCTGGTCAATAAGACGAACACTTGTTCTTCCTCAAGTCTTCTCTTGACTTGCTAATTGCCAAATACCATTTCATTAGTGGCTCACTTGTGATACTCAGGAAGATGCAAAATGATACTTGGATGGTAGTGGAGGAAATGTTCAGCCATTCAGGGCTGTATTTAATCTGAAATCATCTACTACCTCATCGACTTGGTTTACACACAATGATACCAATCATTTCAAGAACTGTAGCAGCAAAATCTCAAGAGCCTAACAAGTTCAGATCAATGCCGTGGACTGTTCGAGGCTGTATCCACGCCCACAACAAGATTGTTCATCGAAAGATTTCATACTACACATCGGAATTAAATCTGCTACGATCCAAGAATCATATTGCAAAATCAGATATATAAATGGGCTTCTCCTTTCTCCTTGGAGTATCATCTTTTGAGCAGGTAATCTTTCAACCTATTTTCGGCGCTTGCGCTTTTAAAATATGGATTGGCGTCTACTTCACGTCACGATTGGCTTTCATCAAGTTTCCTATTTTCCTTCAAAGAAAATATATCCGAGCTGTATCATTTCAGAACAAGAGCTTTAATGTTTTCTGATTATCTGATAATAATGACTAGTGAGGACAAGAGATTCAAATTTTGAGTAATTTGGACTTGAACTTTGATAGCAGCCCAGATTGAACTGATTTGTAAGAGTTAAACAAACGTCCCAATTTAAAATGGGCTACATATCAAATATTATAAACTTGATCTTAGCCAAAAGGCCAAGAAAGGTATGAGCGCTACACTCTTTTGGCGAACAACTGTTTAGCGCTTAGCAATGTGGGATAAAAGACATACTCTTGATTAGACAGACGGCTTCC
Source organism: Plantago ovata (assembly GCA_028274465.1). Taxonomy (NCBI): domain Eukaryota; kingdom Viridiplantae; phylum Streptophyta; class Magnoliopsida; order Lamiales; family Plantaginaceae; genus Plantago; species Plantago ovata. The sequence continues at coordinate 22,023,352 of CM051455.1, read as the reverse complement.
GAGCATACGTTTTAATGTCACCATGAATCAAAAATTTATGGTTCTACATTATAATCAACAACTAATGAGCATCATAATTAAACTTTGATTGAAGCCCATTTTATATTGTTAACTGTTCAAACTACAGATACTTTGTATTTAAGGGATTTATAGCGCTTCATAACTTTGTGCTGCAGCAAGACATTGAGACAGCTATGATGTCATTTACCTGCCAGGAGTTTATCATCGGAAACCAGATGATCTTTCTTTCAAGTGACTTGAGTATTCGGTTTTGAGTCTTTCGTCTCCGTGTAATTGTAGCAAAGATGTTCTTAAGCTGAAAACTAGACCTGATCTTCGATTGCCTCGTTCACTATTCTGTAACTTTATGGTATGTAACATGAGCCCCATCACTATCTTGTTAACATCCTGATGGAGAATGGCAATGGGCCTTAGGCCTTTACGTTATATTTATTAGTTGGGCTTTTAGTTTAGTTGTTAGGTTTTCGTTTATATTTAAAAAGTCGTTTAGGCTAAGTTTTATGAATTATTCACGTTATTATCAACTTTTGTCAGACTTATGTCTTTTGTGGTTTTACACCATGTCTTGAGTTTTCATACTCGTTGATAGTGGATTCTATCAAGTTTATCAATTATCTTGCAATTCAACGGTGTTTGAATTGTGTTTTTATCTTTATTGCTTCCGCGGTCTCTATCACATCCACGGTTTCCCAAATTTGTATGCTGTGACTCGGGCTCCAATATTATGGTTTTCCTCCGGTTTGACTAACTTCAGTAATTATTCATTTACATTTGAAGAATGGTCATGAAGATTAAACATTAGCTGCAAAACTGATTTCGCTACCATTTAGGTTCTGAGTATATATACACGTATATGGACTTGTTGTCCAAGAAACACAACAATCCTACTTAATTTACAAAATCAAGAATAAAGGAAAAGATTATAAGTGATTACAACAAATCAGTAAACATATTACGTTGATATTGAGAGATGCTGGGAGTGTCTTGCTGAATATGGAAAAATATGGAAGTAGATAAATCATAATCAATCTCAATACCATTTTTGTGAGCAGTAGACTGTCATATCAATCTTATCTTCAATAATTATCAAACTATTACTACTAGTATATATAAGGCCATTGATAAAAATCACAAATAAACAAGAACTCGTCATTTTGACAAAGGACACAATCCTGCCTTGTGTTTTTGTTCCTTTCTTTGTCTTCAGTTCTACTACAATGCAATTGCTAATATCCACATTCAAAGAACTGGTATCATCTCGAGTGTGTTCCGTATCAGGTGATACACTCGCAGAACGAGTTTCAAATCAACACTCACAACCAAGCCTTGTGGGTGTCTAGTCCCACACTCGAATCAGATACATACATGAGAGCTGCAGCCAAAGGTTTTCACTTGTAAGTGGTATTAATCTCTTCACTTCACACTAGTTATATAATATGTATATGGAAAAATATTTAACTGTGTAACTCACCGCCGATCCTCTCTGTCATTCTTGACAGATTGTTTGATTACTATAGAGGCAATATATAACACTGAAAATGTGAAAATCAAGATGACGGCCCGTGCTAATAGTTGTTCAGCATAAGAACTTCATGGTGCATTTCTATGTGGCCCAAGAGTTCCAAAATGGGAAGCAACCTACACCAACGAAAAGGTTAAGAAAGACCGAAAAGTTACCTCAGAAATATGTTGTTGTTAGAAGGTTTGATGGCTTCATAAACGATGAGACTATTGCTGGAAGAACTGCAGCATTGATGACTGCCCTTCAGGGAACGCCTTTATCAAACGAAAGCTGGTCAGGAACAATTTACGGTTGAGGGATATAGCTCACCCCGTCAACGTGATAATCGTGTCAACGAAGTTATCCTATGGTTCTAATTGCACTTACATGGGGTCTTATTGTACCAATGAATTTATGTTATGAAGAATAGTTTAATTGGGGAGTGCATTCGTTACTGAGGTCATCGCTTAACAAAGTGAGTTGGAAGTAGAAATTTGTGGATCGAAAAAAGTTTATGAAGTGTTATTGCGGAAAGTAGATAAAAATCTGGAGACAGAATGAATTCTGAATTTGACAACTCATGAATATTCTGCCGTAAAAACATTAAACCATCATGTTTCAGTAAAATGGCAACTCATGACTGAATGCAAGCCCTTAAATTTCAAGATTCTTTATAATGTGTTTTGCAGTTTTCAAGTTAATCAAACACTGGCTCTTTAAAATCCATATGAATCATGTCACTTTCACCAAGAGAATACACTATGCTCGAATATCGGAGTCATAAGGTGGTGCAGCGGTAAGGAGGAGTACGTCGGGATAGTGAAGGAGAGGTGTCGGGTTCGATCCCCGGCGGTGGCGGAGTTATAAGGTTGGTTTAGGTGTAGAGAAATAAGGTGGTTTATGAGGTTTGTATAGTATTAGTGTAGGAGTAGTTGTAATATTTGACGTTTAAAAAAAAAAAACTATACTCGAATATCGAAGCTGGAATAACACCAGAGATTCCTAACACTCCACAGAAAAGTGCTTAATTTAATTCTTAGGATGTGGTCTTGGTTTTAGCTGGGCCAAGTTCATGATGGCCCACTGGGAAGGTTTCGTTCCAAAATGGACTTTATAACCTAGTCCATAACGTTAAGGCATGAGCCCAAGACTGTCACATTCCAATTAGACTCCCATCTTCCATACCTTTTTCTTTTCTTTTTTTTTTTTTTTTTTTTTTTTATGTGGTTCTCTCTATTGTGAAAGAGACCATAAAAAAATTAATTAGGTGATGGTTTTAATAGAAAATAAAAAAATGGAGTAGGAAATAACTATATTAGATGGATACTTGGTGCATTTTGGAATTTCCTAGTCGATGAATATAAACAAAGAAGAGAAAATATATGAATATGAATACGAATACGAATATAAATACAGTACGAATACGAAAAATGGCCAAATTTAAATTATCAAAATATGAATACGTTAAAAATATATTTTTATTTTAAACATAATCTAATATATTGTGATACATTACCTAATAAATATTTGAAATAGTCCATAATATTTATTTAATGATCCAACCCAATATACTCAAAGCCCATGAAATATCCTATTAACAGTAATTTGATAGCTCAATCCATTATATACAAAACCCAATACAACTAAAGCCCACATAAATGATTTTATATGCCCGATAAAGTACTAAACTTCATCAAGAGACCACCAAACTTTGTCACACTGGACAACATACGTAATGTTGCCGTTTTTCACTGTGCCCGTATGTATGTTATACGTATGTTAATCACATACTCCACCATCAAAATGTGCGGGGTGCTTCCTAGCTTATGTGGGGAACAATTACATAATATCAAACAAAATCGCAAGGAAAACAAACATTTTTCTCATTAATTTTATGACTGGGATTTGATTGTCCCAGTTTCGAGAACAAGAGAGCCCATACCGCCCAAACATTGGTGGTTTTTGAATGAAGAATCTTGAGTTTAAGGTTGGGCACAGGCCGGTCCAGATTGGGTGGAATGTACTTTTATACATTCCAACGTTGACCCTATCATTTGCGAGTACTTGACATTTCCATCCCCGGTTACACTTGTGACTATGTGTGCCCAATCCGAATTCTCCAGCGTTTGAAGCCCGAACTTAAATTTCAGATGGACAGATCCAATCCATCCAGTTCGGATTGACAATGGGCCTGATGGACCGGCCCAATCCAATTGTTGACATAGTTTTCAAGCAAGATGCAAGATATGATGTCAAAACCTGGAATTTCTCCGAAATGTAGCAGGACCAATGTCCCTCACCAACACAGCACCAATATCCACCGTCCCAGAATCTACACTCTACGGGGTACCCCATCTCCGAAATGCCAAGTCAATCAAATTTGAATTATTAAATGTATACTACAAGACTCATGTATCTCATCTTAATAAGTCATTATTGCTACATATGCGCAAATCAACAGTGGTCCTGATGATATAAGATGCGTGCAAGAGACCAGCTACCAAATTATCCATGACCAAATTAAGGTTCAAAACATTTCAAGACTTGAGTGGCTGCAACAAGCCAAATTATGGCTTTTTTAATGTTTTTTTTTTCTACAACCACAAATTAAAAACGCAATTAAGACTCAATTTTCAACAACACGCAGAAACAAAACATTCATGAATTTCGAGCTCATTCCGCTGTCCTTTCATTTCTTTTGTCTCGTTGAATATATGATGATCTTACCGACATCATATCATAATGATTTACATATCAACTCAAGAAAACAAGAAAGATAAACTTTTCCTTTCACAATAATGTATGTATATACGATACTTTTAATTACACCATACAATTAATTAGTTTTGGATGTCAATTCAAAGTTATAACGTGTTAGAGTCATAAGATGGTATAGTGGGGAGTTGTAGCAGTGAACGAGGGGTGCAGCGTTCGATCCATGGTGGTAACAGAGTTATAAGGTTGGTTTAGGTGTGGAGAAAATAAAATGGTTTAGAATGTTGGTATAGCAGTAGTGTAGGAAGTTGTAATATTTTCCGTTTCAAAAACAAAAGTTATAATGTGTTACTTCTATTTGATTTGTTGTAGAATTTTGAATTAGAACTTATCCGAAGTAAACTATCATAATATATAAATTTAATAACTAAATAAATTTAAATCGAATGAAAATGTATCTGAGTATTTCTTCAAACGAATCAAACTAGGTTAAGTAGCTATTAGTAGTGTAATTTGTGATGAGACATAGACTGTATTGACCCTAACGATACGTACGTGCGTGTCTTATTGATATTATCTGCGTGTCTTTCTCACACAACTATTAGTCTAGCTATTATTATGGATGTTTGATGTTACCAGCTTAATTATTAATGATGTCGGCATTTAGTTAAGATTCTGACTTTAGAGGCAAATATCCTAAACCCCGGGGCCACAATATAGATGCTAATTAGAATCAAAACATAATAAATAGATCTTAATTAATTGGTTACTTCAATAATGTATAATTACTTAGATGTCGATGGCACATCCCTAAAAGAATTTTGACAGTGTCAAAATTAGAAACTGAATTCCCTACAGACCTAGCTACTCACAACTTAATCTGCCTATACTAAAATATAACTAACATATAAAGCTCGTGTGATATGATATGTTTCTCCATTCCAGTTTAAGTTTCAACCCTAGCTCCGTCCCGGGTTATAGTTGATAAATAGTTTTCCAACAAATTAAAGAAATTGACGTGCACCACAGATTTTAGTTTGTTTTGCCCATCATCATTAATAGAAAGACACACACAACCTACTGTTATCTGTTGACGATAGAGTATAGATTATTGATCGCATAATTAGATGATAAGAGATGATGGCCCAGAAAGCAATATAATGGACAAGTTGCATGCATGCTAGCTGAATGTGCTGTCGCCGCCTATACAACCTGCTGGAACATTTGTAAATTAATTAAGCTTCAGCTTAATTAACTTGACTTTAATTTTCGAATGCATGCATGCTAAGCACTCGAGTCATGGGATCGAATCCAGTAGCTTATGTAAATGAAGTGTGCATGCGGGTTAACACTCGCAACCATCTAAAACCCGATCAGGAAACTAGTACCACGTCCGACTCAATCGTTCATGTGCCCGACCTGGACACAACGCGCGCGGCTTGATACATGAATTCTAGTTCGGAACGGCTAAAACATTAGAAGTGCTAGTTGTTGACACACATTCCATATGTGTAAATGAATTTTATCTTTATGGAAATTGGAAATCCATCTTTAAACCAACTGAATGTTAAGATGGACCTATATGTTTGTAGTGAGACTTTTTCAATTTAGCTATATTTTTGCTTGAATTTGTTGAGCCGCAAACCTTGAAGAAAGAATGAAAAAAGTTCAGCTACATTCCTAAACGGAAAAAAGTAGGATTAAGACCTATCGTCTTTATACATGCAGTGCACTTGTGGGCTGTGGCATCATTATGCATATCTGAATAAGATGTTTCAGTGTAGCAATTCGTCGGCAATAAATTAATAGTGTAGTATGTTCTTTTCTCATGTAAAACAAGACATAAATAATTATACGTTAGGCCTTCTCCAACAGTTGAGCTCTAAAGTGGAGCTCGACTGCGCACGCCAGCATTCCACTAACTTAATCATCAACTTCTCCAACATACTCCAACAGTTGATCCCCAATGCTCTCCTCTTTTTTATTTATTTTATTATTATTTTATTTCATCCTCTTTTTCTCATTTTTTTAAATTCATTATTCATTTCATTTTAAAAAATCATACAAATTATAAAATACTTCGGAATGCAATAAATAGAATAATAAAAATTTTATAATAAAAAATATGCAATGTAATGGTCTAGTTTACAAATTATATTTTATATTTTTTTTATTTATGCATTAATTATAAAAATAAAATAATGAAAATAGAAAAAAATACATGTAAAATTGACCAGGAATATGTCGATTAATATGTAAAATTGACTAGTAGTAGTATACATGTAAAATAGACTAGTAGTAGTATATATGTAAAATAAGATTAGGAGTAATATAATATAGGTAATATACTACTTCTAGAGAAACAAAGGAAAGAAGGAAAAACAAAATAAACAACTAGTATACTCAGTATAGTAGTAGTAGTATAAACCGGAAAGAAGGAAAAACAAAATAACCAAACTAGTAGTATAGTAGTAGTATAAACTGAGAAGATAACAAAAAAGACTAAAAGTTAAAAAAAAATAATAAAGAAAGACTCTGTTGGAGTCGCAACAACGGACGCAACTCCGTTATTGCGACTCTGATGGAGCCGGCCTTAGTAGTAATTATACCACTTACTCCAATTTAAATTTAACACTTACATTTATCGACCTTATTTATGTGCGTTTGTCATCAAATTAATTTTAAAATATACATTAAGATCAATAATTAAAAATGTATACATGAGAATATGATGTTCGTTTCTAGTTTTTTAAATATAATTTATTATCTTTTTTTTATTATTGTAATGAATTGATTTGAGGTAAAACATACCATTAGAAAAGTTAATAAAATAAGATGTTAATTAAATTCAAGTCCGGACCGCTGCTCATTAGTCATCACTTTTGTCACTTTCTTTTTTCTTTTTCAGGAAACCTTTCGAAAGGTCTCATGTACTCCTTTCATTTGTTCCCCTAAAGTAAATTGTCTTTTTCTTCTTATCCTCAGTTCATGCTCGCCACGTTTCAAATGGAAAATGGGTGAAATCAACTCCTTTTTAAAGAAAGTAAAAACAAAAATCTCTATAGGTTTTACTAGTGATTATTGTGAGTTGCGAACGTATTTAATTAGTAGGAGTATTAACTAAGGCTCTATTCTCTTCGTCTGAACAGAACTGAATACTATTAGAAAAATCTGAACTGAATTGAATTTAATGCATCTGAACTGAACTTAAAATAGTTTATTTTCAGACGAAAAGAACAGAGCCTAACTATAATTGGTTGAGTTTGGTTAAAAAATATGTATTCAGGTTAAGAAATCGTAAGTAGGGTTATAGTTATTTTATTTCAATATTAATTAGGAATGATTTGGAATTTTGACGAACTCTACCCGTTTCACTATTAAAATATAAATCCATTCCGGAAAGGCTATATATACGAACAAAGTACCCCGACCGAGTGGCAAAGGTGATGGAGTAGCTATGAGAGGTTGAGGGTCCGAATTCCAATGGAGGCATACGATGGTTTAGAATATTTGAAGTTATAAGGTGGTGTGAGGATCTTGACAACTGCAATAAGTCGTCAAGCAATAGTTTGTAATAGTGCACGCGAAATGGGTGTCCTCCAACGATAGTTGGCTCAAAAAGGAAGGGGAAGTAGTCAAGAACGACAGAAGAACAGAGATCGGTCATGGTTGAACAATAAAGAGAGAAAGAATCATATGAAAAAGACTTCAGGAAATATTTTGTGTATTAATCATAAAAGCGTAAATAAAACAATGACTCTGGTTGAGCTTATATAGTAGCTCAGGCCTGAGACGACTAGAACTCTAAAGACACAACTGACCAATAGTAAAGACATCTGATGGCATACAATGCCTAAATAAAAGGCATTAGAGTTTTAGTTAGATAGAGAATAGATTTCATTCACCTTCAACCTTATCTTGTAGACTCTTAAAGCAACTAAACAACTGAATAAACTAAACTAAATAGTTCCCGCTACTGCTACTGAATTTCTCCTTGCCCACGAACTAGCCACGGCCCGCGCGTGTAGGATTTTCTGAAATCCCTACATGTGGTTAAAGAATAGTGTATGAATAGGAGTGGACGACTAGGTTAGATTGGTCATTTCAAAAAGCATAAAAACCAACAAAAATACCTCTCTGTGAACTAACTGTTTTACTATGTCCCTTATATTTTTCTTTGTTTGTTTTATACGATTTACTTATATAGTTCCTTAAAACATATTAATTCACTAAATAATTTTGATAGGGTTTGGGTCTTGTAGTGGACTAATAATTCTCATAAATCTATCAACCAGTTTTCAAATAAAGTGTATATTGTTAAATTAAAACATACACCAAATACAACTGTAATCGCGAGTATTTATTCGTACAATCACAACATTGAAATGTGAATGATTTCATAAGACGGGAGTATAAACCATTAAACCTTTGATTTTTCTTTACTAGATTGATTCCAAACTACAGTACGATAAACTAAATAAACATAAAGAGAATTTTATTTAAACAATATAGGTATTGTCGAAAGAAACTAGTCATGGACTCATGGAGTTCTAGTTGGGCTGACCATTGGGTCCAAGTTTAATGGGCTTGTTGGGTATCTGATTAATTAAGTCTGCAAAGTTAGTCAAAGTAAGTACCTATATTTTCCGACCAATCTCTATTGACACCATATGGTCTCCTTGGCCTGGTATAGAGGCATGTGCAACTTTCTTAACTGTATCCTTAAAAAATACTCCAACTTATTTTACCATAAATAAGTACTTCATCGTCACCGTATAAGCTTTCCATTTGCTTTGCTTTTGTTGATTTTTACTATTCTATCTTTGACTCCGAATTAATCTTAAATCGTATTGAAAAATTAATATTTGAACTTATATTATAAAAGTGCAAATCTTATATTGTCATGATATAATTTATAAAATTACTTTTTCAATATAAATTAGGACTAATAAGAAGTCAAACGGAGATTAAAAATGTCAACAAAATCAAATGATAAGCTTATACAAGGACGGAAGATATAATAATTTATTCGGACTATTATCATTAAGTGAAAATATAGATCATAATAGTAATGCTCTGCATTCGAAAGGACGTTGTTTTTCTCTTTTCCAATTTAAATCTGCCGATTTAATCAATTTCACATTCGTTATATCGATCATGTGCTACCAATTGCGACCCATATTCTTCAAAAAGATCAGCTAAGCGTTTACTACGTAACAGGACATAATTGTTAAGCTAAACATGCTGAATGGATTAGTGAAGAAATATAAAGTATAATGAGAGTCACGTGATCAGCGACACTTAAGCTGTAGAACAGTAGAAGCAAGCAAAGATTGCGGCATATTAAGAAATTAATACAAGACCTAGCTCGGAAACAAATCCCAATTAATTACTCCAATTAAGGTCAAACCGGCCTAAACCTTCGACATAAAATACGAGGGAGCTAGTAGCACGTATATTTTGGGTCTTAAACAGTGCAGGTTAATATTCTTACAGCAGTTCACCACATGTAATACTAGAACCCCGTGAGATTACTTAAACTGTACTTATATTATATGACGTTGTACTGTACTACTATTACTAATTTAGAAAGGTCAACTCGTAGGTTTACGTGACGCATGGTTTCATTACACGGGAAGACTTTTTGCTACTACAGTAGTATTTTACTATATATATTCAACTAAACAAAAAAAATTAATTGCTCATAATTAATCAACACCCAGAGGCAATTTTCGCTTATGCTAAAATTTTCGCTTATGCTAAAATTTTGTCACTTCAATAATCCATTCATCATGTTTGTAACTTTGAGACATACCTGAAGATATTTTCAGTTTTTCTTTCGTTTTTAAAAGAAAGAAAAATACTATAGTTGTTTTTTATATTACAAAAATAAATTCATTAATTCAGTATTCAAATTTCTTCAAACGAAAAAAATAAAAGCTGAATTACATATATTTGATAGGGTCCATATCTTTTTAGTCATTGTACTTGTTCCTGAGCATTACCTATTACATATGCTCTTTATTTTAATTAATAATATTTTTTAGTCGTTTAAAAAAAAAAAAAAAAGAATAGACCTCACTAGTTTAACAATTACGTATAGTCCACGAATTTGACAAAAAAAGGGAATTAAGCACCATTTCAAAATTGGATTTTTCGGCACCCAAACAGCCTTAAGACACTACAAGAAATTCACTGTTTAGAGACGGATTTGTAGCGACGAATGCGATCCGTCGTTAAATAGAGACGGATCGATGTATTTACTGTCGGATTGGTACAAACTACGACCTAAGCTCAGTTCGTGTGTTAATAGATCAAAGCCGCCTTTCAATCATAAGGTTTATCCGTCGCTAATGTAGAGACGGATGAATCCATCAGTCGCTCCGTTCCGTTGGCTGTGAATAAAAAAAAAGAAAAAGAAAATTTTAATTCGAGACATGGCGATGTCATCTGTCGCTAAAAAATAAAATAAACCGGGATTTGGAGTAAGAAGACGATTGTCTTCTTCTTTTCTTCTCTTCTTCATTCTTCTTCATTTGTCTCCTCTCCCAAATCAAATCATAAACCCTAACCTCTCCACGCCACCGGAGTCACCACCATCCACCGCACCATTCTCTCTAATCCAATCAGTAAGTTTTCTTTCCTTCCTCTCACTCTCTTGCTTCTCTATTTTTAAATTCTCATTCTCTTGGTCGGGAGCCACCACTGTGCTGCCGTACGTGACGAGGCACCTCCTCCTCTTCTCCTCTCCGACTCTCTGCCCAAAAAGGTTAGAACCCTAACCCCAAAAAGGTTATGACTAAGCCTCACCGACATTTAATTGAACAGATTGTACGTATTGAACACACCATAATAGTAATAACAACTTGGCCTTGTGTTGTGAATGATTGTAGTACGTCGGTACCGTGACTGTAGCATTTGTTATATATGCATCTGTCACAGTACCGACATAATATTGCAATGATTCTCATCACCTGGTTAATAAGTATGGTTTTACGTTGTGAATGCTTGTAGTTAGCAAGTAAGGTAACACCAACATTTCTAATGCCTCTAATGTTGTTGTCGATAGAAATCCAACTCTCCCAATAGCTTAAGCTGTTAGGGAGAAACGAAATTTAGTCATTTATATTAATTCTCCAACACTCCCCCGCACTCGTGGTCGATTTCAACCTCTTTGGGGAGGCCAATCGAGTGGAAATTTAATATGGGGGGGAGTTTGTCTCCGGGGAGATTCGAACCCAGGTGTGTGTGAGCCAGATGGTTCTGATACCATGATAGAAATCCAACTCTCCCAATAGCTTAAGCTGTTGGGGAGGAACGGAATCTAGTCATTTATATTAATTCTCCAACAGTTGTTATGTTACTTGTTTATTTCAGTCATTCTCTATCACTTGGCCTAGTAATAAATATACCTTATTTGATGGTATCCATAGAGTAAATTGTACGAACTTTTCTTATTTTCCAAGTCCTCGTCTATACTTAAATTACAATAAAGTGTAGGTGGGTTATTGGAAACCAAGGAAAGTTTGTATTACAGTAATCATGTAAACCAAGGAAAGGTTAGTTAAATATGGTATCCATAGAGTAAACACTACGAACTTCCTTCGTTCCTAGGCCTCGTCTACACTTAAATTACAATTAAATGTAGGCGGGATCTTGTGACGAAGGGGAAGTTTGTACTGCGGTAATCATGTAAACCATATACAATATATAGGCTGATGACACTATATACGGTTAGTTAAATATGGTATGCATGGAGTAAACTGTACAAACTCCTTGGTTCCGTGTCCTCGCGTCTAGACATAAATTATAATTAAGTGTAGGTGGGACCTCGTAACAAAGGGAGTTTGTACACACACACACACACACACACACACACACACACACACACACACACATATATATATATATATATATAGGTGTGGTGTGGCTTACATGCATAAAAAAATACAAACACATTGTCCTTCGGACACACCATCACTTCCATTACTAGCTAGTGCTGGTAATGTGTTTGTACTTCGGTAATCATGTAAATCATACATATAGGCTGATTGTAGTACGACGGTTAGTTAAATATGGTATGCATGGAGTAAACAGTACGAACTCACCTTGTCCGCAAAGCCCTGTCCACACTGAAATTTTAAGTATAGGGGTGTCTTTCGGACAAGGTAAGCTTGTACTGCGATAATCATGTAAACCTGTCTTAAGAAGTTGTATATAGACTCTATTTGATAAGTTAGACTTTCTTTTTCGTTACTAATTATCATTGTTTTCAACTTACATTTTCTACATACAGACATAATGATGAACGACGATGGCCAAGCACAGCCCCAGGACGGCTTCCCCTTGAACAATGGCATGCCGGTATTGTTCAATGTACAGGGGTCTAAGTAAGTTCTGATCAATTGGTATTTAATTGCTTATATATAGTTGTGGGTAATCATGTTAATCTTTTAAAACGTGTGACAGGTTTCACCCGGCGGCTGCTACACGAAAGTTGACAGTCATAATGAAAACAAGCTATTTTCCGGCTTCTGGGCCGGGATGGCGGTGAGAAGTGGAGTATGGTTCCTCCTCTCGTGAAGCAGCGCCATTTCGATGAGTTCAAGGTACTTTATTTGTATTTATTTGTTACGTGCTAGTCATTAGGATTACGTCCGCATTCATGATGGATAGGCGGCGCCCAACACTTCTTATTTGATTGTATTTTACATTACGTTCGCATTCATGATGGGTAGGCGGTGCCCATAACTTGGTAGACCGCAACCTTAACTTGTATACATATTGAGTAGGCGACGCTCATTAAGTGTAACATTTAGGAAAATATTTGACATATTGGAAGTGAACTAAACTCTTGCAGAAATACTACTATATCCATGCTGCCCATACAAAGGAGTTGTGGAATGTATTCAACCACGAGGCGGGTCACATCCACAGGCGCCTGCTTACCATTGCCAAGCAAAAGCGTTTTCAGTCCAATGTCTTGGTTCCCCACATTCATCCGGACCATTGGACGCTGTGGAAGGAGCACTGGACCCGTCCGGAGCTAAGGAATCCGGCGTTGCACGATGGAGATTTGGGTGTGGTGGAGAACCATGACAATTAGTTTGTTTCTCATTTTAGTTTATGCTTATCTCCGTACATTTTAGTTTGTTTGTACGTACACTTTTAGTTTGTTTTAATAAAATTTATATATTCGTATAATTTTTGTATAATTAAAGTTGTAATTATTTAACTAATAAGATATACAAGCAATCGTATATATTTGTGGGGCGTAAACAATTTTGAGGTGGAAAAAAAATTCAGCAGACTTTGCGACGGATAAGTTCATACGTCGCCAAGTTTCCATCACCAGGAGAGGCCACCTGTCTCATCATTTTAGAGACGGATAAATTTATCCGTCTCTATCTTTAAATATGGATACACTTATCCATCTCTACTATGGTCAACGAAATATTAGCGATGGATAAAATTATCCGTATCAAAATATAGAGAAAGATAAATTTATCCGTCTCTTTTTGGATTAGCGACGTTCTATTTGGCGAGGATTGTCCGTCGCTAAATGAAATTTACGACGGATCGCTACTTATAGCGACGAATGCGATCCGTCGCTAAATGTCGGTTTCCTTGTAGTGAGACTTATAAAAAAAAGAAGTTAAAAGATTAAAAAAAACAATATAAAGATAATATAATTAAAATGATAAAATAAATTAATAAAATCATTAATAAAAAATAAAAACAAAATAATAATTAATTTTATATCAGATTAATTTTAAATAAAATGAAATTAGAAAATGGAGAAAATTCAGAAAAAAGCTAAATAATTAAGGGCATATTTGTTTTAGTCATTTAGATAAAATGACATTTATTCAATTAAATCCCAGCCAACCCAAAAATCTCATATTTTTTTACTAAAGCATAATTGTTCAACTAGTGAGATCTATTATGAGAATCACCCTCATAGCAGGGTAGTGTTTTGTAATTTTCTCTATTTATTAGATAGTACGTAGAAATGGCCCGTAAACATTTTGAGATTTATATATCATGTTATTTCCCCCTCTTTTTTTTTTTCTTTTTCTTTTTTAAATACAAATCTAACTTTCCAACTCATTTACTATTTTATAAATTCAAATATACCTACACCGACCTCTCACCTATTACCACCCGGTATGAATAATAATTGGAAAATAATGGTTTCACTTTAATAACACATAAAACATGCTAGAGGGGTTGTTTTCATTCCTGGGCTGCTTAATTAGTTTCACTTTCATGTTTTCAATTATATATTTATATAAAATTTGGTCATGTGACTCACGTATATATGCCCAAATATGCCTAAACTATCTAAAGGTAGGAAGATGGTAACTAGTTGAAACTATGCATGGTAGAGGAGCATTTGAAAGGGACTCAACATATATAATGCACTATTAATTATTTAAAAAGTGAGATTCTAAATGATTTGGATTTGGGGAAACTTGCTCAAGCTTTTACTTTTGCAAAATTAAAGTGGCAAACATCACCAGAAAAAAAGAAAAGAAAAGAAAAGAAAGTGCTTACAATAAACGTGTAATCATTATGGAATTGAAGTAACTCGAAAAGATGCATATATCATGTCTTAATCTACGGTTCCATATATATACTTCCATATAATGTACCATCATTCCAATAGATGGGGGGATTTATATCTTCAGCAATGAGCCCTACTGATCAATTATATATCAACTTGTTTCAAACTACTAATTAAAAGTTTAAAACATCCACTTGTTATTATTGTTTGCATGTCTCAGTTACTTAATATATGTCATAAATAAATTGACATACATACATCAAACAATATCTATTGGATTAGCTAGCTTATTTATAATTACGCCTCATTAATTACCTAGTCTTTTAGGGGAAAATTGATTTTTTTTTAAAGAAAGTTAAAGGGAGTTGTGTAATATTCAAGCTGTGAAACTGAGAAATAATCATATCGGACGGCCGGGGTGCAAAAACAAACAATTTTTTCTAGGGAGAATTGCTGCTTTTGTTCTTTTTTGTCCTCTCAATTAAAGAATATCCTACTAGATATACAAGATGGGAGTCACCATCCCCTTCTCTAGCTAGGTCATATATCCCTCCACTAAAACTGCAATGTGGAAAGGTATATGATTATGGCACTTGGTGAACTCAAATTACTCAATCATCTTCTTTTTTTCAATAAGCGGCTTATATCATGTCATAAATGTGATAAGCTAAATATCTAAGAAAGATCACTTATACATGCCGAGATACGTATTCAATGTGCTTCATCCGGTCTAATACCCGTATAATATATAAACATGCAGAATGTTCATTATCTGTAATAGGCATAATTAACTCAGAGTAGAACGAAGGGAGTGTATGAGTTGGATAATTATATGACATTAACGTGAACTTTTAAAGTGTTATTGGTCCAAATTTACTAGAAAATACCTCATAATCATACATACCGTAACGTATAACAGTTTTGTAACTAAACTCCACTAGCTCGTGTCTCTACAGAGCCTTAACCAAAATCCAAAACTATTGGAGAATTAATACAAATGATTTTATATTTTGATCATCACCAACAGTTTAAACTTTTAGGAGAGTTGGATTTCTATCATGGTATGAGAGCTATATGACTCACGCTCACCTGGGTTCGAATATTCTCGGAGACAAACTCTGCCCCATATTAAATATCCACTCGATTGGCCCTTTCAAAGAGGTTGAAATCGACCACGAGTGCGATAAAGTATTGGAGAATTAATATAAATGATTAGATTTTGCTCCTCCCAACCACTTAAACTTTTGGAATAGTTAAATTTCTATAAAAAAAAAATAAAAAAAGAAAAAAAAAATCCCATGGTCAAACCGCAAATTAATAACATCTTCAAACGTGTTAAATTCTTTAATGATTAGAGCATGTACGTCGTTCAGCTTAAGCACTGCCATACAGCTATTACAAACCATGCAACCGGCCATGTGTTCAATTATTTTTCAACATTTAAATGATTACGAAATTAAAGTTAAGTTACTTTGTGCTAGCTTAATTAGATTACACAAATTACAAATAGTTAGTTTGCTACACTAGTTTTGATATATCTTGTCTTGTTAATTCATGCATTGTGGACAGAATTGCATGGACGTGGCATGGCACCCATACTCCATAGTGCAGGATGACAAAGAATCTAACCAATGAAATTAAATTGTCCATAAGAAGAAAGATTAATGTTGAAAGATAATACGGAGTAATTAAGTTGTTGAAAATCGGGTACTTATTAATCACTACTACTTGTCCACAATTGTGATAGAACAAAGACAATTTTTGTATCAAGAGAATGCTTACATATCTTATCAGTTTAATATATATATATGATCGCTATGCCAATCGATCGTTAGGTGAGGGTTGATTATTCAAGTTGATATGTCATTTACGTATATTATTAATTCAAAAAATAATAATATGTGATCGGTCGTAACAAAATTACTATTGTTACGACAAGTTATGTTCTAACTACCAGGCTAAATTGGCATATATGCCATTTTCAATTCAATGATCATCATATTAATAATATGTTTGCTGCATGACGGCCAGGGATCATATACTTGTCATTAAATAAACCCATGCATTATTATTCTTAATTAATTTCCTTTTGCACATGATGACGTAACACTATTTTAATTATAATTTTTGTAGTTACAACTGATCAGTGTATCTTCCGTAGGGTTTTATAATATGTAATTATGTATATCAACGGCATAACGTAACTAGTGTCTCCACACGGGGCAACCAAGAAATTTTTTCATCCCGGATTATGTAGTTGTTAGGAAATATATAAGGAACCTCATCTCGTAATGATTAAGCAGGGTGTAACATTTCCAAACATTGATTATGATCTTTTTAATATTTTTAATAATATGATGTTTTAGCCTCTTCACGGTGTAACGAAAACTAAATTGAAATTTTACAGTATAAGAATTTCTATTTTACTTTTACACCGGGTGGGAGACAGACTATCTGAAGTCTGAGTGAGTAAAGTTATGTTCTCTTAGTCTGAACTAAACTGAACTGAACTTAATGAAATTGAATTGTTCTGAATTGAACTTATTTGTTATATAAAATACTACAGTATTAAATAAATTTGAACTGAACTTAATGCAGTTGAAGTGAACTGAACTAAATTTAATGCATCCGATCTGAACTGAATTTAACTTAAAATATTAAAATAATAAGGGAACAAAGACTAAAACAACGAAGAAGGAAGAAGAAGAAAGGCACATGCGAAAGATCTAGCGGTCTAATAAGTTGTTAAGGCATTAATTTCAGTTGCAGCTGGATGTAAGCTATTTGTACGCATATGTCTCCTCTACAAATTTTAAAAAATGCTTCATATATTAGTACTATATGACTAAAGTTACAAATCATAATATTATATAATTAATTTTTTGTGCTTACTAAAAGTGGGGTTTATCAGTACTACTTGCAGTAGTAAAAAATGTGTACAGTCTTTAAAAGTTTTACCATTTCACATCTCAAAATGAAGTAAATAGCAATTCATTATTCTTAGTTATTTTCGCGGGACCAAGTGAAATAAGTAAATATTGAAAAACAGCAATTGCAGAGTACATACTGAGCTAGCTGCAATGTCTCTTTTACCATCCAAAGCCAACCCAAATTATTGCACCACAAGTTACCATCGCCTTGCAGTTTTTGTCTCCAAGATTAATCATGCATTAATTGCAAGAGACAAATTTATTAAGTACTATTTTCATAATTTATGGTGTATTAGTTATGAGTCTAGTAATTGTTTAATTTATCAATTTAATTGTACGTACTCAGCCATCGGATTTTTCTATTTTTCACTTTTGAGGTGTTTTGGCTGGGAGTTACACGTGCAGAAAGAGATTGAATGTGGTCAAATTAAGGGAAAAAATAAAATAGTGGGTACTTGGTGATTTGCAATTCCCCAATCTTAGATTAGATGGTACATTGATTTTTTATACACTCTTAGCGCCCCTAATAACGAAATGAACCAATTTAGTTTATCAATTATATTTTAGTCCAAAGTCAACAAAAATTCACTATTCCAAAATTGAATTTTGATCAAACCAAACAAATCTTGTTAAATATTTAATTTTTATTTTAGCGAAGAAGAAGATGGATGGATCTTGTTAAATATTTAATTTTTATTTTATTTTATAATTCTATTTAGATTTTTAAAATTTATAAATTAATTTTTTGATTGAAAATATTTATTTTTATTAAGTCATGTTTGGTTGGAAGGTGTTTAAAGTGTGGTCAACTCAAATGGACTAAAATGTAATTGAGTTTGAACTAAAATATAATTGATAACACAAGAGAATACTTTATGAGAAAGGACTTCATAGTGAGCCCTTATAATCAATTTTCTCTAAAATAGTTATATCCCACTTGAGCAATTTCTTTACATGTTGATCACAAGAGACGAAGTAGAAATCTCAACAACCGCTTCTTTGCCATAGTTGGAGAATGAAAATGATAATGCCTATATCTCTCTCCATATAGCAATTATGTGTCGGATTCAGAATTTAAAGTTTAGTAGGTGGATTATATAATTTAAAGTTTAGTATGTGAATTTTTATATATGTGTAGAGGATGATTTCGTATGTTCGAGGGTCAAAATTTTTAAAAATCGATATACTTATCGAAAAATTACTTTTAAAATTTTAGGGTAACGTACGCCCTACCATGTCAACCTCTAAATCGTCACCTGATACTAATTGTTATTACACAAGAGTATTCAACTATTCTACCCACAAACAAAAATAAAGGATCACCGAATCTTCTTGCTGAACGAGCTACAACCTCCACCACCGAAATGCCCGGATTAAGTACTCAACTACGCATGATGGAGCATAAGAGGCCCGAATTAAGTATAGTTCAAACTTCAAACATTAGTAACTTCCAGTTGTAATCTAATCCAAGCTTTTGTGAATCTATGTTCCTTATTAGAGAACTCTATAACGATAGTATTTGCATTTGAATTTGACCCCAAGCAAAATTAAGATAGTTGGGGGTCCACCATTGAATTCTATTTGGTGTGCCGTGTCACGCAATAGGGGCCTCAATTCCTCTATTGATAGATTGTTAATTACCCAACAATAGATCATATTTAAATATATATAAATATTGATGCATTAAATATACAATTTGTAGGCCTGCAGCTAGGTAAAAAATCGTTATATGATTCCACGCTATAGCATCCACTAGTACGATAGTGACTCCGAGTGGTGATACGGTCATATAACAGTCTATATTCGGACATGCTTTTACACTCTTTACGGGTTGAGGTAGGGCTCCCTTCTTTTTTTTTTTTGTTCTGCATCGTTTATACACCGCTATTGTAAACTCTATTTTCTCCTTATTAGTATATTTATTTTGCTGATTAAAAAAAACAACTAGTACGATACTGACAACTTCGAAATAACGAGCCCAAATTATAGTTAGGGAGTACGAAATTACATAGATATGATTTTTTGAAAATTTCAAGAAAAAGGATGAGAGACTTGAAAAAATGTAAAAATTGTCTAAAGACATTTGAGAATTTATAATTATTACCTAGAAAAAAAAGTTCAAATTTGGGATGGGAACACCCAGCTGAGCTCCACCCATATCCGTTTGTTTCTGTTCTTCAATTACCTCCAATATTTCTCATGCCCATTTTTCTTTTCAGAAAAAAAGTTTTTTATTAAGATGAGAGCATAAGGAATGTTCTAACAACATTACAACTAAAATACTTGGAACAAACTTTCGGCTCAAGTTTAAGCTTTACAAAAAATAATTGTATTTTTACTCTTATTCATGTCTTGCGTGATTGCCATTTCGCACGGCAGTTTTGGGCGCTGGCCAATGTTCCTGTGAACACTATCTTTCTCGATCTGCAGGATATATGGGATTGAATTATGGGAGTTCGCCTCAGACTTGATACTACTGAGTTTGAGTTTTTTGTGATTTCTTGCTGGAGCCTTTGGTATAACCGTAATAAGGTACGTTTTGATGTCGAGTGGAAATGTGAACCTTTGAAGACCTTGCAGTTTGAGCTTGAGTTGCTGCATTATACAGAATCTAGAGCCCTCAATAATAATCTTTATGCTGTCGTTCATGACCTGCTGCGTTCTTGTGCAGAGTTTCAAGTATACATGTCAAGCGTGAGGCTAATACTCTAGCCCATCGACTCTGCCATTCCTTCGTTCTGGATGCTGTGGGTCATGCGACACTTCCCTTTGACTTTGTGGAACCTGAACACTAGGCTGGATTTTGTTTCTTTTTGCTTCATTTTTTGTTTTAAGACCTGTTTCTGTTTTGAGACTTTTTTCGTTTTCTTTGGTGTTTAACTCTATTCCAGTCTAGGCGTTAGGCAGGGTTGCTTATTTTCTGTCTGCAGTGGCTTGTAACTTTTCTGAGCATTTGGGCTCTTTTTCTGATGGTTATATAATACCATTTTCTTCTAAAAAAAAAAATGTTAATTAATCAAGTGGGACTTTAATTACCCTTAATTAAATTAGTTAGGGAGAGAAAGAAAAAAAGCCTAGTATTAGCATAATATAAAAAGATAGGTGGCCGAGTGGTAACAATACTGGAGTAGCACATGTAAGGTTGATAGTTTAAATTTCGATGTAGATATAAAGTTGTTATAAGTATATTTAGAATTATGAGTTGGTAAAATAGTTTAGAAGAGAATTAACTGTTTTGAAAAAAAAAACATAATGCAACAATAAGATGAAACTATGTCTACCGTTACAGTATCCAAATTATTGTACTGAACTATATAGTAGTATGATCCCCAATTATTAATGATGTGATAAAAGCATGATATACTTTTGCGAGACAAAGTTAAATATATATTCCCGAAGAGAAAAAACAAAGATTGGGAAAGGAAAGGAAAAGAAAGGCATCTCACATCACGGTACTGTGTTTTAACTTGTACAAAAGTACAAGGGATAAATAAATGAGAAGGAGAAACAGTATGGTACTCTCAATAAATGACCATTCAATGCTGGCAGAAAATAATGTAGAGAGTCTTGCAATTCATTAAAAAAGAAAAATTCATTAAATTATCAAAATCATATATTCATCGTTTCCTGTTTTTAAAAAAAAATTATTAAAAAAATTATTTAGTTTAATTTTGAAATGATTTCTTCTTAAAGTGTTGGTATAACATTTGTTGTGTTTGTTTTAATGACATACTTCCGGAAGATAAAAAATTACCAAAAGTGGAATATAAACAATCTAAAAATCTAGGGAAGTGAATATATACATAAACAATCTGAAACAAGATAAGAGTACCTCATTTACATGAAAATGCACTGAAAGTGAAAGGTTGAATTTTTAACTTATAACCTTTTTATACAGGAGAACAAAATGACCCAAGCAGCTAGCTTATTAGAACTTGATATGCAAGCCAAGTATTTATAATAAGAGAAAGTGGTGCTTACTAAAACTAAAAATTATTCTTCCACCACCATCCATCACAAAAATTTATACTAGTATATTGTTATATATGAGTAAAAAAGAAAAAAAGAAAGTTTATGAGAGACAATAACCAAAAGTAAAATCTAAAGCACAGACAAAAAGAAAAGATCGATGTAGACGTACAATATGGTCAAAAATCTCACAACAAAACAAAAGGTAAAAAATAAAAATGAAAATCACACAAACCAACCATGAATGATAGATGCTGGACGACTCTGATTTGAGTCATCATCATTTTCATCTTCACCAATTATGTTGTTGTTGCCATAACAGTCCATTTGACATGATATCTTGCAACACTATGCTTTCATCGAACAAGAAACCACACGAGTAGTCGTCTTCTAATAAGCTGTAGTTCTGCAGTGCACTACTCTGCAGCTTCTTGTTGTTGTAATAGAACTCATCCCATCCCAATAAATCATCTTCTTGCGCACAGAACACGAACTCCTCCGCCCGAGTCGACTCGATCGTTGTTACCGAGTCGTAACTCGGCTCCAGACTCGGCAGCTCCACTATCTCCCCCAGCTCGACGTCCGCCTGTTCGGGGCTATAAGACGTCGTCGTCATTGTCGATGCGAGCGACGATGACGACGACGATGACGTCGTCAGCGGCGGTGAGTTTACTTGTTGATGGGGAGTAAGGTTTTCCATGTGGGCTGCCTTGGTGGCAGCAGCCTGGACGTCACGTGGTGAGCACGTGGCAGGGCGCGGGAGGAGGTGAGATATTTCTGGGAAGTTTAGAATGGCGGAGCTGCCCTTGATTGCTATGGCTGCCACGTCGTGTGCTCGAGCTGCCATTTCCGGTGTCGCGAAGGTGCCTAGCCAGATCCGCGACTTCTTCTTCGGTTCGCGAATCTCAGACACGAATTTGCCCCACGCACGCATTCGTACCCCGCGGTACACTGGCGGGGTACTACTGTTCTGTGTAATGCTGCTGCTGCTGTTATTGTTTCGGTTTCTCTTGGTGTTGTTTGACTGATCATCAGTGGTATCGTCGAGTTCTCGGGTTCGTTTTAACTTCTTGTTGTTGGAGTCCGAGGAGTAGCAGCTGCTCGACTCCGGCTCCGAGTGAGACGACACGGCCATTGTTGAAATAGGAATGGTAGTGAAGATTGAAGAGTTGAAAGATGTTTGAAATTTGATGTGAAAAGTAAGTGAGGTTTAGCTTAGATTGTTAGCTAGCTAGGAGGAGAAGAAAGAAGAATAAGGGGGGAAATCAAAGCACGTGGAATTATGTGTAGTTTGGGGCGGTGGAAGATTCATTAAGTGCCTATTTATACACTATGCGTCTTGGCTCGTGCGTCTGCCTCTATTGTGTATGAATGCAAAGAATTTCAAAATATATATAATCATCATTATTATTATTATTATTATTATTATTATTATTATTATTATTATTATTATTATTATGTAATATCCGGCATCCACAATTAAGATAAAATTAGAATAATAATCAAATTTGTCGGGTTTAATTTATGATTTATCGATGGTCAAACTATGAATAAAAAATCAACAAAGTAAACGTATATAATTCAAAAATAATCAAATTCGTCGGGTTTAATTATTGTTATGGGTGAATGAATACTCTCCATGTAGCTAGGTAGTACCAGTACATTTAGATAGTGAGGGAAATGAATGGAATAAATAAATGCTACACCAAACCTTGTGTTGTTCATATTCTTATATTTACAATTTCGCCCACAACTTTCTAACTTGATTGCAATGAATGACGCATCGGACTAAGAGAGGACTAGGAGGAGGAGGCCCCGTTGAGTCACTCTTAACTCTCGGACAAGGATTTCAAACCATACATTCATACTCCCTCGGTACCCAAAACAGTTGTATCGTTTTGACTTTTTGCAGTCAACAAAAATGAAGTTTGACTACAAATTAATCTTAAACTATAATAGTAAAATATTCATCAAAATTATATTCTGAAACTTTCCATCCTAAACTTTCAATATGTAATTTTATAAAATATTTTATCATTATAGTTTAAGAGTAACTTGTAGTTAAACTTGAATTCTGTTGACCGCAAAAAGTCAAAACGGTGCAACTGTTTTGAAACGGAGGGAGTAGTCAATTTGTCATTCATAAAGTAAGTCCGGCCCCAAGACGTGCAGTATATTTGATCATTTATATCGAGTGATCGAGTAAAATACATGGTACACGTATACTTGTCAAACTATGTATGCAACACTATCATACTCATATTGTCCGCTATAAATTCAGACTCATTTCGATCGATTTTGTGTTTGGGCTTCAAAGTTAGTACCTCTATACTTATATATTCGTGTATCTTATCCTATGATAGTAATACACTAATACAAGATGTTGATTGTCTCCATTACCGTAATACTTGTTAGAGATTCATGCATCGAAGTAATGATATGGTCCGACTTCATATATTCTTAATAAAAAAAACACATTGATGATTAGCCATCTTGTATATATTACAAAAAAAAGGCAGATTATTGGTCAAGTGTTCGTGTGATACTGAGTACTTAGATATGGTGCCAATGATAAAACAAATATTAGAGGAAAAAAGAAAAATTCATTGCCCATAGCGAGGAAAGGGAAGGGTTATAAATTATGATTTGACAAAAAGAGAGGAATAATAGCTTTTTCACTAGTACGCTTTTGTTTTAACAATTTTCATTTTTATTTCTTTTTTCAAAACGTATATTTCATCTCTCATTATAATTTATCGATTTTAAGTTTTTACGATCAACAACTTTCAACATTAACTATATAAATTACTCTTTAAACTATTAATGATAAAATATTTAATGATATAATTTCATGAAAATAAAGAACATATTTATAATATAATTTCGTTAAATATTTTATTATTACATTTTGATAATAATTAACTATTAAAGAATATTTACTAAAAAAAGCTAAAACCGGTCAATCGGACTCGGAGGGAGAGTATACTCCCTTATTAGTGTACGCTTTTGGACATGCATGCCAATAATGTGCCTTGGGTGAAATTGAACGTCTTTTTCATTATGTCTCGAGGTAGCTGGCTACACACATTTATCTACCGTTATACTTCACCGTCATGCCCTTTTGCATTAATAGTAGTATAAATATTTTATAAGTCTGTCCATTTCCAAAATGACCTACATAATCTTGATTATTGACAAAATGTCCCAAATCTTAAAGATTTTGCATAACTTGGAAATTAGGTGGACTACGGTATGGGATATCGTATTCAAATTTCAATAGAATGATCATTGATCATCCCACTAATTTGATTCGCTAATTAATTATCTTGTGACATCATGCTGATGTCGTTTTTGTCCACATTTGTGGATATCTTTACTTCTTTAGCCTTTTTTATTTTTTTTCTATCACATTTGATCATTTTTAGATATTTTGTCCATCTTTTTATGTGTTCAAATGTCAATTCTAATATACTATGATGTATTAATGTACTAATTTTACTTGTATCAAGAAACACAAAATGTAGATGTTGGAAAATTTATAGAAACGAATGAGTTTTCAATTCATTTGATTTATTGGTCGAACGGATTCAATACGTTAGAAACAAGTTTTCCATGATGTTGTGGAAAAACGGAACTCCCTATCAAAAGCGGGACAAAAAATGAAGTTTTGGTCCGGTTTCGCAGAACCTTGGACTTCATCAAGACGCACCACAACGGGCTAACATGCCAAGGTGGGCAAAGAAACTCCTAAGTTGTACATGTGGTTTTTCTTTGCTTTTTCCGAGCAGATACTTCCCTTAATGTGTATGGTTGTTATACATTTGACTTATCACTGTTGGATGAAGAGTTTAACACTTTTTGAAAAGGGTTCGACACTTGGAAAATGGTACATTTGAAGTATAAATAAGTAGTGAATTCACTTCTCCAAACCCACTTAATATATCTCCGTCTCCCTATTTGTTCACTTTGCATTCAATCATTTTCAAAGTAAGTTCGTTAAATTCGAGTATTTGAGTGTTCTTTAGTCGTCTCATAGTAGTTTTATCATGGGAGACAATTCGCAGTAATCTCGTAAGCACCACGGGCGGGGCAAATATGTCTTAATGAGAGATATTCAAAAGTGTCGACTCTACTCGTCATTTCTTGTTGTTCGTTACCATTTTGGAAGTTGCTTGAAAAAATGATATTCTGCATCCGACATGCTTAGTTCTTGTGGTGTGCGAAGGAACAATTTAGTGACCGAATCAACATTCCGGGAAGTCATTTCATAAACTTATTTGTTTTGTTTTAGCATATGCTTATGCATACTTTACAATTTTTGTCAATCAATGTATGATATTAACCTACTCCCTTGTTTCATCTACCAACTATCAATCAATATATGATATTCATGTTAGTATATGTGTATTGAAGTTATATAAAAGTTGATAACGAAGTAGTATAATATTAAGAGTAGAATGGTTAGATTTTACGTTTAAAAAACAATCACTTCGCGTGTGTACACAAAATCTTTTCAACAAGCTTACTATGATTGATTATAGTACTACTATTAAAAGGAGAAGAATCTTAAAATGGGCATAGGGCAGTGAAAATCGGGGCTTAATTACAGTGGTCGCCATGTTTAAGTGAACTATAACATTAGCATTAAGAGTAAAAGGACAGGGCCAACCTGAAAACAATTCTTCTACTATAGTACTAGTTCATTCATGTTGACCTTGGATGAATTGTCCAATCCCAAGATAATAATAGTACAGCTACTATAATTTTCTTTAGCGCTTACTGTAGAGTATTATAAATAAATAAATCTATATATAGATGTACGTAACGATTAGTTTAAAAAATGTAGACAAGAATAAATTCTATTTTTCCCAGAAGCTGCATATTCTATCAGTTTAAATATTTATTCTTTAATATAGTTCCATGCCCATACAGCCATGCTAATGCTAGTGTAGTCTCGCCCCAAATTACTAATGGGCCGAGACCCTCATGTCTCTATGTGATGTTCTCCGGATGATATATTAGATCAACATATTTCTTTTCTGAGCATTTTATCGTCAGTGGTATGCTATTGGGAAAATTTTCAATGTATCAATCAGTATCACCCATCCCAAATTAAAATTGCTTCTAACAATAACACTTGATCTGAAATTCTGAATTTCCAAAAATAAAGTCCCTCTATATCGGTGCTGGTAGCAATTTTAGTCCGTTTAAACTATTTAAAATTGTGGGAAGTGACAGTTAAAAAAAAAAAAAAAAAAGAAGTGACATTAATTTTGATACTGAATAATTAATGAGGTCAATAAATAGAAGCAGAGGCAGATCCTTTTACCTGAAATGGATGGGTTCCCTTCCCATCCAGTAGAGTTTTAAGGAATTTATGATCATTCATCATGGTAGTTTTCAGTTTTCCCTGTACATACATAATCATTTAATTCGTTCAGTGATAGTAAAAAATAAAATCTCATTAATACGTGAAATTAAAAATACATACTCCCAAAATGAGAGACGATAGTAAATTAAAGTTGGGCGTTATCCCCAAAATATACAACATGTTCACCATTAATTCCTCTCCCACAGGAAGTAGAAGTATGGTTTTCGGAGTTGTTTATGTTAGTAGTAGTATGTACTCCCGTCCTGGCCTTTGTCATTTGCATTTAGTAGTGACTGGCTATTTTCTTTTGACTTCAACCTGGTCTTGGACCCTTGGGCAGTACTGTAGTATACTACTGTGGAGTATATAGTTAGAAGCTTCAAGTTGTACAGTTGTACTAATTAAAGTGTAGTAGTTAGGTAAGACATGATCGAGCTTGACTAGTTCTATAGGTTATTCCGGTCGAGTTTGAGTCTTATTTGGAGATCGTTTGTTTATTTATTTTTTGAAACGGCTAAAAAATTTATTCCAACGTAACAAACCGAGCATAAGAAATACTCGTGTAACCACCGAACCCGATTACAAAGTATTGATACCCAAGCACAATCTTGGTTCAAAGAACCAATAACCTAACAAATCGGTCGCCTTGATCTTGTCTATTTCTTTCAACCAAAGCCAACTATTCAATTTAATCTTCTCCACCACTTGCCAAGGTGAAGGAGTATCATCGGTAAAGTGTAAAGTGTTTCTTGCCATTCAAAGGTTCTAAAGTGTGCAATGCCAAAACACTTGCCAAATTTCTCTCCCTCCTCTAGGAGCCTCTACAAGGAAATTATCAAGAAGCTCACCCAAATTAGAACCTTCCGGAAAACCCACTCTTAACCACTCTACTACAAGTGACCACACTTTCCTACCAAACACACAACCTCCCAAAATATGCCACTAGGTCTCCAACTCCCCTCCACACCGTTTGCAAATCCTGTCCGTAACACTTATGAAAATCCCTCTCTTTTCCAAATTCTCCATTGAAGGTATTCTATCTTAATTGGATGGCTTTCCAAAGGAAGGCATTAACCTTTGGTGGAGCAAGCTTACACCAAATTTCCTTTGACCTATCTTCCAAAGTCGTATTGCCCTCCAATATTAATCAGTCTGAGTATAGCTTGATTTGGTAATGCTTATATATGTTCATCTGAGTTCACCAATGAATTCACAAACATTAAACATACTATTCAGTCAAAACATTTTGGACCATTACAAATTCAAACTCGTTATAAATAATGTATGTTGTTCATTTTCTTAACTAGCTAAGCTGAGACTGGGCTTGAGTGCTGCTCAAGCACAAATCGAGGTGTTAGATTATTCACTTCACTCGTATAACATCACTATTGGTGAATATTGGCCTGAGTTTGTTAATTTTTATATATTGTCTGCAATATGGATCCTGTACTGTACGTATTTAAACTTGTAAAAGACGAATAGTTTTATTTTTTTTAGAGATTGATACATGTTGTCAGTGGCGGACTTGCACTGGACTAGGGTAGTCTGAAACCCACCTTGAGGTTAAATAGTTTTTTAGCTACATTTTAGCATCTCAAATTACATAATAGACCCTTTTAGATCAACAATTACATTTTAGTTCACGAATTCAACCAAAAAATAAATTAGCACTGTTTCAATTTTTCTGAAAACAAGCTATTAGGCATATCTCAAACCTGGTGGAGCAGAGCTCTTCCTAAATTAAGGGTGGATCCGATCTCCCAAATTGAGGGCGGCGTAGAGCTCCACCATAATGGTGGAGCTTTTGCTCCTCCCAAATTATTATTTTGATCCGGATCGATGTAATTGTTGATTTAACGGTATTGTTTTTGTTATTACACTTCGCAACAAACCCCTAAAGCGTAATAATCTCTAGGTGTAAATATCACTAATATAAAGCTTGGTAGTCGAGTGGTTTTGATACAGCGTTTGATCCCAGGTTCCTCCCTTGCCTCTTGTTTGATTCCGCAAGTCTTAAGAGACTCATTAGTGTCTACCTTTAGATTGGTCTATCTCAAGCTTCACAATCTCGTAACAATAATGACGGACAAACGATTAATTCACCACATACAGTAGCAAGAACCCGTAGGAATTGAACTCGAATTAAAAACACGAATTCTACTTACGTGGTTTTACTATTAAAATAAGCTTTCACATATAATCGAACACCTAGCCGCACAATATTGTCAGTTGCAACATACGATTCAGATGCGAATCTAGGGGAATTTCTTAAAGTTTATTCAAGAAATCATTTGAATAAGTACGTTAAAAGCAATGAGTGGTAACTTTTGGTGATCTAACTATTTAGGTTTCAACTTTCACGAGTACTAGCTAGACAGGAGAGAAAGACAACGCAGTTGATACATAGTCCTATAAGGAGTTCACATTTCACAATATACTAGGTTGGCTAAGTATCATGTTAGTGTTGTCTAGCCCCAGTATTGTTTATGATTTATTAAGGTGCATGTTAGGGTTGAAATATGTCCAGTCCGCATGTACGAACTGGAGCGGTCTAAGAGCGCGACAAAGCATCATAGGCCGTCCCTCAAGGGGCACAACCACACCCAAGTATGTCACTAAGGTGTGGATCGACCAACATAGGGTCCGACCATCACTGGGAGGACAACCCTCAAAATAAGCTCCTCTCAAGGACAAAGCTGCCAGTGGGCTCGAGGAGCATCTCTCGGGCTCGAGGAGACCTTACGTCAAGGTAACGCTCCTTGACAGAAACTGAGCAGGACACTACTCGCATCACCCACGCACAAGGAAGGAACGAGGACCACAGAGCGACCAGCCATGGTTGCTCTCTTGGGCCAAGGCCCACGGACCTCCTTAATGGGCCTGGGCCGAGGAAGGCCTCAACCCTAGCCGTACACGTGGCGTGATCCTACACGACCGGAAGCTGAAGGGTCTCAAGTATAAAAGGCTCTCATTTACTCCTCAACAGTAAGCATTAACTACGTCACCCGAGCACCACTTTCACTACTCTTACTAGAGAAGCCTCACAACTCCCTACTCGTAAAGTCGCCTCTCCGGTCTGATACCTTACAGACCGGGCAAGAGACACTAACCCCCCCCCCTCTAGTCTATTTCAGGTACGAGGAAGCTACAAGAAGGCTCATTTCCTATCTTAGAGGAACACTACAAGAAGAACTAGAAAGACTTAGAATAGCGACTCATTGCGAACTTAGAAAGAAACACGAATTACCCTTCAACAGTGCATTTATCTTGACGTGTACTATGCGCTATAATTTAAGTATACCATCAACTTATGATATTGGACGAATAGTAACATACTAACATAGATGTGGATATGTGATAGGATCGGAGCGCACTGGTACAAACCTTAAAACTCGTAACCAATTGAATTGAATCGAATTAAATTGGAAAATTGATTTGATCAATTACATTGGAAAATTGATTGAGTGAGTCTCCTAAGAGACCACCCCTAGATAGAGACCATAGAGACCAATTTATATTAATTACAAAACAACCCCAAACCAAAAGCTAGCTTCTAAAACACCCCAAATCAGCTAAAAGCTAGCAACTAGGTAAAAAAACCAGGTCTAACCGGATCCTATAATATGGATCTAGTATATATAGGATATTTAATACACCAAAAACCCTAAATTTCATTCATATACACATTCTAGAGAGAGAAACTCTCTTTCCACCACCGATCGCCGTCGTTCCACCACCCATCGTCGTCGTTCCACCACCCATCGCCGCCGTTCCACCGTCGTCGTCGTTCTCTACTGCTCCATCAACATCTCTAGGTCACCATCATCGTCTAGAAACAAAAGGTAATGTTCTACGTTCATGAAATTTCATGTTTTCTACCTCTATGAGCTTCTAGATCGAACGATTTGATAGAAAATATGCTAGATTGAAGTTTATGTAGTTGTTTGCATTTAAACTTATATAGATTTGTGTTAGACCGAATGATTTGGTAGAGAATATGCTAGATCGACTTTTTGTAATTGTTTGCATCTAGATCTATGTAGAATTGTGTTTGAATAGACGTTTTTGTAGGTGTTTGCATCTATATTTATGTAGATAAGTGTTTGAATCGAAGTTTGTTGATGATAGATATTAGATTTAACATCTAGATGTAGATTTATGTAAATCTCATAAAAATTTACGTTCTGCGATATTTGCTATGTTCTCAACAATATTACCCATGTTTTCATCAATATTGTCCATGTTCTCAACAATATGTTCACGGTTGTCTAATGCTCTGTTTTTTTTTAATGAAAAAATTGACCTATGCGATAAACACTATGTTCTCAGCAATATAATCCATGTTCTAAACAATATTGACCATGTTCTCACTAGTATGCTATGTTTTATACATTGAAAGTATGAAATATCCACCTATGCAGTAGACTCTATGTTCTCAATAATATTGCCCATGTTCTAAGCAATATGTTCCATGAACTCAACTGTATGATGTGTTTATGAATAACATGCACGTAAATGTTGGACCATGCAGTACTAAATATGTTCCTAACAATATTGCCCATGTTCTAAGAAATATGTCCTATGAACTCACCAATATGCTTCATGATTTCATATGCAGGTATTAGTAATGTTGGCGGAGATTTTGACAAAATTTAGGAGGAAAAATAAGAAACCAACCGAGTTCGTGGCACATTCGGAAAAATACTTGTTATGTAAAATTGTTATTTTATAAGTAATTTTAGACTTTAAGTTCACTGTAATATTATGTATGACATTTTAATAAGTGTTTTACGATCTATCTATGTTAAAGTTTGAGTACATGAGATATATTCTCAGGAACATGGATATTATTTGAAGGAACATAGATATATTCTCATGAACATGGGTACTATTTGAGCATGATATATTCTCATAGATGTTATCAGTACATTATCAGTATACTAGTTCCTTTTTATTTTCTTATTTTAGTACACCGGAGATTTTTGAAACAAATACAGTTCCAACAAACAAATAGAACCTGTAAAGAACATGGGATATATTTTCAGAAACATGAACAATATTGCATGTTTCATGGGAAGTATAGGGATATATATTCAAGAACTTGAACATAATAAACATGGGATATATTCAGACACATGGACAACATTTATGAGTGCATGAGACATATTTTCAGAAACATGAGATATCTATTAAGAAACATGGACAGTATATTTAAAAACATGGCATTTATATATTCATACACATGGACAACATTTACGAGTGCATGAGACATATTTTCAAAAACATGGGATATATATTTAGAAACATGGGCAATATATTTAAAAACATGGCATTTATAGACACATGGAAAACAATTGCATGCATGTTCATGGGACATATTTTCAGAAACATAGGATATATATTCAGAAACATGAGAAGTATATTTAAAAACATGGAAAATATAACTAGAAAAATAGAGCAGTCATTACATAATATTCACTTCCAAAAGCACATGATCACCAACCAAAGTCAGAACCAAATTTCCTACACCAATTTCCTACCAGATCACCAACCAATGTTCTACCAATTACATTCTATGATGTCAAACAAAATAGATCATCGGAATAGAGGTAGCACGCAAAAACGCAAGTCCAACCATTAATTTCTTGATCTTCTTCGGATGACAAGGAGACTCCATCTTCTTAAAGACATACAATCTTTTGTCTCAACATGAATCAATTGGCTCTTTGCTTGCTACCCGACATTAGTCCTCGTTTTCTTCTGTGCACATAATCTACAAGAACAAAACAAACATAGGTAATATTTTAAGGAACATAGGTAATAATCTTAAAAACATGGAACAATATCAACATACATTAAAAATCAAAATAAGAACATGGGTAATAATGTTAAAAACATGGGGCGTATGCTTCGAAACATGAGACATATGCTTAGAAACATGGGTAATAATGTTAAAAAACATGGACAATATTGTAAGGAACATAGGTAATAATTTTAAAAACATGGACCATAATCAGAACAATATCAATATACACTAAAAATCAAAATAAGAACATGGGACATATCAAACAATATGATATGACATAATATAAGAAACATGGGTAATAATGTTCAAAACATGGGTAATAATTTGTAGATTATGTAAATGTGTGTCCAATATAGAAACATCGAAACGACAAAAAAACAAGGATAACAACTCCACGAAAACCAAAGGGGGGGAACAACAAAGGTAGTAACTACTCGAAAACAAAACAAACAAGTTTCAAGGATCAAGTTCACCTACGAAATCACTAGTCACAACTTATGAAAAACAAGAGTAATAAAGCAACATGAAGAGTAAAAACTAATTGGGTTATACGCAAGTTATAACCCAATTACCACAAGCAAATGCCATCTACCTGATACTCAAGTACTCAACAAATAACACCCCTTAACACCTTTAGAGCCAATCCTGCTGCTACTATTACCACTACCACTAACGGTGCTGCTACTACTAATTACTACAACTAACGCTGCTCCTCCTAACTAGTGATACTAATTACAACTACTACTAATGATGCTACTACTAACTGCTACTACCACCACCACCACTAGCACTACCACTACTACTATTAAGAACATGAACATAGACAATATACCTACAAACATGGACAATATATTTAAGAACATAGAACATATTTCCCATCCGTGGTGCTAAGATCTGCTACAAATAAAAGCAACTCAATATAAAAAATAATAATAAAAAAGTAGCTCATAAACAACAATTCAGCATCACTCCAAACAGATTCACAAGTATACTCGACTACTTCATCAAACGATAAACCTCAATCTAGTAAATACAAGGAAAAACAATGAAGAGACAATTTTTCATAAAAACAGTTAAAAAAAAAAGAAACAGAGCATTAAAAACAGTGAGCATATCGGTCAGAACATGGATAATATTGGCTAGAACATGGGCAATATTGTACAGAACATGGCGAATATCGCTGAACGTAAAAAATTCATGAGATGAACATAAATCTACATCTAGATGCAAAAGCTGACATCTATCACCAACAAACTTCGATTCAAACACATATCTACATAAATCTAGATGCAAATAACAACAACAACGTGGTCCACAACTAAAAAGCAATCTTAATCAAGCCATACCAAGACCACATCGAACACCACAATAACCCTAAATTCTTCAAAGACAATAAAAATATTCATTGCCATCAGATAATAGCACGGAAACAAACCAAGCGCCATTGTTGAGAATATTAGAATCATACAAATTACAGTCATGGCCAGGGACAGATCTGGGCGAGCCATGGACAGATCTGGGCGAGAAGTTAGATTAAAAGAAAGAAGAAGTGTAATTTGTCGAAAGGACCTCATATTTATAATTAATTACACTTTTGCCACCGAATTTTGTATTGATTATAATATGTTGTTGGTAAATTGCATAATAGTACGGTCTTTCCTTAACTTAAAAAGAGACGGTATCTTATGAGACTTCGCGGAATTGATTTGATGAAAAGAAAAATAGACCAATCAAATGATCCGGTTGATATTTATAGTGGCCATTGGCCACTAGCCAGCTACTATAAGGAGTGATCTTATACATGGTCGACGTCCCATAGGTAGCAACAACATCCGTATATTGGAAGGGACCCAAGTTAACGCGACGTTACTCGCTTTCATGTGTACGGCCATGTTAATTATTCAATCGTCTGTCGTAATTGCCAGCTTTGAAATCTGCTAACATTTTCCAACTTTATTTACTTTTATTTGTCGACGACCCACTTTCTCACATAATAATTACTCCGAATTTCCAATCCCAATTATCCCACCAAGGCTTTTTGGATCATGTTTCATGTACTAGTAGTACATTGTACATGTATTTTGTGTTGAAATATCCAGGAAAGATCCTGAATTACTTTTCTCCCACAAAAATATATATAGTTATGTTCTGTGTCGTCCTCCATAATCTCATATGTTACCATTAAGTGTGGTTTTGGGCTTTGATCAATTATACCCCTATATTAATTTATTAAACAATGTTTTAGCTTTCCTGAACTCCACAATCAATGCATGTTTCATCCTTTTCAAAGCTGTTTTTATTGGCTGGACATAAAAAAAATACTAATTCTTAAGTTACTCACATTAAAAATTATTCCCGTTACACTTGAAACTCGTAGTCACATTAACTCTTTGGGTGCGACGTAATAGCATGCACATCACGCCAGCCAAATCAAACTGCAATAAGTTGACAAGCTCGACTAAGAAGGCATAAACCCCTGGAATTCTATTTCGATGGAGTTTGAACATATGAAGAGGATATTATCATCCATTTTAACCACCTGAGCCACCCTTGTGGATAATTTTTCTTCCATACGGGTATGGCCATCGAATTGAACTTACGGTTAGACCTTGTAATTGATCCAATCGGATCCGATATATTTCACTATTTCTCGGAGGCTCGAATCGAAAAATGTGGAGATTCAATGCAAAATTAGTTTTGGGTGACCCGACTAAGGTAGTTTAACTAGTTGACCGAATTCGAGCTTGAGATGAGCTTTGACCTAGATTTCTTGCAAATTGCTTACATTCAAGCTTTGATTGGAGCTGGACGAAGTTCATGGATGATGGATCTGATCCAAATTAACAGGCCTATTTCGACTTTGTTTGATTTATGTACATGCCTATTTCGACTTTGTTTGATTCATGTAGAAACATCTATGAATTAAATTGAACCCAACACTTGAAAATGGTCGGCAATTTTAATAACACAAGTATATCGTGTAAACCAATAAATTTTGGTCTTGTTTATTTGTGCATAGATACAGTAAAAATGCAAGTGATATAGTCTGGTATACTAAAAACCATATATAAACAATTATGTCGTGTTGTAACTGTTATTTTCACCGAGGTTTCCGATTAATAATTAGTACACGAGTGGCTATTCATAAAGGTAATAATGATGTTTTGTTATACGCGTCAAGAGCTAAGCCAGCAAACTATGATCAAGGATGGGATGGGTGTGGACGCATCAACTCATTAGCATGGCTAGCTTCTTTAATTTTATTATATTATATACTTCTGTTCATGCATGTCTTAAATGGAGGATACTATATATATTGATGTGTTTTTTGTTATAAATTGTTTAAGTTTTATTTAAATGATTGTTTGATTTTAAAATAATTTTTTAGGAGTTTAGTGTTAGGTGTGATGTTTGGTTTAATAACCCACACTAAAATAAAGTTGTGAAATGCTAAATTTGTAAAAAAAGAAAAACATTAGCATTCTAAAAATGAATAAATAAGGAATATATAATAAAATCTAAAAAAATTTGTTTCAATAATTGATGATATCGCATTGGAAACTTACAAAATATGTCTTAGTGTGACTATGATCCTGCATGTTGCGCAGCGTTTACAGAGAAAAATACATATATAAACCACTAAACAACATTAATTATAAAAACTACCACTTACAAACAACAATTACCAAAAGCTCACAATAGTGATTTGCTAAAGTAGTTCCGAATTTCAAAAAACTCGCTACAGTAGATTTAACAAAGATTTGAAGTCCGGAAGCTAGTTTCAGTCACCGAAACTAGCTGAAACTAGTAAAAAATGATTGTAGCTGAAATTAACTAAAAAATGAATGAAACTAGCCGAAACAACTGTTTATTTTATATTTTTCCTGAAATTAACCGTTGAAACTAGTTGTTGATTTCATTTGGCACTGAAACTAACTATATAATTATTAAATTCACTCTAAAAACTTATTTATGCTAAACTAAAACTAAAATTATAAAATATAAATCATTATTTTCACTGAAAAACTAGTTTAAAAAATGACTGAAACTAGCTAAAAAAACTAGCCGAAACTAGTTGAAACTAACTGTTAATTTTATATTTTTCCTGAAATTAACCGTTGAAACTAATTGTTGATTTTATTTTGCATTAAAACTAACTATATAATTCTTAAATTCACTCTAAAAACTTATTTGTGCTAAACTAAAACAAATAAAAATATTGAAACTAAAATTATAAAAATATAAATCATTATTTTTACTGAAAAACTAGTTTTAGATTAGTTTCAACACAAAAGGCTAGTTTCATAAACACAAATACTAGTTTCATTAGTATTAGCATCAGGCCATTGTTAGTTTCATTAGTGCAGCAACAAAAATGTTAGTTTCATTAGTTTCAACAACACAAATACTAGTTTAATCACTTTCAGCAACAAAAATGTTAGTTTCATTAGTTTCACCGTCATAATTGCTAGTTTTAATTGTTTCAACATCACAACTGCTAGTTTTCAACATCAAAAATCTAATTTCATTAGTTTCACCATCATAAGTGCTAGTTTCGACAAAAATAAAATAAAAATGCTAGTTTCATTAATTTTGACAACAGAAAAGCTATTTTTGTTATTTTCAGCATCATCGGTGCTAGTTGTAGCAACACAAATGCTAGTTTCATTAGTGTCAGCGTCACAAGTGCTAGTTTCTGCAACAAAAATGCTAGTTTCATAAGTTTCACTCATTTTGAGCTAGTTTTCAGTCATTTTTAGTTAGTTTTAAGTCATTTTTAGCTAGTTTCAACGGTTGATTTCAGCTACAATATAAATTAACACCTATTTTCATTCATTTTTAGCTAGTTTCGAGTGATATCATATTGATTTCGGCAAAAATATAGTTGAAATTATGTAATTAGTAATTAATTAACACTAACGTATGTCAAATATGTTATCAAAATCACTATAGCAAGATTGTGAAGTACACTGTAGACAAAATTTAAAAACCACTTGATAGATTTTATGACACCAAAAAAATAAAATGGTCTTATTTGTAACATATTTTTTTAAATGGTTGTTTTTGTAAGAGAGTGCTCTAGACTAGCACTTATATGTAATTTTCTGCTGATAATTTCATATGAAAACAGAAAACTCAAAATAAGTAACGTCTTGTGAAAAAGATATCGTTAAGCGTTAACTTTTGTAAAGTGTAAAGTGGTAAAGATAATACATGTCATTTTTCTTGTGCGGCCAAAAAAGAAGGGGGGGGGGGGTACCCTATGTCCCCAACTTGTATTGTATAAAACTATAAACTATATACTCAACATCTATATATATTTTTTAAATAAAAAATATTAGAACTACTCTTATACTACTTATATATAAAAAAATTATATTTTTTAAATTTAATTATGACTCCACACCTATACCAACATCTTAAATAAGTTTATGTCTCTTTCAGGGATCGAACCGTGCATCGCTCCTTCTTTACTCCAATTTCAAACCACTGCATCACCTTATCCCTCCGTATAAACCACGGATTGTTTTTCTTTATTTTTTAGCACAGAGATATCTGGGGGTAGCTAACCCAATATTGCTAGCTTCTCCATGGAGTACTATATATGAAATTAAACTTAGATTGATTGATTACACAATACGCATTAGTGGTATGACTGTTTTGAGATGCGAATGGTCGAACTATAAGCTTTTACTTGGGTGTTTTAACATGCAGACTACTATCTTTTTTAAAAGGATGGCTCCTCTAAACTGCTTATCAAACTGAGTAATCCTTTCAAAGGGCCCTTTTGGCTGATCATGTATATATATATAATGATGAATATAAAGACATTTATACGGGGTGCATAGCTGATGGGATTAATTGGTACATCCTCTAACATTTCACTCAAATGGTAGCTAGTAGGGAATAGTAGTACGTGATCAAGCTGCAGCTCGATCGATTGAAAGAGCCAACTTGAACAGTGCTTGAGGCACAAAGTTTGGTGGTGTATATAGCTAGAGTATTTATTTTTGTTTCTCGGTGTTTTTAAAATTTGATAAATTTCTGATCAGTGTGTGTGAATATATATATATATATATATATTTATATATATATATATATATATATATATATATATATATATATATATATATATATATATATATATATATATATATATATATATATATATAAATATATATATATATATCCCTTCGTCCCAGAACAATTGCACCATTTTGCCATTTTGGGCGTCCCGTTAGAGTTGCACTATTTCATTTCTTTGCCATTTTGGGACATGTATATAATAATTTTATATTACACCAACATATTTGAGTGGGCATAAATCACCAATAAAGTAAAAGTAACCTCCACTATCAATATAACTCAATATTTAACTCTCATCCTTATTTTTTGTGCCCAAAAGCAAATAGTGTAACTGTTCTGGGACGGATGGAGTATATATATATATATATTATATATATATAAAATCAAATTGTTCAGGGCTTCTGGCAATCTCAACCCGACTTGTTATAGAAGCGTCTTATGAATTAAACTGCACGTCATATCAAAGTTTGAAGTTTTACACGATTTTTAGTGATCGGCAACTTAAAGCTTACTCTATAGAGAGTCCAAAATGTTAAAGGTATGTGAGTGTCAATAAATGGTATTCCTTCATTCACTTGAAACTTCCAACTTCTTATGTGGGCACCGTTTTAAAGAAAATGGTTATAAATGGAGTATTATTTTAATAAAGAATGAAAAAATATTGTTAGAATAAATAAGGAGAAAAAATATGGTGAGTGGAGTATTATTGTAATAAAGAATGAATAAAGAACGGTGATTGGAGTTGAGTGATAAAGTTATAAATAATAGTTGTACGGTGGAGGTATTGTAGTAAATACTCCCTCTGTCCCGCTATAAATTACCCACTTTGATTTTTTCGGTCAACAACTTTCAACTTTGACTCCCGATTACTCTTAAACTATAATGATAAAATATTTAATAAAATTATCTTATGAAAATAGTTTCATAATATAATTTTATTAAATATTTTATCATTATAGTTTAAGAGTAATTGTGAGTCAAAGTCGGAATCTGTTGACCGAAAAAGTCAAAGTGGATAATTTATAGCGGGAGTAAGTAATAAATATTTTCATAAAAATGAGAAACCTCAAATGAAATACCCAAAATAAAAAATAAGAAATTTTTGAAGTAACTAATGGAGAGGAGAGAGTAGTAAAAGTCAAATCGCTTTCCCATGTACAGTAGCAAATCATACACTGAAAGATTACACTTTTACACAAACGTTCACAAATATGGGTGGGTGCACCGCACGCAGTGGGTAATATTTGCAGGCAGGTCCACAAATTTGGCAAATTCATGGCCTAATAAGCTGGTCACTGCCATCAATAATGCATGGTCGACATACGTAGATAATATATGGCTGCGTTTTCATATATAAAGGTGAAAATAGTAATATCATTAAGGTAAACCAGCCACATGCACGCAACAGGTAAAAATCAAACAGTACACATTTAATTTTGTCCGGCAAAAAATTGACCTTCACCACCATCATCAACTCATCAACTGATGAGTGATCCTGATCAGTGATCACCTGTTCACTCATGCTATTCATGCCATTTTCTTCCGCGCGGACTCTGAATTTGGAGTTCGGACCAAATTACATACTAATTATATTGAAAAATTTGGGAGGTCCTGAAACATCGAAAATATTATACTAAAAAAGTTAGGTCTTGGAAGTGTGTGCTCTCTAGTGATCACCCCTGATTCCATCCGATTATATATTTTCACTTTGTTTTGGAAGTAGCTAGAATTTCTTTACATAATGTCATCATGCAGGTCTCACATAGACACATTATTTATGGCTATTCGCTTGTCACCATGATATTTATTGCTCTAGGAGTCTAGGGAAACCAATTCATTCATGAACAATAATATTCCGTTTACTGTGCAATTGCTCCATCCATCAACTTTATATTCAAGCTGCTCACCTGTTGGACAACTGGCTCCTGGGCCTACATGGGCCTCCTAATTTAATTGGCTGTACAGGAACCTGGGCAGATGCAATATTGGGCTTTAATATATATCATGAATGGAATTTGATATGAAAATCTGGGCCGTGCTTAGCCCAT
This sequence comes from Plantago ovata, assembly GCA_028274465.1. Taxonomy (NCBI): domain Eukaryota; kingdom Viridiplantae; phylum Streptophyta; class Magnoliopsida; order Lamiales; family Plantaginaceae; genus Plantago; species Plantago ovata. Next base: position 21,982,337 of record CM051455.1, on the reverse strand, counting down.
GTCATCATAATGATACATTGATAGTATGGGAAGGTAGTGTTTGCAGATATTTATTTGAAAAATTGATTAATTGTTTTTTTGTTGTTTCTTTAAAATTAAAGCAAATTAATCGTTATATGTTAAAAGTATCAAATGAGATGTTTTTGTGACTTACGCACTATAAAAATAGTAAATGTAAGTATATGCTAAATAAAATTACTTATTAGTGATTATTTAATCTACACCATATACTAACATATTGCTCAATTAAAAACCGGACTGTAGGCCAGCCAGACTCTATAAGTTTGTCACAAGTCACAACGCTTGGAAGAGCTTAAACAGATAATGTAACTGCATGCGTAAACTTGAAAGGGAAGAACTTTTGATTATTAGTTTATTACTAGAAGTAATAAGGTTTAAAACCTCAACTTCATTTAATTTGAGCACTGAAATAGTATATATTAGCTTATTACAATCATTCATCCTTAAATGCATCCATGCCTTAGGTTGGTTCGATAATCTAATACTGGCATGACGCAGATACAGTAGTATAGTGTAGTACTACATAGTCACTGGCGTCCCACAAAATTTGGACAGTAGCAGGTCCATTAATTACAAGTTCCATAATGTAAAATAAAAATGGCGACAATGAGGCCAGTTACCCCGCTGCTACGCTCAGAATGACATTATATAATATTTCAATTTTCATTGAGGTCAGTTGTTATATAAAAATATTGAGAGATAGACTCACAAATAACAATAACTATTACTTTCGGAAAAAAAAACTTTTGTGATAAATTTATTTAAGACGCAACGTAACAACCAAGATTTGTTAATGGGTTGAGAATGGGTTTGGGTCGTTCACTTTGTGCATTCCTGATGCGTTGTATTTGTGTACTGTATATTTTTCTATTTATATAAAATATTTATTTTGCTGCTAAAAAAAAAACCAAGATTTGTTAATGAATGGAAATTTGCCTATGAACTTGTGAGTTCAAGTTTCTGTTTATCAATTATCAGCAGCTCCAATAGCCCCATTTGGTAGAAAATTCGCAAAAGTATCCAGGCTCAAGAACAAGGCAGTCCATAATCTGATTGGATATATTCCTCATTTGACGGATTTTTATAATGATGATTGTATTTGTAACTCTTAACATTTAAAATGTAGGGATTCTATTTTAATCGAATGAATTTACCATTGTTAAAAATTGGAAAGAAAGATATATATAGATGATGAACGGTCTTTTTTGTATTGAATAGGTTAATTGAAAAACTTGCAGAAACCGTAAAACTTGAGGTCTAATTTATAGTTGATTAATTGGCCGATTTCTTGTGCGATAATTTAAGATATAAAAACGTGTATACAAGCGAAATATCAAGATAAGAAAAAGCCCTTAGTTCATAGGCTCCAAGCAACAAAAATCGACCCATCAATTTCCGATCGGATGGCTAAGAGCCCTAGGTTTAGTTTCTGTACCAAATTGGTGGTACGAAAATGTACCGTTTTGCTGCCGGACAAAAATCTTGACGAATTTGCGCGGTCTGTTTTCTTTTCCTTCTCCTGATCTGTTGACCTAATTCATCCACCCAATTCGTTTGTCGTGTGTTTAATTTGATTGGTCCGTAAAACAACTTTATTTCCCTCCGGTGTTTTCTTCAATTCTTTTCGAGTCCTCAACTTCTTTCCCCCCATTCACATTAGTCTCAATATTTTTGAATTCTTCATAACTTAGATTAAAATTCTTTTCATTTTCTTTCCTTTCTTTAAGGAAATTCCAGTAACCATCCCAAAATAAACAAAATAAACAATAAATGAATAAAGAAATAAATAAATTTATATCAGAAGTGGCAATTTGTATGCAACTTGAAAGTACTATTGTAACAGAAGTAAACAAAATATTCCTACTGTATTACATTTGCAATTGGCCTAGAGAACAAAACAAATGCCCATTGCAGCATCATTAAGCAACATCTTTCACAAGAGGAAAACAAAGCACAACCACACAAGAGTAGTATCATTTCTCTAATTTTCGTCCATTTTCAACAAGCATGGTTAGCAGAGCTTCACACATTTCACTTGCATCCGGCTCAGCAGGATTTTTCTTCCAAGTTGAGAAAACAATCCAAGAATGATCCATCTTACGGTCAGGCTTCACAACAACCGACCCAGGAACTTCAGCATCACGACACGTCACAAGGCCATCACTCTTTTCCCCATACCGCAATTGCAGATGGAGTGAAGACAGAGCCATAGCCGCAGATACAGGAACAATAACAGGCACTTTTCTACCAGCAAGTGCAGCTTCTTCTTCTGCTTCGTTCCCACGACCAAATCGAGGAAGCCATGGAAGTTCTGCATGTGCAATGTGGGACATTGTTGCGATGACACCTGGTGCCACACTAGCTTCGGAATGGAACGAAATGAGGGGAATGTTCTCTGGAAGTTTGTGGTTTTTTATGAATTCCTTTCGCTTTTCGTATGTCAGATCTTCAAGTGCTCTTATGTCACCCTGGGAAAGTACATGACACATTTTAGTGAAGGTGAAATAGTATATAATACTATCGCATTTAGGCGTCAGTATAAGCTAGTACGTACCTTGATCAGTTTGCACACCACAAACTCCATGATCCTTCGGGTTTCTTTGTCAGCAACTTGACCCTCACGAAGCATATCAGATGCTATGGGCGTACCACCATAAGGACTCTGTACTAGTGCCAATCCAGCAACTTTATCTCTCAATTCTTGTGAATAAATCGACAGTGCGGCTGCAGCATCTACTCCACCCTTACTATGACCAAGCAACATCACACGTTTACCAGAACCCCAATATAGTTCCTCTATATACTGCTTCAGTTCCCAAGCATTGTGTTCCACAGATGCCTTCAAAACGCGAAACATAAAAAGTACATGTATTTACTTCAGAAAAAAATGAAATCAGGAGAGAATGAAGCAATGTAAAGTAAGCTCAGCAGGCATATAAAGTACCTCACTGTGAATTTTAGCAATGTGGCAAGCAAGGCCCATCTTCGAAAAGAATCGTTTACAGCTCACAAAATACAAAGGGCCATGATTGCTAAAAAGTCCTACAAATTGAAAGATAGTTTACCAGGAGATGATATAGTATCATGCAATGGAGATTCAAAACATAGCAATAGAAGTTTCCAAACCTGGAATGAGCAGATAAACAAATGAATCGGGTAGTTTGTGAATGCCATTCCTAGACGAAACAACAAATATGTCCGATCAGACTATGCCACTTGTAATGTCCCATGAGAAAACAAGCTATCAAGAAAATAGTTCATGTATGAAAACATAACAACTGAGATTTTATATGAATATAAAATAACAATAAGACTTGGTAAGACCTAGAAATCATATTTGCATCTTGTATTCAACAAATGGATCTCCATATCAGTAACTAAAACGGTGATTTAATACCTTATGTCTTGTAATAGATCTCGAAACCTATCTGAACCATCCTCTACAGGAGCCATTCCAGGAGCACATTGCAACCAACCAATGTCACCAGAAGAGCCTTGCAAGGATGTCAGTACCCGAGATACCGTTCTAAAAAATGGTAATAATAGTAATGATCAAGAAGTTTAATTGTTACTTTACAATTAATAAGTGGTTATGTACTTGCTTATATCTAGCATCGAGAAACAAATATATTCTTTTACCTCCTCACATGATGTCTAAAACGCATTATTTGATAACTTGAACATCCCCATGCCAATTCAAAAGACAATATAGGAAGCATCAACCTACAATCACATAAACCAACTGCACATAAGATTGGAAAGGGATGAAATTGCATAAAGAAACAATAGCTACGCTTTTGCAGCCTCAAAGTCATTGTAGAATCTTAAGACAGCATTGGAACAGTAACTTTACCCTTTAAAAATGAAGTCAATGCCTCTACTGCAATTTCTATTTACAATTTCTAATCCTGAACTTAAGATTGACTGTCCCTCGAGATTTGAGGAAGCATCTCTTTCGTGACAGATGATGTCAGTGTTGCAAAATCTTGGGGTAGATGCACAATCAAGAAAAGAAGAGCTCTGCTCATCACAGGACCCGTATGTTTGGTTTTGGACGTAAGAATTGACCCCTGAATATTCTATGTATCTACTCACATCTCTTGCGACAAGACCCTCTGTGATAGTAGTCCGGAGAGAAACGAGAGAAATGTTTAGATGATATCACTGCATTAAGTGGGGTATTGAGAGCAAAGATGGTAGATAGAAAGACTTACCAAAAAATTGGATCAGTCGATGAGTTAAATAGGATGTTAAGTTCAAGAGACGAGAAAAAATATCATCCATATTTGCACCAGGATGATGACAATTTGCATATAGATTATAATCTGTCAGAGAGCCGCAGAAAGCCTCACAAGTACATGTACATAAGACCTGCAAACAATATTTAACATTATATTGTGCTGCAGGCACACATGAACAGAGAACAACAATCTGAAAGAAGACGTAAATAGTTCAACTCATTCCTAATTCTAGTACAAATTTATTTCGATACCTAGATCACTAAAAATAGCTTCAAGAAATCAATGAAAGGCATCATACACTGAGTTATGAAAAGAAACAGCCAAGAGAAAGACACTGCATATGAGGAAATCATGATTCGATATGTCTTAGTACTACTCACCGAATGGGGAGTGACACCGAGCATTTGACATGTGCGGCTTCCCGATTCAAAAAATTCACATCCGCAGCCCTGGAACATTAGATAGAACAGTGAATTTAAACTTTGAATTGGAGATGAAGCCCCCGAAATATTTAAGTTAGCAAAAGAACTATCACCGAATTAGATATGTCGAGGTCCAATACTGTGTTTAATACAGAATCAGTAGTACGTTAACTCCAGATATATAGTAGGATTATACAACTACTACAATATTTAAGTTTTTACTTATACATCAGAACATAACTACCACCACGAACATGGCAAGAAATAGTACACCGAGACCTAAATTATTATGGGGCATTAATCTTTATTATTATTAGAGTTATATTAATGTTAGGTAAGTTAGCTTGAGTTCAAGTAGAATTAAGAAATTACCAAATAGAGTATTAGTGAAGTTGGGAAGTTATTTTATATATTCCTTTATAGTTGTCAGGAGCTGGTTTCGCCTTAGGTGGTTCGTCTCTTGGGAGATTGGTATGTTCTTTTTTATTTTCCGTCAATAAACTCAGAAAACTTAGCGCTATTGCTACACCAAAATCCTTCCTTTTCTCTATCCCTAAATCCTCTGCTCTATCATAAGTGTAATTACCCGAAATCACAACCAGTTCATGACTTAGAACATGAAAGGGTGCTGATATATATCAGTGAACCATTCTAAGCTGAAATACATAAGATATCTGAGACAATCTCGGTGGCAGAGGAAGTAACATTAAAGTGGAATCCATCCCAGACATCCTAACAGGTTCCACCAAAATGAATTCCACAAGACCACTCCAGAGTTGGGCAAGAATAAAGGATAGATCAGAATCAGAATCCTAGCTAGGTGCAAGTTATAAAAACCTGGAATTTTAAATGTGGGATCGAAAAGGCCTGAGCTCCTAAACTGACAAGTCACAGGCAGGGTTTTGACCTCTTTTAGGACTATCATAGTAACAAATAGACTAGTACTAGTACAAAATAATGGATTAAGGAACACAAGATTAGTATAATCAAACAAGTGTAAGGACAGCAGCATAAGAAATCTGAATAAGTCTGAAGCTAGGTAACAGTAACAGATTGAAATAGATAGAGAGACCACTAAATAATAAGCAGAATAAGAAAAAAAATCCAAGATTGATGCAAAGAAGACGAACCCAGTTACAGTGGAAGGCAGATACTGAAAGCTGTTGAAACATGCAATCGGTTTGGTGCAATTTTAGGGAAAGCAGCAGATTTGATTGATTGATAGGGTTGCCGTTTTGATTGTAAATAAATATAAATAAATAGAGCAACAAGAACAAAAATGGAAGGAAAAGACAATCTACCCAGGCAGATGGCGATATTTTTTCCAATAAAGAATGGCACTTTATTACTACAACTAGAGTAATTAATATTCCTTTCTTCTTCATTCATATCATCATGTACTCATAAATGCAGCAGATCTAACAACATTACATTTGAGTAGTAAAGTTAATTGTAAAAGCAAGCAATCAAATTTGAAGAAAATGGGGGCGACTAGTAGTAGCGTAAAGGTAGTGAGACAAGGAAAGAAAGAGTAGTAATCTTTTCCCGAGGATGATACGGACGTACCTCACCACCAGCCAGTGGCCCACCCGCTGCAGTGAGAAATGATCAATTCTAATTCTGAATTCAGGAAAAATGCAGTGGGTTGGGTTGGGTTGGCTCTTTCTTCTTCTTCTTCTTCTTGAATTCAAAGCCCTCCAAAATCTGAAACCCAATCTCAATTAATTGATTACTGTACCAACACGGGGAGAATTTTTTTACTGTCACAGATAATAAAGGGCAACATAATAATAATGCTGCAGTAACCGTAAAAGGGTGGGGAGCCCAGAAAGAAGAAGGGATGATCGATGGATATGATCGAATTAATTGGGGGAGACAAAAGGCTCTACTTTCAGGACACGTGTTTCTCTTTCATGTCCTCATTTGGAAAACAAATGGAGGATGATGATTCATTCACAATTTTTTCTGACTGCTTTTGCTTTGCTTTGCTTTCAAGGGAAGACAAACACAAATCAAGTCATACCATACCGGTTTGGTAACGACCCGGCCGATCGGGTTACTCTCATTTCGATCCATATGCTACTACATGATTACGTATTTTTATTGTATACCTTTGGAATTCTGAGATTATTGCCTCTTCAACTTCTTGATCCTGAGAATATTGATATACTGACAGAGTCTAAGTTAGTAGTCTTAACTTAAAAGTTTATATACCAGAATTTAACATGATACATCATACATCATGTACTTGTCCCTTCTGTTTCTTCATGAACTTACAATCAATACATGCAATTGTTGATGCCTAATATAATAAAGTGACAACAGATTCAAGAACAAGTTATTATATACTTTCTCCAGTTCTCCAAGTTCCAAGTGAGATGGATGAACTTGAATCTGAGTTGTCCAAAATAGTCGGATTGCATGATCTCAAACTTCAACTCCGGAAGTGGGCTAAAGGAATGTTGCTTGACAGGAAACGTCAACTTATGGGAATCAAACTGATCAATTCTATAAAGCCACCTCATATGGCATTTCTTGGAAATCCTGGAACAGGTCACCTTAAGTTCTCCAGTCTTTCTCTTCCAATGATATTCTCCATCATGTTTATGTGAAGTTACATAATGCGTGCGGACTATTTTCACAAACGTATACAGGTAAAACGAGTGTGGCACGTATGTTGGGAAAGTATCTCCTTTCTGTTGGTGTACTCTCTTCCAACAAAGTAGTTGAAGTGCAAAGAACAGATTTAGTTGGTGAATATATTGGTCATACAGGGCCTAAGACTAGAAAAAAGGTAAACTCTCTTCTTTCTGATCAAGATGTGCATATATAGATGTCTAATTAGTTGTTAAATCTTTCCTAACTTCCAACAGATTGATGAGGCCATGGGTGGTATATTATTTGTAGACGAAGCATACCAGTTGGCACGTGCAGATAGTCCCCGTGATTTTGGAGTTGAAGCGTTAGAAGAGATTATGTCTGTCATGGAAGACAAGAATCTTGTGGTTATATTCGCTGGCTATACTGACTCGATGAGGCTTGTATTCTCTATGAACAGTGGATTACGCAGACGAGTCACCCACATTTTCCAATTTGATGACTTAACATGTAATGACCTCGCGGAGATGGCGATACTGAGGATGTCTAAACCAACTGAAATGGAACGGTTCCGTGGATTTAAGCTGCATCACTTGTGCACCCTTGATGCTATTTCCAGGGTGATAGAGGAAAACTCATATGAAACACTTCGGAGAGAAATGAATGGAGGTTTAGTTGATCAGATGCTTATTAAAGCAAAGGAAAGTTTGGATTCCAGATTGAATTTAGACGCTGAAGGTGATGAATTGGTAACAATCACATTACATGACTTAGAATCTGCATTTGAGATGATATCCAAAGATTACGAGCATATCCATAGTCATGAGAGAATGAACACATTGGAAAGATCTAATAGTACTATCCATAAACATAACAGTCCAACTCTGGATAGCCAGGGATGTTCGTGGGTTAATACGAAGAAGAACAAGAAACAGAGAAATGATGATGAGAAACTTTGGTTAAAGTTTAAGTCCATGTTCTATTGTATAAGCTCAGTTGTGTTGGTTATAGGATGTTCGGCTGCTATTCATCTTGGAAGCCCTGAAACGATGCTCGTGACAGGCTATTGTGCAACTTGATCAATTGCCTGCTGAACAATGCAGCTTCATCGACTCATCGTCCACCCTGATTTATCAAAAAAAACATGTTACTTAATGCGTTCATGTATCCGAAATTGAGCAACGATCTTTTATTACCATTTCACTAATTCTATGTCTACAGCAGTTTGTCATTTTCATGGTTGCAATTAATATAACATGTATCTATCTCTCTGGGCTGGCTATGGAATCTTTGATTTATGTGTCTTTGCAACTGTTGCAACTTGCAACCATACACTCTGATTGAGGACATAACAGATTGCATTCAAGTTCATATACCTATGATTGTGGGGCAAAGAACCTGAAACTACTGATCTTATGTTCTTCACTTGTAATTTTAAAATGTACCTCTTTTTTCCTTTTAGATTACGTTGGGCACACTAACCTCAACAAGTTGCGATGGCCGGCAGGCTCGATTCAAAGGCATATAAATCATAGAAATTCGAAAGTTGGTGAAATGCACATAATGACTTACAACCATTATGTAAATTTATACTGATTAATTCTAAAGTCATTGAAATGGAGAATATAATAATTCTAAGAAAACGTTAGGGCTAACAGTGAAACCAAAGAGTCAAAAGTTGCTAAATTAACTATCAGTAAGTAATTCTGTAATTAGTTCAATCACTGGTTTAATTATGTATTGGCTCTTCAAGTTCCATGGACGATACATGCACTTCGTTTACTATTCAGTTCATGAACATTGGCATATGCAAATAATTAATGATTGTTGCTTGCTTGCATATAAGTACTCACTCACTAGCTACTCTATTGAGGTCAATTCAAGGTTCAATACACACACGTACCAATTGATCAGTGATCATGTTGATAGTAAATTTGATGGTAGTACTACTTGCTATCCAGGTCTCTGCAGGTGAGATAGAAGATTTTGAATCTGAGTTATCCAACATAGTTGGATTACAAGATTTAAAAGTGCAGCTCAATAGGTGGACTAAGGGAATGCTGCTTGACCAAAAGCGTAGAGAAATGGGTATCAATCTTAGCCCTCGGAGGCCACCTCATCTTGCTTTCTTTGGAAATCCAGGAACAGGTTAGTTCTATCTTCTTTTTTTGTTTTTCTAAAGTTTTGGATTAGTATGTCATGTATGTGTCGTCACTGTCGTGTACAAGTATTTCTTCATCGTGTTGAAAATATGTATGACCTGTATAGGTAAGACTACTGTTGCGCGAATGTTGGGGAAGTATCTCCATTCTATAAAAGTACTATCGACTAGCAAAGTTGTAGAAATACAAAGAACCGATTTGGTAGCAGAATATGTTGGCCAAACTGGACCGAAAACTAGACAAAAGGTAAGGCTCTATAATGCTTTCCTTATGTCTCAACTATCATTTTCATTTTACTTAATATTGCGCTGCTGTACGTGTTGGTAACTTGGTATAGATCAAAGAGGCCATGGGCGGAATATTGTTTGTAGACGAAGCGTACAGATTGTTACCTGCGGCAACAGGGAATGATTATGGTGCGGAAGCCTTAGAAGAGATCATGTCTGTCATGGAAGAGAACAATCTGGTGGTTATATTTGCTGGCTACACAGGCCTAATGGAGCTTCTGTTCTCTGTTAACAGTGGATTACGCAGGCGTGTCACCCACATTTTTTACTTTGATGATTTCAATTGCGATGAACTCGCAGAGATGGCAATACTTAAAGTGAATAGATCAGACAAAAACAGCACGTTTTACGGATTTAAGCTTCATTCATCATGTACAATTGATGCCATTTCCAAACTGATTGAGGCCAATTCAAATGAATCATTGAGGCGCGAAATGAATGGTGGTTTAGTTGATAACATGCTTAGTAGAGCAAGGGAACATCTTGACATGAGACTAAGTGTTGATGCCGGAGAAGATGAAATGGTTACAATTACGTTAAACGATATTGAAGCTGGACTTAAACTGACAGTGGTCAATGTTGATGAACCTGCTGATGTTCATGAGAGTCCCGAGCAATTTGACATGGGTAAGCCACAGGACCTATCGAATACTGTCCAGAGGAATGCTGTTGCGTGGACTCAGCAAATGCAATCTGCGCACATGCATCAACGTGAAACTACAGGCACCTCAGACGAATCTGTCAATAATGCACATGATGATCAGGATAATACATTGAACATTATGCTCATGAAACTTAAAGACTACGCCCCAATTGTAGCGGTTCTTGGATTTGCTGCAGCTCCGCTATTGGGTTACCAGTTCAAATTCAGCCATGCGACTGCTGTTTTCATATGGGCTCTTATTTCTTCAGACATCAACCAAATTACACCTTTTATTAACGATGCCCAACGTCTTGGTGGCTGGATAACTGAGGAATTCTGGAAGTTGAGTGAAATGTTAAAAGAAAACATCTTGTAATGGAAACTAACCATATAGGATATTTAGACAAGATGTAGTTGTCTATTGTACTGTACGTATCGGATGTTTAATATTTAATATAATGATGACGTTTAAGAAAAAAACACATACTTCGTAGGATATTTGATATCGTTCATTAGTCTTTTGGGTTCACAAGCTGTTCTTATTCTCTATGCCTTTGATCTTTATTATGAATTTTTATATATTTGTTCATTTTTGAATTTTTATGTTTGTTCACGAACTAATTGAGTACTACTCTTATTTTCTACTCTAGCTATATTCCACTGCACTGATTTATATCTTCGTGATTTGAACATTGATTGATTGATTGTTATATTTCACTATCTCTCTGACATGTTCCGGTCCATTTATTAAAGCACCGTACAAAAAAGTTGGACATGAAATATAATATATGGAACTCGATGAGGATAGAAAAAGGTAGCGGTCAATCTGGTTCACTTGATGATATATTATAAAACAATATCACTAGGCTAGCTAGCTAGATAGGAGTATATTGTATATATGGAGCTAGGGACCAAAGAAAGACCATGGTAATTACTTCCAAGTTGAAAGTGAAATGTCAAGTTGGAAGATTGTTTATTTATATTTATTCAATCGGATAAAGTCAGAAATTAAGCTTCAGTAGTAACTAATCAGTTTGGCAAGTCAGCTTTGCTCTGTCTCTGCTCAGCTGGAAAATCTCTAAATGTCCGTTTGGTATAAAGTAGGAAATGTAAAACCAATTTTTTCTAGGAAATTGAGTTGAATCAGAAATTAAGAAATTGAAGTAGTAAAAATTCACATTTTCTTGTTTGATTCATTATACCTACATCCAAAATCAGAATTTGGAAAAAATAAAAAAAAGTTAAATAGGAAAAAAGTAAAAAAAATACTTCAAAGCCCCCTTGGATGATTGATTATCTTATGAGAAGATAAAGAGTACATCAATCCCCAACTATTTGATTAAACCCATTTTTCATCCCCAATTTCTATCATCAGCTCAATCACCCCTTTCTCATGTTTCCTTCTTCAACCCAATTTATTTATCTTTTTCCTCCTTCAAATTCATCCCCAATTTATTTATGTATCCTTTCATCAATTTTCTACACAAAACAGTCTTTCCCAAAACCACGACATTAAAATACTGAAATATTCTCAAGGGTTGGTTTGAGAAGAGCAACAATGGATAGATTCTTGTATGTTGTTGTTGTTGATGTTGTGCTAGTACTAGTGTTTGAAAAAGGATGGAGTCTCTTTGTTGATTTCTGGGGGAAGCTATGAAGATGAAGAAAGAAGAAGAATTTGGGGGAAGCTTGTTGTAATTAGTTGGGGGAATGATGACATTTTGGAGAACAAAAATTGTGTTTTGTAGGGTAAAATAGGTATGTTAAAATGTTACTAGAACATTTTCAAAATGAAATACATGCCCCTCCGGCCCTCCCAATGAATTTGATTTAGGAAATCTCTCCATTTTATGCACAAACAAAATGTACCTAAATACATTTTCGGTTCTATTTATTGTAAAATCGATCTGACCAAAATGACACATTTCCAAAACAGATTTCCTAGTAACCAATCGTTGAAATGTACGAATTTTTGAAAAAACACTTACAAGTCTACAACTATATACAGTATGTCACTCGTCTACAGGATTTAAATACATGTTCAAACGCCATGAGGATCGAATATATATACATCTGGTCTATGTATTCTGATTGTAAGCCGGCCGGTCTCGTGACGTTTACATCGTAGAGGTAGACGTATGGTTTACTCATTATGCACCAAAAGGCAAAAGGTAACTGATATCGAAGAGTTGAAACACAATCTTAAAGATTGAAAACTTTATCTTCACAGCATTAGTAGTATACTACTCTCTATGTAATTACTGGAGTAGTATATAATTCTGACTACATTTGGACTTAAGTGATGATGAGTCTGTCAACCTTATTACTCTTACTATTATTTTGTCTAAATGCAAGACTCCATCCAAAGCCTTTGTTAAAGTTTGGTCCGCTGATGTAGGATTGTTGAAGCGAATATGAACGAACTGATGGTACATATACATACTATTAGTAGTTAAAAAAAAAAAAAAAAGGTTCAGATATGGGGGGCTCACAGTTCATATAAATATATTTGTAGACTTATAGTATTAACGACTATCACGACTCACAGTTTGAATACTAGCTAGGGAAACAAACAAACAAAGTACTAAAATAAAACTCAGTTTACAACTTGTCAACTGGACTCCAGTTGGGAGTCCCAATAATTTTTTTTTTTTTTTTTAAATCAATAATTTTGTTAAAATTACATTATACTGCTACTAATAACTTAAATATTCATTCTGTTTCATTTTAAGTTTTTAAAAAAATACTCGTATCTTTTTATGAATTTTAGTTATGTAGCAAGGTAGTAGTTGGAACTTGGAACTTCAAAAGGAGTAATCTCAATGCCCATACCCAATAGAATTCCATACTAAATCAATCACACTCCAATCAATATGTGTGATTCACTCAACCGTCTGGCTGTCTCCTTAACACAGGGGCGGACATATGTTCAGCAGCGTCGACACTTCTATAATTTTAAAAAATAAAATAAATAAATATAGGCCATATTTATAATATTTCAAATTTTGACCTCTCGAACCTTAAAAAGGTCATACTCTTATATATACATATAGTTTCGTCCTGCTCAATTTTTGGGTCTACCCTGACTTTAAAGGAATTAATCAAGTCATTTGATTGGATTTGATTGGATTGGTGTTTGGAAACAATTAGCTGCTGCTATATTTAAGATTATTGGGCGCGGGAGGTGGAATTAGCATGCTCCAGTTCACGTACATATCATGAATCTTCTTCACAGCTCGATTTCTGTTTAAAGTTAGAAAAGGCATAACTTCATCACAACAATCATGCTCCTCTATTAGGATAAGAATGATAACTAGTAAATTAATCTCTGGAGTATCATGTAAGAGGTACATCCATTTAATTTAGTTGCTAGTGTTTGTTTACGTCGGGAATAATATCTCAATTTTAGGTTTTGAATCAGATCCAATTAATTCATAATTAATTCCTCCGTTTCATTACAAAGTTCTTAAGAGCACTATTCATCGCAACCTTTGACCACGTATAACTACTAAATTATATTAGAGAAAAATATAATAAAATTATATTATGAAATTAAATAGAGTATATTTTCATAATCAACTTTTAATTTATATTGATATAGTTTAATTTATAAGCTATACGCGGTCAAAGGTCGCGATGAATAATCGGAACTTTGTAATGAAACGGAGGAGGAAGTATTAATTTGGATTATAAATGACTTGGATTCGATGTTAATCAATTTTTTGGATTCAAATCGATTCCGAATTTGGATCTAAAATGAGAAATATGAAAAGAAGCTAAAATAAAAATTCTCATCCACTCCATATGGATATCAGGATATGGACCAAGTCACTACAGTATAATATTAAAAGGATGCACAAGCACAACTACTAATTACATGCAACGTATAATCCCGTGTGGTTTCTTTTATTTTTCTCCACTTTTTAGTACTCATATCATACATATCCTAATAATTGGTTCGCTTCGTAATCTTTCTTTATCTTCATCCTTTTTTTTTTTTTTTTTCCATCTTATCTCTCTCAGTATCTTTTTCCCGTTTTAGAAATTACGTGGTTTATATGTACTACTTCTCTATTCACAAGGCGTATTACCATCTTTCTCACATAACTTGTCAAAGTATGGAGTATTCTTTTATTTTTATCCAACCAATATTGTCAATGCCAACCAAGACAACGACTCATTAACTACTCAATAATCCACCCAACAAATTGACCTTTATTTCTTTATTTTTTCCATTAAAAAAATCGAATTATTACATTTTTAAAAGAAGGAAAAGGACATGTACAAAAAGAAAAGAAAATCAAACAGAGAAAACAGGAAAATTTGGATAATAACTTTAGCCAATAAAAGTGTAGTATGTAATTAATAATAATATATTTTAAATTTAAGTAAATAGAAGTACTAACTTAATATCCATAACAAATTCATGCGAGTGACGACTGTGAGTAAACCGTAATATAAGACCTTTGACCAGTTTAATAATGTGAATCAACATGTACAAAATTGTACCGATACGAAAGTCTTGGCCTAATCAGTCACTATTTTTAAGTTTATCCATTCCATTTCAGTTCTCCACCATATTTTCCCTACTTCTTAGTTCTTACATTCATCAACCCCATGTCTCAACGACGTAAGACTTGTATATATACATCCTCCATCTTTTTCTAATCTCATCACATCATACAACAGACAAAGCCAAGAAAAAGAAATCATTTGTTTTCTCAGTCTCTCTCTCTCTCTCTCTTTCTTCTCGTTGATTATTTGTCTCTGTATTACTCACAATTTTTAGAACACAAGGGAAAAAAGAAGAAGAAGAGGAGTAATGGCAGGTGGAATAATTGGTGACCCTGCTAGTGGAGCAAGGGCTCATCTGTATGAGTATAGGATCACTCCTTACTTTATCTTTGCCTGCATTGTTGGTTCCATGGGTGGCTCCTTGTTTGGCTACGATCTTGGTGTTTCTGGTAACATAATAACACTACTCTGTCTTGCTCAAGTTTTTATCAGCTTATATATAATGATCTTCTTTCCAAGCTGTATGTATTTGATTGGGTTTCACATCAGTAATTACTGTTTTATTGCCCAGTAATTCTCTTGATTTTGGCATTTTCATGTTCATCTCAGTTATTGGATTCTGTTTCATTAATTGTGTTCTTTACCTATATAATAAAATCGATTAAAAATCCAATCTTTAAATAACCAAGATTTGCAAAATCAAATCAAGATTATAAGACATCATTGGTTCAAATCTCTGTTTGGTACATGTTTCAAATTCATCAAATATGTAACCTTTGTGGCTTTCTTTAAGCTGAACAAAAGAGAGATCTTTTGGTATTTTTCAGTCTGAGATTGTAGACCATGTGATGAACTGATGATGTGAACTCTGACAAGTTGAAATCTTGTAAATATGCAACTGGGTTTTTTTCTTCTATGTCCTTGTCAGAAACTTATTGGACAAATTTTATTTTATTTTCAATAGCTTTTGTAAAATTGGATATGGGCTTACAAGTTGATGTGCTTGACTCTGATTGCAGGGGGTGTGACTTCCATGGATGATTTCTTGAAGGAATTTTTCCCCAAAATATACCGCAGAAAGCAGGAGCATCTCCATGAAACAGATTACTGTAAATATGACAATCAAGTCCTCACACTCTTTACATCCTCCCTGTACTTTGCGGCTCTTATTTCCACTTTCTTCGCCTCTTATATCACCAGAAACAAAGGTCGTAAGGCCAGTATCATTTGCGGCTCGATTAGTTTCTTTCTAGGAGCAGTTCTCAATGCCGCTGCACAGAACATTGCAATGTTGATCATTGGTAGATGCCTTCTTGGTGTTGGCATTGGCTTTGCCAACCAAGTAAGAAAATGTTAATGATATAAGTATATGCATGTGCCTTTGCATCCTTGAGTATTTGATAATTTACATGTCTTCCTTGTATATTGTGCAGGCTATCCCTCTATATCTTTCGGAAATGGCACCAGCGAAAATCCGGGGAGCGGTTAACCAGCTCTTCCAGCTGACAACATGCTTGGGAATACTTGTAGCCAACTTTGTCAACTCTGGAGTCGAACACCTCCATCCATGGGGATGGAGACTATCGCTCGGTTTAGCCACAGTACCAGCTCTATGCATGTTCATCGGTGGAATTTTCTGCCCTGAGACACCAAACAGTCTTGTTGAACAAGGAAGGTTTGAGGAAGCCAGGCAGGTCCTAGAGAAAGTAAGAGGCACACCCAAGATTGAGGCAGAGTTTGCTGACCTCATGGATGCTAGTGAAGCAGCTAAAGCCATAAAGAATCCGTTCAGGAACCTTTTGAAACGGAAGAACCGCCCCTCTTTGATTTTAGGAGGTCTCGGTATTCCAGCTTTCCAACAGCTCACTGGCATGAACTCCATTTTGTTCTACGCCCCAGTGATGTTCCAGACCTTGGGGATGGGCTCTAGTGCTTCTTTGTACTCAGCGGTTATTACCAGTACAGCGCTTGTCCTGGCTTCGCTGATATCAATGTCATTTGTGGACAAGTTCGGTAGAAGAGCATTCTTCTTGGAAGCTGGCGTAGAATTGATAATTTGCTCGGTAAAAACTTATTCCCTCAACAAGAATATGTATTTATATAATCTTGCAGTCTTAAGGTCTAACATTCATGTTCAAACAGGTTGGCATTGCAGTTACACTGGCTCTGGAGTTTGGAAAAGGCAGAGAACTCCCAAGAGGAGTCGGAATCTTTCTAGTGTTCTTAATCTGTGTGTTTGTGTTGGCTTATGGACGGTCTTGGGGTCCTTTGGGATGGTTGGTTCCTAGTGAACTCTTCCCACTTGAGACAAGATCTGCTGGACAGAGTATGGTGGTGTGTGTAAATATGATCTTCACCGCATTGATCGCCCAATGTTTCCTTGCGGCATTATGTCACCTAAGATACGGGATCTTCTTATTGTTTGCATGCTTGATTGTCATCATGACCTGTTTTGTCTACTTCCTGCTGCCTGAGACAAAGCAGGTGCCAATTGAGGAGATTCATCTGTTGTTCCAAGACCACTGGTTCTGGAAGAGGTACTGTGGCCCTGAGGAAAAGCCAGGGAATGACCAGAAGGTTTAGAATAATTGTAAATGGGTTTTCTGAAAAAGTATTATTCTAGTATACTTTGTTTTCTGCTAAATAAGCAGGATATTTTGAGTTTCAGAGAGAAGCACTAGTGTTTATTGGTAAAGTTTATGAGTTCAATGTTGTTCTTAGCAATTTGATGTTGTGATTATGATAGCTTTATGCACTTAACTCACTTCGAATTGTAAATATTTTCAATCTCTGATAAAGGACTTGCAATTTTGCTGGCCAGATAACTTCTTTTGAGTTTCTGCATTATGTTACTACAATATGTCTGCGATCATCACTGCTAAAGTCAGGAACTGTACAAAGTATAGCATCAATAATTGCATTAACAAATTTCAGATTACATCAGTAACTTGGCAAGCTCATCTACTCTCAGTGTCCCCTCAGGAACTACATTGAAGTAATCTACTTTAATGTCTTTCAATTTCTTTTCTTTAGGTGCCTTGCTTTCTTTACCTCTAACTACCGAACTAGTAACTGTTCCTAAATTGGATGGGGCTGCTGCTTTTTCTTTCAACTCCGAACTTTCACCTTCTTCCTCCTTGGCCTTCTCAACTGCTACCTGCTTCCGTGGGTGCCTGTAAACAGGACCAGTCGGAGCAGCCTCTGAGAAAGCTAATGCCTTTTTCAATATGATATCAGCGTCTAAGCAGTCGTCATCTAATACGATTGCCATCCCATTTTCAACTGCCTGATTCTTGAGAAGTAAAACACCCTCAGACCAAGGAGATTCCACAGGCTTACCAGTTTCCCTTGTATTACTTAACTGGTCATCTAGCTGGGTAATGTCTGATTCAGAGTCCGACCAGATTTCATCTGAATCACTGTCTTCCGAGCTCATATATGTTTCTCCCTGACCATCTAACAAAGTTTTGTTCTGAGGACCAACTTCAGTCAAATCACTCCATCCCGTTAATTCGCCATTGCTATGTTTAAGATCGGAGCTCACGTCTAAACTATTAGAGTTTGGGGATAAAAGTGGAACGCTAGAAGGTAAATCAGACGGCCCTGAAGCTAATTCTTCACCTTCAACATTCTTTTGCAATAGTTTTGGACCCTCTTGAACCACTGGTAAAGATGATTTCCACTCCCGTCCTCTCCACATAAGTATATGTTCAAATTCAAATGATAATAGCACGCATGGGACAAGGTCCTGGAATTGGAGGACTAGAAAGTTATAATAAACTAACAACAGATTTATAATTAATGGATGCATAATTTCAGACACTAACGCAAACATAAAAAACATATGCTCATATCTTTTCAACTGAACAATGTAACTTTTACCTTGAGCTTAGCAGCTATTTTCCTATAGTCGCTCGGGTTTAATCCTCGGCAGTTAATCCTGACAAGTTCGCAAGCTTCAAAGGCCTCCCTAACATGTTTTACAAGATCACAGTAAACACCATTTTTTGCTGCAAATATCATACAGGCACAGTGAATAACACTCTTTTAAAGATCAATATAGGGCTTGTGGTAAATATCTACTATCACTAGCACAAAGCTATAAAGTTGATTATAGATAACCATACCAAGCTTGCATATTGGAGTAAGATCTCGGCCCTTTCTCCGCATTTCAGTTGCCTCCTCCAATGTCAAACCCTCTGGAGCTTGCTTTATCAGCCTGGGGTACACTGGAGAGACAGGTTTCCATAACATGAGAGGATAGCGTGGCCGCGATTTATAGTTATAGTTTCTTCCACGGAAAAGGTATATGATGCCACCTTTACCGCCTATAATCTTCCCTCCAGTTTTCTCCTGTTAAAATGCAAATCTATTAGTTCTATGATCTGAAAAGAATAACAAGAAAAGATTTGCCCAACACTACGTCATATAATACTTGGGACATTGATCAAATAGTTAAAACTTTTTTTATAACTGATTGCTGTATTTCCTCAGGACACATGTAAACAAAGAATTTAAAAATTAATTAAAGAAACCAAATTTTGCCATGTGGATCAATATAGGGTAGAAATAGTAGGACGGTCCCAATTTTGAGACCAGCAAGTAAACCTACCAACCTCCAGTTGTTGGCGTACATTGTCCATGTCTACAGTGCATACTCCCAAGCACCTTATTTTGCACACCCTCCTTCGTTTCCAAAGATCATGTATGTTATCCAGCATGTTGTGTGTCAAGCCATCTCTTCCTAAAGAGAAACCATTGTCATCAATTAACAAAGTGGAAAAACAGAGTCTAATTCAAACTGCAAATCCCAGCAAGCATCTTCAAACTCTATAGCAAGCATAAGTCGTTGACAAATTGAGCAGTGTACGTATTACTGCATATATAACATAAAAACATATACTATCACATACACAAAAGGCCAATAATTCCATGTTGATCCTCCCTAATGTTCCAATATCACTCTCATCTGACCAGTAAACACCTATCTATAGTCGTAAACGGTAGATTTCAAGTCCAAATACACAGAAATGTAAGTTATCCGGTTATAACATGTGAAGTAAGCATAAATGCAGTAATGTACATAGCGAACTAATGTCACCCAATAACTCACATTCGAGTCGCTTAACACATTCACATATCTACCACGATTAACAACACTAACAAAACAGCACATTTCAAGTAAGTAAGCATTCACACGTTGCATACCCATATTGAGCTGGCGGAAACTCTTCTTACAAGAATTAATAAGCTCCTCAACCTCCTCTTTCGTCAACGGATCTCCCAAAACCTCCTCGCTGGACCTAACATACTTGGGCCCGAACCGGGCAAATACGGACCAGGCGCTTGAACAGACTTAACCCCCTTCTTATTAGGCGGAGGCAAGTTAAAAGAGTCAAATTCCGGCAGATTCTTCGTACTCTGCGGAAACGGCTTCCGCCCCATCCAGGGCTTGGCCATCGTCTCTGGCCCAAACGGCGAAACCAACGGCTCTCTCAGCTTCAACGGCTTCACCTTAGGCGTCTCCGTGTAACTGTACTGATACAAAAACGGCGCCTCCGGCAGCTCATACGAGACCCCGTTCTCGTCAATTTTGAAATTAGGGGTTTGAGGGTTAGGGTTTATAGGACGGGGTTTCACTAGGGGTCTGAAAGCAGGGTGGATGTCTTGTGGAGGGGGTTTGGAGTATTTGGATTTTTTGCCGGGGAGGGAAGGAGGAGATGGGGAGGAAGGTGTGCCGGTGGATTTGGGGGAGGTGCTGGTGGTGGTGCGGTGGGGAGGGGCAGGATTGTAATTGTGAGCGATGGATAAGGCGGAGTCATGGCGTTTCTGGAAGCGGAGCTGGTCTTCTAGTTGCTTTTGGGTGCGCTCTGGTCGGGTGAATTTGTCAGCGTTGGCGTTGTTCCAGCGTGAGAAGCGGATTTCGGTGGGCGGGCGGTGGGTGTGTGGTGGTGGTGGAGGGTGGAAGAGGGGGAACTGTGTGGTGGCGGGTTTTAGTGACATTGGTAAGCTCAACTTCATTCAGCTTTCTTCTTCTTCTTTGATTGGTTGGGATTACAGAGAAGTGATAAGTCAGTTTAACCGTCACTCTAGTTTTGTCAAGTTAAAAAATGTCAATGCTATGCAACCGATAATGGGTTCGGCTCGGCTCGGCTCGATAAGGTTTTCGAGCCGAACTCGAGCCTAAATTTAGACTTGTTTCAGTAACGAACTGAGTTAGGCTCGGCTCACGAGTACTCGGTAAGTCTCGTTTAGGTTCGCTATATTATATATGTACATTGTTTATATTTGCGTTTTGTTAGACTTTGATGACTTTATCAATGAGGAGTTTATTGTAATGTGTAATCTTAAATTTTTTCATATGTTATTTAACATTTTAACATTTTTTCATGGTATTTATACTCAAGCTGAGTCTAACTCGAGCTCGAGCCTAAGAAGCCAAGCTCGAACCTATGGATAGTAGTTTCAAGCTCGAGCCTGAAATTAGGCTCGTTTTGTTAACGAGTCAAGCCTAGCAATGGGAGAGCCGCCACATAAAAAAATAAATTTGATATTGCTAGACCGAATTAGTTACCCTCAGCTAAGACCTTATGGTAACTATTGTAACACCATATTCCCACCACACTATTGGCTCATTCAAACTTCAGTCAATGGTTTTTAAAATAGCTCAACTGTAATAGACTAATAGGACAGAGGGAGTAGATGTTAGGAAGCTTTACCGCATAATGTTAGTGATTTGGTATTAGATTGAGATATACCTATTTTGATATGTTCGAACTTCAATGGATGTACCCTTACTTTAAAAAAAATAAATAAATAAATAAAATAAAATAAAATAAAAAATCAATCGACTGAAATTTTAATTAAACGGGAGATGTTTATGACTCGTATTGTATAAAAAAACACAAGACTTCGCATGTCTCACCGACGGGTTAGGCCCTATTTGACTGATTTACTTTCGGCATGCGATATGGTTAAGCTACCGCACTAAAGAAAGGCTCAGCCGCATGGGAAAGATATACTGTATTGAAAAACTATAGAGAAATAAAAGTTGATTATGCGAACTGCCAAGACTTGCTCCACGAGGCGTGGGCGACTAGCTTCTGACTAATTGCCAGATCTCAAAACTTAAGTGACGATAGATTGGCATATTTGGATTATGAAGAAGAGGAGCGTCTAAATTCTGGACATCACCACCTGTCGTATATAATTCATGGGTTTTGAGTCTTTTGACACATTATTTTTTCCCAGGGAATTCGCTACTTCTCAATAACTATGGGGTAATGAAATTTACCTACATTTTATTCAATATACAACTGACCAGCAATTACAACGAGAATGACAGTTGATCACCGGGTATCAGTAGCCTCCTAACAATGCAATGCAATTCACTGGAACACTCTGTTGAACCAAACTGAATGGAGGATCATATGAAACAGATCATATTTTACAGGAACTTTATGCCAAATGAAACATTGCTGAACTTCTTTAACTCTTTGCTGCATAAGCAGGTACTTATCTTCTGGTATTGATAGAAGTATGTCCCTGAGATTCGGAATATCCTCCTCTGATATGAACACAGCAAAGTTTTCCCAGTTCAAAACTTCAAAGAAAGGCGGCACATAGTTGTCTGATATAATTACCGGCACACATTCATAGTAGATGGATTCGACCACTCTTGGCGTATGGACTTCATAACCTTTAGCAGAAATGCAATACTTACTGCTTTTCATTAGCTCCCTGTACTTTGCCTTGCTTTCAACATCACGGGGCATAGGTCCGGCTATTAGCATGTCAGGTTCTTTGTTATGCCAATGGTGCAGTAGTATTGGACGGACATCACCATGCAGTCCTCCAGCAAAGAAAGCCAGTATTGGTCTCTTTGAAGGAGAATGTCCTCCAAGATCTTTTACAGGATTCTCGGAAGAGCGGATGTAGGTGACTGGTAGAGAAACATCCTTCCCGATTTTGAAGCCCCGTGCGATATTTGAATTGCAGAGGACTCGAATGCAACTTCCAAGCGCATTTCTTGTTAAACGAGGAGCCTGTCAACATATCATTGTTCTAAGCAAACATCATATCTGCTTGCTAATCACTGACGGGCATGAAAGTAATAAATACACAAGATATTAATCCGGTAGGTGTTTGGATAGCATACCCAATCATGACAAGCAACAAGAAAATGATCAGACCCTCCATTTCTGTTCCAGAACCGATATTTAGTTGCTATTAAATCCGCGTAATTCTTCAGATGATTTTGCATGTCATTTTGGCTGGTAATAGTTGATGAATTCCTTAGCTTGAGTGCACTGAATGCTAAATAAAATAAATGAGCCTTTTTAGGATCCTTCACCACAAATTGTTTATTCCTTTCTATTAGTTTCATGAACCATCCTTCGGAGGCATAAATTCCCCTCAAATATGGCTGGTGAAAGATAGGCTTTTCCCCTTCACGATAGACATAAACTTTAAGCGTGCTTTCCATCAATTCGTAGCTCCTGCCATCACAAAGCAACAAGGATTGAGTGCTTAAATCCTACTAATACTGATACTATACCGCACAAGGTACATTCTGCATCCCTTAATAAAAAAATGTATCTTGAATGATTTCTTTTACGTCGAACTTATATAGCTACTGAACAGAGAGCAAGCTTACAAGTTAGACAAGTATTGAATAAAATGTTCACGAAATGTGAGAATAGCAGACCATAATGAAGAACAAGTTCTGCTTCTTATTAGTGTGAAGCACATTAGACATACCTTTTGAACATAGAATAGTTCCGGAATAGAGATGCATGAATTTCAGAAACTTTCCTATCTATCGGAGCGTTTTCAATTTTCAATTTGGCATCTTGTAGCTCCTGATCACGTAAAGAAAACCGCCTTTGCCTCTACATAAATCATACGAATGGGTCAGAGAGTAAACCACATAACTTTTTTGAGCAGTTGCTGAGACGTGAATGAACGTGTACCTTTGACTTTGTTGTGGAGATATTCAATAACATCGAATTCATTTGGGCAATTGACACATGAGCTCTATCTGCTTTCTTACTCAAGGCAGGGTTGTTAGCCAAAAAGGAGCTACTACGCGAGAAAGAGGAACCAGCCTGCACTAATTCAGCATTCAAGGAGTTGGGTGTGTGTTCTATATTAATTTTGTTCTCATGAACAAAAGACATGTTGGTATCCCCAGAAGAAATTGAATTAGAAGAGCCCAATTTGTTATCCATGGGTGGTACCAAGTAACTTTGAATGCTAGCTTTCTCAACTTCAGCATCCAGATTCCACATATCCTCTGATGTGGGAGCAGTATCTCCTTCATTAGTCCAATTATTAGTAGCTGTGGAATCAGCCAAAGCAGTTTCTGGATGAGAATCGCTGTCAGTGCTTGGAGAAAGAGGAACCAAACTCGCTCCTGGAGGTGCGATAAGTACGTAGTTTCCTGGTAATGAATATAAGTGTAGAATAGCTATAGTAGCACTTATAATTCCAATGGCTGCAAGTAAGCACTTTATCGGGGCATGACCACACCCTTCAAAACGAACAGCATGATTCATCTTACAAATATGTACGAGTAGGAGGATTTATATCTTGGCTTGCTTGAGCAGCTACTGGGATCCCAATATCCAAGTACATTCTGGTTTCAGTATTTTATCCCGTGCTCAAAAAGAGCGTCTCTGTAGAGAAAAATGACAGCTTCACTGAGTGCGGGAGTGAGATACAGAATATGTTCTCATTGCCACTAATCAAACATATACGTCAGAAACAAAAAGAGACACAGATGTAAAGTAGTGAAGGCCAGGTGACACAGGAACAATATCAACCTTTTGTTCCGTGGAAAAATGCTATAAGACGGACTATCGCAAGGTATAAAATTCGGTTTTAAGCCTCATAGTCATAGAGACATAGAGTGATTGTTCTACGCTCACAAAAGTGCTGCACATGAGCTATAATTCTTGATACTTTGCATTTATTACTCACTCCCATCATAAAGGATCTATCTTTCATGCTCTTGCCATAGTTCAACAACGTTCAATTACACACAAGGACATAAAATCCACACTTCTTGCCGCGTCAAACTTAAGATGAAGTGTACTTCATTGCTTTCATCTCTACCTTTCTGTGATTTAACCTCAGGTACTAAATTCATTTCCAGATTGCACCATAATACAGGCCTTACTTCCAATCTAAAGCTTGAAACAAAAACTAACTCTAAAAGACTAAAACAGCATCTTAAAGGTATAGAGTCCTTTGATTGTACTCCAAAACTAAACCTAGAAATCTCAGAGCTAAATAATAGTAGTCCATAATGCGCAAAACAATTGTATAATCAACTGCAATGTGATTTCTGACAAGATTTATAAACAAGCCTTCCCATTCATTGAGCAATATATAGATGATAAGTAAAACATGAGTTTTCCAAGTAAGCTGAAAAAGTAACTCAATAGAGGAATTAAAAGCTAAACAGCCACAGAATTGCAAGAACTTGAATTTGAGAAAGTTCAGAGAAACGTACTGTTGTTATTGGAAGCAAGCAAACAAGCAGAGCTCTGTGAAGTGTGAACCGACACTGTCACTCTTCACTATAATTGGAAAAGGGTTTTTTGCCGATGCCAGAACGATTCTCTACTTGCCAGAGCAAAATATCATTAGTGCTGGTGCACAGTCGACAGACCCAATGGGCTTACAGTGGAAGACTGGAAGTTATCAATCAGTAGAATTGGAGAGAATCTCCCAAAGCCCAAAACCAACCAAAATTCCTTCTATAACCAAATTGCAATTTAACCTTGGGGAGTTGGTGTCGGTCGCGCCCGTACAAGAGTGGATTTCATCATTCATTTAGATACACACACTTTTTTCTGTATACTCGAGCATAATATATACAAGATCGATGGTATAATATATCCATCCTTGTACAGTAATTGGTATACAACGAGTGGATTTAATCGAATAATGCAATCTAGGGAGAGCATAATATCGGCCCGCCCGACCCGACCGTGCCAACCTCCCGACAGGCGCCAACCATCCGCACCCGCTAATATTTTTACGTTAAAATTAGCCGTGGGTGAAAAATATTTACACCCGCCGCGAATAGGTTGGGTGGCGGGTTGACGGTTGCACCCGCCCGACCAAATCCGTCACCATATATATTTTAGCGTCCATATCTTTTTAAGGGCCTCTTAGCGCCTCTAATAGCATAATAGACCCCCTTAAATTATCAATTACAAATTAGGCCACGAATTTGACTTTTGGTGAATTATGGAGAACTAAGTTACTGCAGCAATTTCCTATTCGTCAACAACCAAACAATCCTTAAACAAAACTGCTCCACCGGAGCTTTGACTGCTCCGGTCAGAGCAGTACTTGTTGTTTGTTTAGTACTGCGTTTAGGATATATGTGCGGTTGGTCTATTATTTGATGCATGTATCATGTATGGACATATTTTATCTTTTGTGTCTTGGTTTTGCATAGGCATCGATTAAGAATTCTATGAGGATGGTCAAACTTGTTTCTTTGTGCAATAAAACAGTTACATAAGGGTTTTTTTTTATTTGATCTCTTGAATCTGCAGTAGGTGCTTATTTGTTGGTATTTTCATACCTTTGATCGTTTAAAATATTATTTATTCGTTCTTTCAGATATCCGAAAGTAATGTATTTGAATCTCCAACAACTTCAATATATGCCATTTTATTTTATGGGATAGAAGAACCCGCATATAATCAAGCCAGGATGATCTCGCGAAGTGGTTTCCATTTACAACAACATGGGACTCCAACAGTACTGGGTAAGAGTTTGTTGGCCATTCACGTCAATGCCAATTGTTGCCCAGAAATCTACTTATGGCATATTAAGTGGTGGAACAGGTTCACCTTCACCTTCAACATATAAGCCAACTACATATAGCTTCTTTTGCCGGCAGAAATCCAAGATTTCATTGATGAAGTTGGCAAATTAGTCGTCCACCCACTGCCCACTGGTTTCTCCACTCTATAAAAAATGCAATTGTTGGATCTTGTAACATCAACGACATTCTCCATCAGGTTTACGCATATGTGGGACACCAGTGACTTGTTATGTTTTTTATTGTTTTTTCTGGATCATCCTGTATTTATAAAAATCTATTTCATTTTTATGAACACCTTCTTAATGTTGTTTCTCTAAATTAACCTGGAAAACATGAAAGTCTTTGTTAATTTTTTTTTCTAGAAATAATTTTAACTCTAAATACTATGCACTATGGCCTTATAGGATTGTAGTTATGTATTTAAGATGTTTACTACATAAGGTATGAAAATTTAAGATGATATAGGGTCCATTGCCTGTTCCCTTACATTTGTATTTACATAGACATAAAATTAATACCTAGTTTTGTATAGTTATTTTTTTTTTCTCATTAGGATGATGATATAAAGGATAAATCTGCGACCAACATTTACTTTTTGAAGCATCCCATTTGCACCACCGTAGATCCATTGTATGGATTTATGAAAATATGTCAATAGTATTTCCTCTTTGAAGCATCCCATTTGCGGCACAACTGTAGATCTATTACATACAAAAATCAAAAATTGCGTCACACGCTACTCGTATGGAACGTATTTCTTTTAGTGTTGATTTTTGTAATTTTTGTAGTGATAAATTGTCCATTGATTTACATTTTTGCACACATAAGTTTACTTTGGTACAACATGAATCACATATAATTAGGGTGATTGTGATTATAGTTTTTATACACACAACCGGACGATATGTACTTGGAGAGCCTTGAATTCCCTTTCCTAACTCTACTCTCGGGCCAATAGTTATCAACACCTCTCTCCTTGCCGGTTCGTGACCTATAATCCCTCCCTTATTGAGTTGGATTTGTTGATTTGTAATTTCGGCGCTTTGGGTGTAAAGTTGCAACTATTTTCAATATTGTTTAAAAAAATAATGATTTTAACGTGTATAATAGATTTATGTTTTAGTAATGGATAGCGAGAAAAAAAGGGGTAGGAGAGTCTTAAAATTCGATTTGCAGATCAAAATCAACTGTAGTCACTCCCTAATTTAGCATATTTGTGAAATAAAAGTTTGTAGAAAAAAGAAATATAAATAATTTTAAAAAATTAAAAAGAATACGTAATTACGTAAACAATTTAAAATTTTAAAAAGAACAAATGATTATTATTATCCTAAAAAAAAAAGACAAAAGAGGGAGCATATTTTTACTTATGGGTTGGGGTTGTTTCATGTATGTGGCAGAAGAAGTTAGGAGAAGTAAGAAAAAGAAAGACAAGTGTATGCGGTCCATGTGTCTAGGCGGCGTCTTGTGGCCCACCGTATTACATCCCATCCCATCCCCAACCCAAACCCAACTACCAGCCAAACTCCACGGTGGCGCGTGACGCAACACTCGTTACTCTCTCTCTCTCTCTCCACCCCTCACTGTTACGTCTCGCACCATTACTCAACTCTCTTGACTCTAATACTACTATGCCCAAGTCCAACCAACACACCGAATTTTGTCACTCTCTTCTCTTCTTCACACTTCCAAGTTACTTCCAACCAAGCAACTCACCTTTACTCCTGCTGCTAATAATGCCGTAATTCATTCTCTTTCAAATTCAGTAAGTAGTACAGATTGAAAAATGCTGTTTTATCCCTTGTCCCTTTCTGTGGCCTAAAATTCAATTGCTTGTCTGATTCTACATCACTCAATTTTTCACTCTTACTCTCCAACTTGTATTCATTCAATTTAATGATTTCATTAGCATTTCATCTAATCTAGTATACTACTTCACTTGCTGTAGGTTTTGGATAAAGCATTTAGCTGTGGCTGTTGTACATTTCTACTGCTCTTCAACTTTGATTGGCCTTTTCATTTTGTGCCTTTCTATCAGTAGCTGAGCTGGTGAAGAGTTATCTGTTACGGTATTTAGTGTCTAGCCCTAGGTTTTCTATTCTATTCAGTATTGGTTGGAAATCTGATGCTCTGGATTTTTATGAATTTGGGCGTTTGAGTGAGTGATGGGCTGTGTTTGTTCCAAGACATGTATTGGTGAATTTTGTGTTCCTCGAGATGTTGATGTCAAAGATGGTAATCGTGGGAGGGCAGCAGAGAGTGAGCTTAAGGTATATACACCCCCTGAGGATACTGACAGTGATCACGGGGAATCGAGAGATCAGTTAAATGAATTAGGTTCAGCTGAAGCCGGTATCACTAGATTGTCCAGGGTCTCAGGGCAGTTTTTGCCTCCTGACGGTTCGAGGACTGTGAAGGTTCCTTCGGGGAGCTATGATATGCGTTTCTCATTTTTGTCACAGAGAGGTTACTATCCGGATGCTCTTGATAAGGCCAATCAGGACAGTTTCTTCATCCACACCCCTTTTGGGGTGAGCCAAGATGATCATTTCTTTGGAGTTTTTGATGGACATGGGGAGTTTGGAGCTGAATGCTCGCAGTTTGTGAAGAAGAAGTTGTGTGAGAATATGCTTAGGAATAGTCGTTTCAGTATTGATGCAGTGGAAGCATTGCATGCTTCTTTCTTGTTGACGAATTCACAGTTGCATGCTGATGCCTTGGATGATAGCATGAGTGGCACAACAGCCATTACAGTGTTGGTTCGAGGAAGGACACTGTATGTTGCGAATTCGGGTGATTCACGGGCTGTTATAGCTGAGAAGAAAGGGAACAATATTGTAGCCGTAGATTTATCAATTGACCAAACTCCATTCCGAACCGACGAACTTGAACGGGTTAAGCTTTGTGGAGCTAGGGTTCTCACTCTGGATCAGATTGAAGGACTCAAAAGTGCAGATGTGCAATGTTGGGGAACTGAAGAAGACGATGATGGTGA
Organism: Plantago ovata; assembly: GCA_028274465.1. Taxonomy (NCBI): domain Eukaryota; kingdom Viridiplantae; phylum Streptophyta; class Magnoliopsida; order Lamiales; family Plantaginaceae; genus Plantago; species Plantago ovata. The sequence goes on along the minus strand of CM051455.1, from coordinate 21,952,605 downwards.
TCCTCCCAGGTTGTGGGTGCAAAATGGGATGTATCCTGGTACCGCTTTTACGAGAAGCATTGGTGATTCCATTGCCGAGTCTATAGGCGTTGTAGCGAACCCAGAAATTGTTGCTATGGAGCTCACACCTAACCATCCTTTCTTCGTTATTGCTAGCGATGGTGTTTTTGAGTTCCTTTCCAGCCAAGCAGTGGTAGACATGGTAATCCCTTTTCTCAATTAATGCTATGACATTCCTTGAATTCATATACTGTTCTTTTAAAACAATTGAATTCGATTATTTTGGTTTACATCTTTAATCACACAATCGATAACTCTGTTTCGATTTCATAAAAGAAACCAACAGTGTTGCTTGTGAAATTACATGAGATGAAGGGAGCGTAATTTAGCCTTTGACACTTTATTCTAACTTTTGGGAAAAGAGTTACATATACTTTGAAATGTAACTGTCATTTCAGCTAGAATGAGTTTGGTAAATAATTTACTCAAAGGATGCAAGAAAGATCACAGATAATCTGAAAAGTGCATTTATGAGTTTGTAAATTGGAGAGTTAGAAGTTCCCCTAATTCTTTGCCGCACATACAGTTTTTCTCTGTTTATGCGTAGGAATGAAAAAAGCTACTATAAAAGATTCTAATTGTTGAACGAAAAGTTAAAAAAATTGACTTGAACGAAATTTCTAAATGTGTCTGGTTTAGATTTTTTAGACTGGGGTTCGGAAACGGGTTTGGTCTTATTCCAAACCATAGGTATCATTAATGTTCTCTTGAGATGCACACTGAAAACTTGAAATTGTGGAATGCAACTAAAAGAAACACTAACAAGACATAATCCATTGCATGCATTATCTCCAGTTAGTTTGCCCATTATTTATGAATGTTTATGTCCATTTTATGCTTGTGTCTTTAAGTTGGTCAACCTTCAATAATTTTATGCTGATATATACCTATGTGTATCATTGTGTCTTGTCCCATTGTGTCTCTGGGTCATCACATCTGATACTAACCAAATAGAAGGGGAATCTGAGATTATTTCTCTGTCTTAAGAATATTATGAGACTCTCATATAAAGAGTTTACTTATTCCCCTACTTGTTTCCACGAAAGGAGATAAATTAATTGACTAAGATTTTGAGATGGAGATTACGTAGTTATCAAGGGTGTTCAATTATAGTCTACTCTCTTGGTGCGTCATAGATAGAACTTCCTCCCAGCTTGCTTAGTTCATGACTTTGTAAGAGTAGTCAGCCTATAGATTGTAGCACTCAGTAACAGAGGACTATTTTTTTAAAAATAGTGTTATTCTCTCACAAGTGTTTTGTGATCCGAGTACCTTGAAGCTATAAATTTGAATTCCGTAAGCCCTTGTTAAGTTTTATCTGTAATACATGTATCTTGGTGATTTTGGTTCCTACCAATGGCCAAGATATTTTAAAGCATTTGCCCAAAAGTATTGTTCTTAAATGTTCTTTCTGTCTGCAAATTCTGTACTTGGCCCTCCCTCTTTGTATGATTTGCGTGTGCATGCAAGAAACGAAACTACGGATGGCTACTTTTGTAGACAATTCCCTGAGGACGGCTTCTGGGCACATGTAATAGCGTGGTTATCACTAAGATGATTTTCAAGAATAAAGGACAATAATGATTATTTAATATCAGTATCCTTCTCTTCTTTAAAGAATTGAAGCTCCTAGAGACTTGTTTTTAGATAATTTGTGTTCCCTTTTTCTCTGTTGATTCCAGGTTGCAGAATATAAGGACCCACGTGATGCTTGTGCAGCAATTGTTGCAGAGTCATATCGTCTCTGGCTACAATATGAAACGCGCACTGATGACATTACAGTGATAGTTGTGCAAATAAGTGGCTTGAATGATGTAAGGCTCATTGAATTTCTCATTTATCAAACTTCTGCAGGTTGTGTTTGCAATATTATTTTCCTCTTGGTTCTGCCAGTTCATTGATTTCACCTTTATTTATAGGCTTCTGTTGCCGTATCAACAAATTCTGATGTACTTTTAACACCCCCTTTACCACAAGTGGTTGAAGTATCAGGGTCGGAGTCCCCTCTTCCAAACTTGAAATCTAATAATCTCCGCGCAAGGCATGATATATCTCGTGCCCGCCTCCGTGCTATTGAAAGTTCCCTTGAGAATGGACAGACTTGGGTTCCTTCATCTGCAGCTCACAGAAAAACTTGGGAAGAGGAAGTAAACTTCTTACCTCGAATTTCATTCTTCTTTTTCTTCCTTTTTGTGTGTGTGTGTGTGTGCACGTGCTTTCCAAGTATCCAAAGCATTGAATATACTTATTCTGTTGGTGTCATCTAATCTATGATTCAAATGTGTCAGGCTCACATTGAACGGTCTTTGCGCGATCACTTTCTTTTCAGAAAGCTTACGAACTCTCAGTGCCATGTCCTGTTGGATAGCATGCAAAGAGTTGAGGTACAGGCAGGAGAGATCGTGGTGAAGCAGGTTGATCATCATTTCCAAGAATATTTAGTCTCTTATAATGTTATTTTTCCTGAACTTCAAGATGCATCGTGAATATAACGTGTCCTCATGCATTTATAATTTATTGGAGAAAAGTTGATCTCCTTAAATATTTTTCATCTTATATCCATTGGAAGATGTAGGCATAGGACACATTTTGATTCTCTTGAAAGTGTGAGCTTTTTTTCTTTCTTTTTCATCTTATATCCAATGGAAGGCGTAAAACAAGCATGGTGAAGGATACATTTTGATTCTCTTGTAAGCATGAACTTTTTTTTCTTTTTCTTTTTTTGTTTGTATCTTATAGAAGATGTAAAACAAGCATGGTATAGGATACATTTTTATTCTCTTGTGAGCACTGAGTTGTGTTGTCATAAGATGATGTAATGCACTAAATGGCTCTAATCATGTACTATCTATCATCTGGAGCCAGCCCAGAAACTTGTTAAAATTTGGAACCTGTTAGGATGATTCAGACTATCTGATCCAAAAGTTTATTATTGTCAGGAAAGATTTAAAGGAAATTATATGTTTCATTTATTATGCACATGTTAATTTTGATATTGCACTTGGTGCAGAAGGTGGCTGTTTATGAATATATTGCTGCTAGACTGCTAGTTAATACTTAATATACCATTCTGGGTTTTGTAGGGTGGAGAAGGTGACTGTTTCTATGTTGTTGGTGATGGGGAATTCGAGGTCATGGCTACTCAGGTAATCATATTCATATGCCACTTTTCGCTGACAAATACCATTGCTGTCGCACATATTTGCTAAAGAAACGCGAGTTTTGTTTACTGTAGTAAACATCTCTACACAAGTCACAAACACATTCACATACAACAACAAGAATTCAAAAAATTTAATTAAAAAAAAAGGGAAAATTATTAGAAGAAAGAAGCCATTCACTTGGATGATAACATTTTTACGGTATCATTATTTTCTGTATTCTTTTTGGAGTTCTTAGTTTTAATTACATATGCCAGGAAGAGAAAAATGGAGAAGTACCTAGGGTACTACATCACTACACTGCTGAAAAGTTGTCTTCGTTTGGAGAGCTAGCACTAATGTAAGCTTTCTATTTTATGCGATTGAAACTTTAGTACAACTTATGGTTATTAGCTAGCAATATCTACAAAGCATGAAATCTTTTGGAACAATTCCACCATCTTGATATGATTATTACAGATGTGTCTTATCTGTTGTTGAACTGGTTTTATTTGGAAGTCTAAAATTCTACTAAATTCTCCTCCCTGAATGTGTTGCATTTATATTCTTTCTTCTTCTAGTGTTAGATTTGAGAATTATAAGTGATATCTTATGAAGTTTCCTTTAGCATACCAAGTGGGCTGTTAAAGTTGTTGGCCCTAGATTATACATGTTCCATAAAGGATCACCATCCAGTCAACAAATAATGGCTCAGTGGTATGTCACTTAATTGGTTAACCATAGAAACAAGTACCATTAGTTCAGCACTTGTAAATGAAACAAAAATTCTGGATATTATTGGAAAACTGAAAAAAGAAAAGATCATCCGTCATCCGTGCGGATGCGTAGCTTGCATTTAGAGGGGGAGGGGGGTGATTTGGGAAAGAAATGTGAATTATAATAAATATTTTATCTGTTCATTGTAGGGGTATGTCTGCTCTGTTTTATCTTTCCATTCCTGGGTCGCTGTGTACTTGCACCACATTTACAGCGTACTAATGCTAAGTTGCCAACCATGTATATGTATCTCGTGTTATGTGATTGTGTTTCATTCACTTTATCAAATTGTTGAACTGCAGGTCCAACAAACCCCTCCAAGCTTCAGTGCGAGCTGTGACTAATGGGACTCTATGGGCTCTTAAAAGAGAAGATTTTAGAGGAATTCTCGTGTCTGAGTTCTCTAATTTATCCTCGTTGAAGTTACTTCGATCTGTAGATCTTCTTTCAAGGTTGACAATTTTACAGTTGAGTCATATTGCAGATTCACTTTCAGAAGTGTCTTTCGGTGATGGACATACAATTGTTCATAAGGTAATTGTTGATATTCTTAGACCTTATTTAATTGTCAGTTGGATCCCGCTCTTACTAACCCTTTGTGTGGACATACAGAATGACGATCTTCGAGGTTTGTACGTTGTACAGAAAGGAACAATAAAGATTACATACGACATTGATGTACTAAAAAATGTAAATGCCTCAAGTCTCATGCCTGAATTTGAGAAGCAGGATGACTCTACACCCAGTAATATCTGGACTGTGGAAAAGACTGAGGGGAGCTACTTTGGGGAATGGATGCTTCTCGGTGAAAACATCTCTCCCTTGCATGCCATCGCTGTGGGAGATGTGGTATGCTCCATCTTAACCAAGGAGAAGTTTGAATCAGTTGTTGGTCCTCTGGCGAAGCTTTCACAGGATGACAATAAGTATGGCGAACACATCAGTTCCATCCTGAATTCACACCTTAATACAAATATTTATTCTTGACAAAAAGTGCATTTCCTGCTAACAGGCCGAAGCATCATTCTCCTACTTTGTCCACCGAATCTGTGAAGAATCTAGATACTTTAATTGTTGAAAAGGTTCAACTTGCTGAGTTGGTAAGAAGCAAATGAAGCACTCTTTAAAGTTCTTCCGTATCAGTTTTCCATGAAAAGAATGATAGATTTATATCAATTTCTCCAGGAATGGAGAAGTTGTTTGTACTCCACAGACTACAGTGAGATTGGCCTAGTTCGTCTGAAGGATTCAGGTTCATCTTCCACCCCCCTTCCCAGTTAATTTTTTGCGCATTAATCAAGTTTAGCCATGAGAAGATCGTCAAAGACTGATCTATTATGCTTCTCCTTTGCTGCTCTGCGTTGCATTTTATCTGGCATTTGATTCTTTGATTTAATAAAGATGCTAATTGATGTAATTCACTCCCCTTCTCCCCTCCGTGCGCAGAGAAATGGCTTAGCTTGAAAAGGTTTGAGAAGCACAAGGTTAAAGTTCTTGGAAAAGAAACACTTGTCCTGAAGGAGAAGAACCTATTGACATCTATGAGCCAGTCTGCTTTTGTTCCTCAAGTTATATGCACTTCTGCTGATCAAACATATGCTGGAATCCTTTTAGATGCACGCATTGCTTGCTCTATGACCTCAATAATTCACAGTCCACTGGATGAGCCATCAGCTCAGTTCTGTGCTGCATCTGTTGTAATCGCCCTGGAAGATTTGCACAAGGTATGATATGTGCATGGAGAACTTCCAGTTCCTCTGGCAAGCTGTAAAAAATTTGTCAATCGTTCTAACAGTGCGTTTCAATTACAGAATGGCATTCTATACCGTGGTGTCTCCCCTGATGTTCTAGTATTTGACCAGACGGGATATATACAGGTATAGTTCCCATTTCCGTATAATGTGAATTCAGCCCTGCTATATAATGTCAAAGTGACATCAGTTTCTTAATTCACTATATAGCTAGTCGACTTCAGATTTGGGAAGAAATTGTCTGGCGAATCTGATGAAAGAACATATACAATATGTGGTACTTCAGATTCTTTATCTCCTGAAATCATTCAAGGGAAAGGCCATGGCTTCCCTGCAGACTGGTATGTAATTTGAAGCTTCGAATTTGTAACAACCTGCAGATACACATTTTGGTGTTGGGAATGCAATCACATCTAATTTTGAGAAAAAGTATGTGGAAAATTTTCCTCCCAATCCTGTTGATTGGGCTGACATAATAATAGTATGGGAATGGATGTAATTGTGCCTTTAGGGATCAAGTTAGTAATCGTAAAACACTATGAGAACCCTTTAAGCATTTTTAATCAGACTACATTAAGAGTATATCTAAAATTTGCATGTACATTTTGTGAGCAGCACTGGTATGAGGGTGTAACATGAATTTTAGCTATATTTTTTTTGTGCATATTTTTCAGAATTCTACTTGAATGGGAATAAACATGAAATTTTGAGTCATCCTTAACTACAGAACTTGGTCACAGAGAGAAACTATCCCAAATAAGTATCTGAGACAGTGTATTTATAACATGCCTAAATAATTCCTATTCTTAGTTAAAGGAACATGAAGTTTTAAGCATATAGCATGCTTTCTATGTGTTATCGGATTAAGGGAATTATTACATTTGGCACTTGGCACCCCCAATAAATACCTGAATTAATATAGGACAATGAATCGGCAATACTAATTGTATAAATTTAGATTATTTCGATAATCACTTTTTCTTTTTGAAGTACCAGCCATCCTGGTTATGTTCTGGAATTAATACAATATATTAACCATAAGCAAGTGAAAAATGATGATTCAAAAAAATACTTTTTTTAAAGGACAATGAATCAGCAGCTCTAATTGTTGCATGAATCTGGATTTCCTTTTAATCATAAGTTTTTCATTTAAATATCAGCCATTGGTTTCAATTCAGTTTTTTGAGTTGCATAGGTGGGCGTTGGGAGCTTTGATCTACTTCATGATGCAAGGTGAAATGCCGTTTGGTTCGTGGCGGGAAAGTGAGCTCACATTTGCTAGAATAGTGAAGGGACAACTAACTCTTCCACATAGTTTTAGCCTGGAGGCTGTTGATCTCATTACTAAGGTTATGTAAACTTCAAAAATATTTCCTACCATTTTGAATTATTCTATCATGAGACGTAACCTGACACACTTGATACCATTCAGTTACTCGAAGTTGATGAAAGTGCAAGATTAGGGAGCCAAGGGGTGGACTCCGTCAAAGCCCATCCATGGTTTAAAGGTGTCAATTGGACAGAATTAGCTGCACGTATTTCCCCTGCCCCTGCTGAAATTATCTCACGGATAAGCCAATACATTGAAACTCATACAGAAGACTTAACCCCAATATATTCTCCACCCCGTCAATCAGAAGAGCTCAACACTCCAGAGTGGCTCGAAGACTGGTAGAAGAACCACCATCAGTGTTTTTTAATTTCCAGAATCCATTCCAGCATAATTTGCTGGTTGGCCATTTTGCCTCAAACCAGCCTCATCACCTGGGAACTTCAGAAACAAACAACGTTATTCCATGTCGTCACAGAGCATTTGTAGTTTTGTACATGACTTGAGAGATAACAGTGGTAAAAGATACACTGCCACTTGCTCTCTCTGGTATTTGTTCGTTGCAGAGGTTAGTTATTTAATTCTTTCTCCCCATTTTGATATGTAAATAGGTATATGTGTATATGAAATGCTCTCCATCCTGGTTGCCTTATGTTATTCTTACCGGATTGTCAATGACAAATTATATAAATAGACCATTAGATGCTGTCAAGAATTTTCCTACCATGTCCAACATTCTACGTATCTTATGATTGAATGTTGCTGTTCAATCTCTCTCTCTTTTGTCCATGCTTCTTATGAATTTTGTGATAGTACATACAGTGTTGAGAATTGAACAAAACTCATGAGAATAGATATCAGATTCCAAGTTGTTCCGTAGTAGCTTACTGTATTCATGTCAGCATATCACATATGGGCCCAACCAGTCCAGAACTAAAGTAGCAGTATGCATATGTTAGTACAAAAACAGAAAAACAAAAAAGAATGAAAATGAAGTTGTGGTCCTTAATTGTCTTAATACACAGGACAGGAGCAGTATATGTATTTTAGCAGTAGTGGATTACTGGATTATATGGAAATTGATAAATAATGCATGGATAGATACCCCGAGCAATGTAACGTCCTTATCGATTTTTATTAAAAGTGACAAGTTGCAAATGTTTTTCAATAGCTTGTTACACGTCTCTAAACAATGGTGATGCAAGTGAGTTTTCATAAAGCATGACTTATGACGTGAAAGTTTTCAATACACGTCTCTCTTGTTAATATGTTTTTTCTTTTTTGATAAAGTGATTTCAATTTATTTTGATAAATATAAAACACTTGATTAGTAAGTTTAATTGGGAATTTTGCAATAGAATTAATGAATTGAGAATATACTCTAATTAAAATTTCATATATGAAGTGACAAATCATCCATATTATATGATATGTTATGAAACTATAATGTTTATATTTTTGTATTATTATAATTTGAAAATAGTATATGTTCAAATTGAACCAATGTTTTTTAAAATAAAAGTAACTAGCAGAAAAACTTGGTGGTAGATCATAGATGGAGTAAGAATAAATTAAGTTGCATGCAGACGCAGTACGTGTTATTTTTATCGGAAAATTATTGAACGATACCTCCATCGATTATATATTATTCTAGATGTATAAAAAAGCATTTGGGAAAATCTGAATCACGGGAAGAAAAGAAAGCAAGAAAAAGGACGAGACGAGAATCGATGTGCGGAAAACATGCCAGTAAGTTGAAGACAAATTAGGCCCAAATCACGTCTCACACATTATAGTTTTGGCCTTTTGTTTCGTTTCATACAAACCGCATTTAATTTGATCCTTTTTCCGTTGACTAGCACGAACCAACGAGGTCATATGTTCCCATTACCTCAAAAACAAGCGTAATTAACAAGATTTCCTTAATCCTTAAATTTTCGATTTTGTTTACATAATTGTTAATTGTTGTTTCTTGGGCATGTCATTCTATCTTTCTGAAAAATAGATTATGCATATATCATCATGTTACTTCTGCGAAATTCTTTGCATCAACAAATTGTCTGCAAGTAGTTTCTGTGTCGTGGAAATACATATATTGACTGCTACTCAAGTCATCATCTAAAGAACTTGTTCAATTAATGTGAACAGTAATTGTCGGTACACTTTCTTATTCCATCTTGTACTTCAACTAAGCCATTTCTGTTTACTGTTTAGATTATATTCGGCAATGGTAGGTACCACAAAGATCAGATGACCCACTCTTTTTGCCTAATTATCATCATCCCCAATAACAACCGATTAAATCCGTTTCCGAAAAGGTCAATGATCATTAAGAGCATGTACAATTTCGAACAGTTTGTTAATAATGAAGTATTGTACGTACTTGGTGATTATTCCATGAAAGAGATTCTCCCCTGAGTCATATTCATACCCTTAAACTATCACAATGATTAGTTTAAATTTATTAAATTCACTCGGTTAATTATTTTTTATACTAATACAAGTCAGTTCAGTTTAATTAGTTCAGAAGAAGGTGAATTTTGTTAAGGCAGGTGTTGCATCTTAACCTCTTTCTCTTTTTTAAGATAACATAATCTTAGTAGGTTTGTTTAATGTGTGTTGTGTTTAGTTTAATTGTATGACCAACTCCAACGGAACTATGTGATAAAAGTTTGTCAAACTAGAAAATGTAAATGATTTATTGATATTTACGGATGATGAAAAAATAAGTAAATAATTTTTACAAAATTAAGTATGAAAACACAATGGAAAAAGAACAGGTTGGCAGGCTGAACTTGTCTACTCCTGCAACAAGTCTCACTTAATTCTTGATTTTAAAACAACCATGTAGCATATTGCTACCAGACATGAAGCTAGCTGTACCAAATCATTAGAACAAAATAAATAGTAACCAATGCAACATTTCCCTATGACCAACTCAGCTTAAAAAAAAAAAACAGCAAAGAAAGATTGCATTTTTACTTCTAAATCAAATCAAGATTTGGGAACCTGTTAAGTCTCTGCATCAGAACAGAACACATTGCACAGCTGACTGTAACTGGAAAAAACAGAAAAAAAGAAAAAAGAAAGAAAAGAAAGTGTGTATCCCATTCATCATTCTGCAGAATAATTAACAAACAAGGCAGAAGCTGAGTATTGTTTTTGTTGCTATTTTTACACTACATTGCTAACTTCTTGTGTGTGTAAAGGCAAAGGCCTTGATCTTTCTCTATTTGCAAACCAATGTACTGTTTTTCTTGCAATTGGCAGCCAAATCTTCCTCCTCCTCTCCTCCCTCACATTATTCACATCTCTTGCCCCAAACCTTGGATGCACCACAATCTCCGACATCGACCGCTTCTCGTTCGCACTCAAAGCCTTCGATGATGATTCGTACGACGTTCTAGGCAAATCCGAATCACTAATATCACGTTTCTTGATCTCACCAATCTTGACCTCGAACTCGCGTTTCCGTTCCATCTCGTGCTTAATACTCATACCATCATCATGTTCATGACTTATCTCTCTACACTGCCTCCCACTAGTCGAACCCAAATTCGAAAACCTTGCACTCGACATATCGTTAAGCATCTCGGAGTTAAGAAACATGATGTCCGACGAGCTAACGTTGCTCCAACGATGCTTCAACACGACATCCGAAACGACAATCTTGTGATTAGTCTTATGAAGAAGCACTTTCCCATTCTCATCACAGTTTTCATCACTAGCTAGTTGTTGTACTGGCAACAACTCATCTTCCTTCTTGCTACTCAACTTCCTAAAACTGCTGCCAATGCTAAACCTTGATGAGGAACCATGCCTAGTGCTACCACTACTATTCTCCTCCCTCTGCACAAAAAGTTCAAGATTGGACTCTTCCCTCCTCTCTGATTGATTCCATAGAAACCGCAAACTACTTGAATACGGTACTTGCGACAAATCCTCTGCGGTAACCGTATGCCTGCAGAGTGGACATGTTGAGTGCTTCTCCAACCACTGATCAATGCAGTCGATATGGAACGCATGTTTACACTTCGGCAGAAGGCGTAAAACCTCCACGCCTTCGTATTTAGCCAAACAAACCGCGCATTCGAGCCCTTCTTTCGACCCTTTGAGCGAAGAGAACCTGAAAAAAGGTAACGATTCGATGACCGTCTTGTCTAGGCCGGTCGGCTGCTGCTGGTCCCTCGACCGTAACAAACCGTCCTGGATTCGACCTGTCGTGTGTTGGTGTTGGACCGGGGACGCCTGCTGGTGGCAGAACTTGGCATAGAGGATGAGGATGAACGTTAAGCAGAACATGACCGTGAGCATGCCGATTACGACGGCTAAACTTGGCTGGAAGTTGCTGACAGAATCTTCTTGTGAATTGGACACAACTGTGTTGTTGTCTGAAAGAGTTTGTGGCTTGACATGATGAATGGAGTTCAAGAAGATGATGAGATGGAGAACAAAGAAGTAGTTCTTGTTCTTGTTCATGATGGATTGAAAGTGAATGATCATTGTATGAACAAGGATGGGAGAAATGATAATGGCATATTGGTGCCAAGTAGTTATCTTGTTTGCAAGAAAGTACACTGAAATTGTATTCTAGTATCTGTGAGGAAATGAAGTTTGACATTGGTTTGTTATAGAGGACGAAGAAGAAACATTTTTTTCATTTTTTTCATTTTTAAATAATTTATAATAGCAGCCAATATTCTACAGATTTGTCAGCTTGTTCATTTGGTTGCTTCATTAGTTTTAGTTCATGCCATGTTCTTGTCGCTTCTCCATTTGAGCTTAGCTATTATATTCTTAAACAGCATTTGTTTTTTAAATCTTTTTTATTTTAAAAATGAAAATGATTGCATGTATAAATATTTTAATTTTTTTGAAATTATGTGGTGGTTGAAAGGTGGAGGGACCGTATTATTTGTTTTAAGCACCTGGCTAACTTCTGGTTTGGGCTATGGATCAACATGTCGCAGTATTAATATCATGAATTCCTCGTGTAATATATTGTAGGCATCAAAATTTTATTAAAATTTTATTTGACGAATTATGAAAAATTTAATTCGTATTAATCGGATTTATTACTTGATTGAATAGTATTAAGTAGCTTAGATTAGGTTACAAGAATTTTTGGAATACACATTTATAAATAGAGAATCATCACGACATGTACGCTCTACATTTTAGGTATCTTATTGTAACTATCTTGTTGTCAAGGACATCCAGGGTCAGGTTAATGCATAGCTAGGTTCATGAATGACAATGAATTGAATTAAAGAGAAGGGATTATTGTTTATCCCAAGTTGTGGTTAATATGGATATTATCTGCTTAGCTACCAAATAATTAAGAACAATTATTAGAAGTGTTTACTAATTTAGTGGTGATGTTATGAATGATGTGACCCAAAGTCAAATTTGATACATCACAAGTTACCAGCCCATGCCAAATTTGCATCTGCTGATTCGTCACATTCAAATGTTTAATGTCAAGGTGTTTAATTTGTGGTGATAACTGATAAGTAACAATTAACGTGGTATCAGACTATCAGTTTGTCTAATCTCACATAATTATATATAGTACTGAGTCCTAATCTTATAACACAGCCTGCCAGGCTTAGGCACAATAATGCCGTCATCAAGGTGCAAATTGGGAGAGTTTGTCACGATGATGATGATTATTATTATCATTATTATTTTTTTATATATTATAATCGGAATTCAATAAATCAAAAACAATGAAAGTTTACACAAAATTAAAGGGCAGCCGTGCAACAAGATGTGCTCCCAAAATTATTATTATTATTGTTTTTTAATAATAATAATAAGACTTTTATTAATCACGCAAAATTGGAAGGGAGTCGAGAGACAAGCTGCGCTCCCACCCCTTTCTGGATACAGAAACTAAGTTTAGAAAAAAGAAAAACACCACTCTTGACATCATTAGAATAGCTAACAGATAAGCGCTTAAGGCGCGAAAGAGTAACCAAGGCCTCCTCGTCGAGCTCCCCAAAAGTAGAGAAGGCAAAAGGGATGAAAGAGTAGCCGTGCTCGGCACATTTAGAAGAATACTTCCTCTTCTTCTTCTAAACAGCAGACTGGAAAGCAGCTCCAGGAGCCCAAGAATTCAAACTCCCACCAGCAAAAGGAGAGACACCCGTGACATCCAAACAAGCGTCTTTAATGGGACCAATTGTTCAACAACAGATCCGCTGGACAAAGTTCCCGCCCATCATCGGAGAGGAACCCCATAGGGGCCTCTTTCCGCACCGCAATACCGACCTTAGAGCAGATATCAACCAACGTATCGCGCACAAGATTGTGCCGGAACTTCACCCCACCTCGCTAGAACAGTGGATAGCGTGGTCACCCCACTTGTCCATCCGACACACATGACAACCCGAGCAAGGAGATCCGTCAGGGAACAAAGGGACCGTCAGGCGATAACACAACACGGCTCGAAACTGTCGCGGGTTCATCCGCTGCCCCAACCTGTCGATAGGAATGGTGAAAAGGTAGTCTTGTGCATGAGGGGCACACACAGCTAAGAAGAACCTCTTGTCGACGACACAAACCATAACGCGACGTTAGATGCACATCAATGACAACAAAATAGCTCTTTGCCAAAAACTTCATGAATTGGGGGGCAGGAGAGCTAGTGGTAACAGAGTGAGAATCGACACCACAAAAGGCCGAGAAAGCGTCCAGTGCAGACTGAAAGGTAGAGCCAAGAGTGTCAATCCCAGACCTCGCCATAATCCGATCCTGCAAAGGGCTAGACTGCAAGCGAGAGGCGAGGAAGGCATACCGACCGACATCCTCAACACACAAGACCCCGAGACCACCAAGTCTGATGGGCAGTGTGGCAAGCCGCCACTGCCAAATGCCAATCTCCAAAACCGGGCCTTGAGCCTGTAACAATCAACTCCAAGGAAGTACGCAGGGCCTAATCAAACTGAACCTTGAGCACCACGTAGAGTCACAGGAGGGCAGATCCTCAAAGCAAAAGACAACTTCGCTACCCTTATACAATTGCGGAGGAGAAGCTCACACTGGGGGTCATCGAGCAGGCGGATAGCCTCCAAAAGAGAGACGGTCTTGAAATTCAGCGCGCAACTAAATCACTGCAAAGCCCCGGATCCCCACTAACAGAGTCCCCAAGAAGCTTGACACCCCGGCGCGGACGAGAGATAGAAGCACTATCACGAAATTATTATTATTATTATTATTATTATTTAATCACTACGCGCGGCTAGCACTATCACGAAATTGTTCATTGGAAGGCACGTAAATATAGATTAATTAGGGAAGCCAAGTCAAAGTGTTCAAAATCATTTAAAGAAACTTTATTTTCTTCTCAAGTGTTCAAAATCTCAACCATTTGAAACTTTATTTTTCTTCTCAATAATTTACCCTTTATTTTGGTCCATTATTAAATTTCTAAGCTGGAGCTTAGATCCTTCCCTAAATTATGAAACAGGCCTCAATCATCCAATAGTTGTATTTCACATGCAACACCTGAAACAATCGATCTTAAACCGGCCATGTTTGGTAAGAGAAACTTCATTTATATATTTTTTTTTAATAAAAAGCGAGATTATAATATGTATTACTTGCATTTTGTATTCGAATCAGTTTGTGGAAAAGTCAAGATTTATTATTTATGTCAAGCAAAATTCATTATTCAGGCGTATTAGAATATCATAAATATAGCTAAAATATTTGTAACTCAAAAGTCACAAGTTCAATTTGCTATTATGGACAATTGGTGTTTCTTTATAGCTACAAATTAGCTTTGAAAAAAAGAAAAAGGAATGTTCATGCAAAGCCCTGACACCTTTGGATCGGTAAGGTTCACACTTATTTTTAAAAATGGGTCACCGCGCTAATCGTGGTTAGCGCGGTTCACCAGTTACTCTCATGAACATTATCGCGGCATTATGCCAAAAAAGATGGAATTGATGAACTCCACATTTATATACAAGTATTTTAAGTTATTGTGAGTTATATACGTCTCCTAGGGCAAACTGCTAAACAATGTGGATTTAGAAAAAAAATTGAAAAAATAAATAAATAACGACGATAGAATGAGTAGAGCACTGAACCACCAATATTGACACTTATTATATTGTTTTAAATATACTAATCCCACAAATCAACGTGCACCAATCTTGAGAGTTATCCACAGTACGCTTGATTTTGGAATTTGTTGGTATTTTAAACATAAAAACAAACCATAGTGAATAAATTATTAGAATTGGAATATCATCCCCTTATAAGTCATTGTAAGGTGTGAAGGTTATCCAATTTTAATTTAATATGTTGATTTCAAGACTATCTCTCAAGCGATCTCTACAACGTGGACAATAAATGACGGAATACACATCGGCTCAAACCCAACAAGGGCAAACAAACCTATCATAGACTTGGACCTGCGTAATACCATAGTAGAATTGAGACACCATCCCCTTAAAGTGCCTTATAAGGGGTGAAGGTTATCCAATCTTATATGTTGATTTCAGGACCAACCGATCGATGTGGGATGGGGTTTAACAACATAGGCCTTGAACATGTAAAAAATGAGGTGAAGGAGAGGCAAACAAATCTATCATCGACTTGGGCATGCTCTGATACCATATTAGAATTGAGCCATCATCATGGGCGGAGCCAGGAATTGGACTCATGTAAGGCACTTACGTGAGTAAAAGAATTTGATTTTATATCGCGCAAAATATTAGTACAAGACTTATACAAAAAATGTACAAGTATTACACAATATATTCGTTATTGTGTTGTTGGCAAAAGAAAGGGTCGAACACCTGACCTCATAAGAAGAATAAAGTAAAAACTCAGCGAGCTAACCACTTGGAGACTGCAACATTTTATGCAAATAGAGCAAAACAAAATTTATAGTCAATTACCATAAATGAATGAGGTTATAACAGACATTTCCTAGCCAAAATCCAGGTAGGGCACTTGCCCTACCTGGCCCTAAGCTGGCTCCGCCCCTGGCCATCATCCCCTTAAAATGTATTGTAAGGGGTGAAGGTTATCTAATGTTATATTATATGTTGATTTTAGGACCAACCGATCAATGTGGGATGGAGTTTAACAACATAGGCATTGAACATGTAAAAAATGAGGTGAAGGAGAGGCAAATTGACACAATGGGGTGATTAATTAAGGAAAAGATATGTATCGTTTGTCCTAAAATAGAAAGGGGGAAAGGGGTTATTGCAGCAAGCATGTTTTGATACTAGAATTAGAAAGCAGCAGCCATCAGAGCAGGTTTGTTAAACTGAACAAGAAAAGTGATCATGATTTATGACCAAGTCACACAATGCATGCTAACACAGTATGCGCCATAGTTTGCTGAATATGCACATGAAATTGAAAAGCTAGGTAGATAAGTTGGTTCGTGGCCAGCAAAACAAACAAACAAACAATAGTTGCAGTGTTTGTTTCTAAATTCTAATCTAACAATAGAAGAGAATTTCTAACACAAACAAAGCATAGCATGACAGACAAATACACCCTTCATCAGCACGAAATTAGGCAACTTCTTGGAAATTAGTACTAGTATCTATCTTAATCTCATTAACCGCCTTGCTTGCTTCCCTGCTTATCCCCACACACCCCCTTAAAAAAGTGTCCATACAAGTTTGCATACCGAACTTTGATTATAAATTAATCGTAAACTAAAAGGGTAATAAATTTAAAGAAATATAGTATGTTAATGAAGATCAAGAAATGTATTTCACTATCTGCCTACGCCCATAGCAATTAGCCCCCCTTGGCCGACAATGGCGTATTTTCTATTTTTTTACTCTTTATATATTCTAATAATCTAATTTGCTTTTGTTGCCAAGGCACAAAAAATACCTACTCCATTAATGAGTCTATGGAAGAAACATATGCGTAACAATGTTCCTTGAATGTGTATCACCAGTTTGACCAAAGTGGTTTTAGTTTGTTGTAATGTGCTTGTTCTGCTGGGAAAAGAGTTTACATTTGAATTTTCGTCTTAAAATATTTTCAATAAAATCACAAGAAAAATAATCCTGATTTCTACAACATGAAAAAGCTAAATTCTGAAGTAGTACTAGTACATATGAAGTTGATCGAAAATGGCCTAATGCAAGGTATAGCGGAAGGAAAAACACTAATGAATGATCCCCCTAACCTTGGGTTCAACTGTTCAAGACTTGCCCAACGACCAAGAAGACACTATCCAAAGAAACCCCAACAGTGCTTAAGACAGGACCTAATGGTATGGATATGAGTGGGAAAACAAACTCGAAGTAGATCATATCCACCTCAGACCCTCCACCAACTATGTTCAGGACTTCAGGTCATATGAACTAAATGTAATGGTAGCGAAATCTCAACCCAAAAAGGGAAACCAACAACCATGAATGCATGTTGAAGCATTTGATTAGCGTCTAAAGAAAGGCTCAATTCCAGATATCTCATCTTTGACAAACATTAACAGGCCCAACATGACAAAGAACCAAGTTCTTATAGCAGCATGTTTCAACTCGAAACTTGCTGCTGCTATAACAATTCTACTGACACTACAAACAAGATGTAGGAATATAATCAACTAGAAACAATACTCTCCGGTGCATATTAATAATAATCTAGTAGCAACTTCATCACTGTAAGCAAACTCAAATGCAGTGCGGAAGGGCAATACAGTATAACCAAAAGCTGCTGGGTAAAGAAAACCCAACAAGCAAAACTACTCTAACAGTATTATGTTTCACATAACAAAATGCAACACACAAAAATACTGTGACAAGAAATATGCTGATAAATCAAACATACATCACACAACATACTGATACGAACTAGTTACATATGAAGAAATTATATATCACGTGCAGAATTATTAATTGGGCATAGTTGCTGGCATTCTTACTTGCATCAGATGCCAACATTTATTACGGAGCCAAGGGCTATGTCGAGCTTCATTTCTGGAATCAGCTCTGAGCTGAGGCTGCAGGGTTGCTACTTGGGAACGATCCCATACCAGGCCCTGATTCACGAGTTCCACTCTCTTCACTGGCATGGCGTATGAATTCTTCAGGCGAAAGATGGGTTCCGTGGCAAGCACATACAATCCTTATTTGAGTAGGACTGTACCTATAAGTAACACCAGATATTGTCTTTCCATTTGGGCCCGGGCCAGTGGTGGAAACCCACGGCAGGTTTGGGTAGGAGCCGTTACCTCCAAATTTCAGATCTGCTGCTACACCTGGCCTAATTGCTGGGAACTCAGAAGGGAATGCTTCAGATCTATGCTGATGAGATGCATCTTTCACCTGATGAATTGGACGGTCACCTCTCGGTTCACCTTGTGCATGCCCAGAGGAACCATCTTCTCCAACATGCTGCTTCCCACTACTTTTTCCATGTTCCACAGGTCTCCCATCATATTGCGGAGACTCAGATGGCCTGTGAGAGCTTGCTGGCATGGTCGCTGCATAAAAGCATCACTGGTTAGAATCAGTAGTTATATGCGTACTAGCAACAACGGATCAACATAATATAACAAATATGTCATTTGCTTCGTAATCAGGAGTCGCCTGGTACGACCCGGAACAAGACATCACCAATAATGAAGTTCTGAGCACACAAAAATGGAGGTAGGGCATGCGAGGAGGATAGGCTCTCCAATTTGCAATCCAGTTTTATTCTTGTGCAATTCCAAAAGTACCTAGGAATTTCCGCTCCCTGCAGTTACTAACATTTTGAGAGCGCTTTACGACACTGTTTGAAGTGCAGTTAATGCTCTCCTATCCCACGTGGCCTTGCTTCCAAGTTCTGAGCATTAACTTCACTCCAAGTGGTGTCGTAAGCAGCTCACAGAAGGGTAAAAACCGAGAGTGCGAATTCTTATGCGCTTTATGTATAAATATATACAGACATATGTTGATGTATATGCATATATATACATGTATATTCTATGCATATGAATGTACTTAAATACTTCCTTCGTCCAAGTTCAAACTTTAAAACTTCCATTTTTGGACGTCACATGAGAAACTTCAGAATCCATTTTTGGATAAATCATTACCCTTGCGACATACACATATTTACCGCTTTATCAATTACTCTCTATTCATTCTTTACACACTAAATCTCTGTTGCCACCCCCATCTCCACCACCAAAAAAAAAAAAAAAAAGAGAGAGAAAGAAACCACTCACTCGCTCTCTCCCTCAAACACTAGAATACAAAGAAATCTTCAATTCACAAACTAAAGTAACATCTCGGAAGTTTCAAAAAATAATAAGAATAATAAAAAGAGAAAAGAAAAAACTTACCATAAAAGAAAATTTTGAAATATTTATAATCAGTTTGCTTATTTGAAAGCGTGTCGAGGATATTGATCCATGTTGACAACATCTAGCTTCCTTTTAAATGTTATGTAACAGGATATAGTAGTTCTTTTAGGAGTTAATGTGTCACTTCTTTACCTTTACAGCGGAAACCTTGAAATGTTTCGTTTCTTTTAAGATACCGAACAAATGTAAGGAAAATTTTAAATTCATTAATGTATTGAAACTATGCTTTCCTGTTAATACACCCTCCGTTCCTATAAAGCTTCTCATTGACTATTGACAGAACAATTTTCAAAAAATGATTACAAATAAATAAAGTTCGGGAAAAAAAAAATGAAGCTATCTTTATGCCAAAAATAAAAAATAAAAAGAATAAAAATATAATAATAATAATAATAATAATAATAATAATAATAATAGTTCGAAAAAAAGTTTGTGAGGGTCATAAACTTGAACTTTAAGTCATTATGCACATACAATCACCATTCACAAAGTTTATTCTAAACTTTTTCCTAGTTTTAATCATTTTTATAAAAATTGCTCTGACAATAGAAATGTGAAACTTTTGAGAGAACGAAGGAAGTATCGTTTATTACAACTCTTAGGAGTATATGTAGTATCTTTAATAGAACCCACATCCCACCACTAAACCAAAATGTGTGCTTCTGCATGCATGGAATAGAGTTTCTTTACGTGTCATCTGAAATGAAATCCCACGCTTCAGACACCGAAACAAAATAGTAAAGAAAATCTTCCATACTTGTTAGATTAGCAGAACTGTCTTCTAGTGTACATTTGGCATGGAGTGTCCGGGAAATAAATAAATTATCCATTCATCTGAATGATTAAAGTTTATCATATAGAAATAAGAAACTACATGCTAAACATAAGTGTAACCATACATTCAAACAAGCAAGTATCAATTGAATGAATGCAAATCCACACGTTCTCTCTCCTGGAAAAAGTTAAATGTGTATAGCTTGAGAATAAAGATAAAAATGTCAAAGATAGTAAGGTAAGACCTTGAGTAAGCTTCCGGCTATCATCTTGTGCATCAACATTTATTGGATTCCTTCGGGGGTAAGTTGGGAGAGCTTGTTGATGATGCAAAATAGGTACCCGAGAATTATCTTTGTCTAGTGTCGGTAGCTGGACAGCAGGGTACCCAAACATCAATGGAAAATTACCTGGCATCACAGTCTGGATTCCTGCCCGGTCACTACTTGCAGCCCCCATAGTGTGCATCATTCCAGGTACTGGGTAGCTAGACAAAGGAGGTATACTGCTAGAATTAAAATCTTTCACAGGTTGCGAGTAAGAAATGTTAACTCTGTTTACTCCTGGGGTAGGAAACGAAGCACCATATGGCATGTTCTGTACGTTCAACTCCCTCTCCGATGACATGCTAAATCTTTTTTGCCCTAAATTTTCAGCGGCAGTTCGATCACCAAATACATTAATTTCCTTTTGAACTCTGGACTGGCTACCACTGGCCGAAAACCTCTTTGACATATCCTCATGCTGAGATGTCTGCCTTGAAGTAGAACCATCTACTTCTGAATCTGCAACGTCTTCGTTTTCTGCAGTAGACCCTTCATCTGTGGTTATGGAAATGTGAGTCCTTTCAGGTAATTCAGAACGACTACTTTCTCTATCATGCTTCTTCGGTTGGCTCGACTCACTAGACACGTTCTTACGCTTCTCGCCAAGGGATGACCTTTTCTCTATTTCTGCTTCTGACCTGCTGTCATTAGTCATCCATGCTCCTCCAGACGCTGAGCTTTTGGACGACTCTATCTCCACAACATTCTTAGGATAGCTAGTGTAAGCATTATCCTCGACCTTCTGTGGCTGTTGAATCCCACCTTCCAAAAAGTTCTTGAACTCATTGATCAATCTCCTATCCCTATCACCTTCATCCGACGTGTTCTCAGGCGAGCTTCCGTGTTTACCTTTTAAAGACGAACTGCCTCCACCACAAGGTAATCCCAAGCTCAGATCAAGATTTTTCTCGTCCTCCATTTCGATACTAGTACAGAATTACTCACATACTAGACTGTCCAATCCAACAACTTGTCAAGCACAAAACTGACAAAATTACTGTTAGCTTGTATACAAACATGACTCATGAAATACTTTTTGCTGAATCCAGATCTCTAAAGAGGACAAGATTGATTCAAACACACACACATAAAAGCTCACTCACTCACTCAAGTTGCTGCAATTATTAACAAATAAGACAAAGGAGTAAATAAATTGCAAAAAACAATCTTCAACAAATTCAAGCAATCAAAAAAGTATCTACAGCAATTAATGCAACTAAAAAAGTAGTAGAAACAAGATCAACAAAGAGCAAAATCCAAAACAAATCTAAGCATCCAAAATTTGTTGTCACGAGCTGAATCTATGAATTAATATTGCTTCACTGCCACAAACCCATAACGGAAAATAACTTCATTTAATTCTCTACAGCTAAAGTGAAATCCCCATCTTAACGAATTAACAGAATCTACCAAGAATTACAGAAACCAAGAAGATTATCTTTTCAAAGATATTTTGGAAGCAAATTGGATATGGATTAAAAAGCAGAAAAAATAAAGTGAGTGTTACCTGAATAATGAGTTAGTGCGAGAGAAATGGAATAGAGAGAGAGAGAGGCGAAACAGTGGTGGTTGAAGCTTTTGTGAGTCAAAAGGAGAAAAATGTGAAACAGCAAGCAAGAAGATGATGATGATGATGATAGGGAGAGATCATTATTTTACCATTATTATTATTAGTAATATTAATTAATTATTATTTTATGGTATTAGTTTAATGATAAATGCATTTAGTGCAATTGATTAATTTAATTACAAGTGTTGAGTGTATTAGATTGAGCACGTGCTTGGTTTGGTGTCAGTCACGTTGGGCTGTTGAAGCCCCTGGCGAAGGCTTTCGTGTGAGATATTTTATGTTTATTGTTTTGTAGTACAATTTTAATAAACGTGTTATATTATTGGTTTTAATATCCAGTATATTTATGATAAATTAATTAATAAAAAAAGTGTTTGTAAAACTAAACAAAATAATAAAAAAGTATTCATAAAAGTATATAAACGTAAGAGGAAGTAACATAAAAAAAACCTAAATAAGGCTATGTTTTTTTCGTCCGAACAGAACTGATTTGAAGTGAACTGAATTGATTTAATTGAACTGAATGAAGCTGAACTAAACTTGTGATATAAAATACTATTAAACAAATATGAACTAAATTGAATTTAAAATAATGAATCGAATAGTTTAGAGCCTAAATAAGTGGCATGGATAAATTAGTATTTTAGGAGTAGTAAATAAATGACCCTTACGCCTTACTACAATATGATACTACACATGTAATGTGATTACTTGAAAATGGTCAACTAACACACACTAATGAATGACACTATGCATTCACGCGTTAAATGTGTCGAATTATTAGCGATGAAATGATAATCTTTTTTCCAACCATGCATCTTGTTGATGATTGATTTCGACATTATTTTTCATAAAATGAGATAAAATAATAATACTAATAAAATAAGTTGGCATTTTCTAAATAATGAATAAAAACACTACAAAAATGATTGGTATTATGATAAGGAATTATGTTTGAATGATAAATTGATAACGGTTGTAGCGCACTGAAACTAAGTCCATTCCGCGTCTCATCGAGTTTGATCATACCCGATCATACTTCATCCAGATATGGAAGGCTCAGACCGATCTGGAAGTTCATGACGGGTCTCGATATGTCTTTTCCTTCTTTTATTTTTTGCTTTCTTTTTATCCTTTTTCTTCTTTTATAACAATAAAACAATATGAAGTACTCATCTTTACCGGTCATTTCTTTACGTTTGTTTTTGTTGTCAGTCATTTTTTTATGTTTGTTTTTGTTGACTTTCTTTAAATTTCGTTTGACCTCCGTTTACTCCTAAACTATAACGAAAAAATAATCTATGAAAGTATATTATGAAAATATATAGTGTATCTATTTTCATTATATAATTTAATTAATTATTTTTTCGTTAAAATTTAAAATTTATTAGAGGTCAAAAAGGGTTACGAAAAAGTCAACAAAACAAACGTAAATACATGGCCAGAACGGAGACAGGGGCGGGCCCAGAATTTGAAGTTCGGGGGGAGGCAAATTACATATTAAGTATGTGTAGTTCGGAGGTTCGGGAGGGTAAATCCTGAAAAACTAAAAATATTAGTTAAAAAAAAAATTATTTTCTAAATTTTAGGGGGCGAACACCCAACAAGTTACTTCATGTTGCAACAACATCCTCATGCATTTTTCAAGGTAGTTTTAAAATGAATTGCAAATATATACAACGAGGCCCCCTTTGATGAGTAACAAGTTCATCAAGGATTGATTATTTATGGCAGCTCACAAGAGTTGGAATAAAGATTTAGAAGAGTTGGTTAGAAGCTAAGAGTATATACAGTATATGCACTAATTTATATGAAATGCTAAGAGAACAATTTTTACTCTGGCGTCTGGCCCTAGGTAATTTATTTTGGAAAAATTTAATTTTCAGGGCATTTTCTTGAACTTCATCTCACCGTATACATGTAGCTACTTCAGTTAATTAAATCATGCTTCAATGCAATAAAGAACGAAGAATATATAATACCTTTCCCTTCACGGTTTGACTTCGATGTATATAATATATGATGCGAGAACAATATCTCATCATATGCACTTGAATTCTTGAACGATGTAGAGCAAGATTAGCCAAGTAGATCGAGCTAGCTAGCTAGATTAGCGCCAATTCGTTTCACCCAAAGTTATACCAACTTATAAGACTGTCAGCATGCAATTACCTGCTGATTGGAGATGCATATATATATATATGGCACACAACACATTAGTTGATTTGTTTAAAAGAGATCGAGACGTTTCTGTTCTGGCAAATACATGAAGAAATGGCATTTTGTGTTGGCCTCCTTTATAGAGTGCTGTCACTCTACTGGCTCACTGGATGAGTATTTTGGTCTCTAGTATTTGATTTCACCTCATTCACTTGTTTTACCTCCACCTTAAAGATAATAAGTACCAATCAAATCCCACTCAGACCTTAATTTCCTTGCTGTCTTTAACTCATGCCAGTACTTGAGAAACTTTGGATATATAACTCCTTTTACTTTCTTACTGTATTTTCACTTGTGTACTCACTAAGCAATTGGATTATCTTTCATGTGTTGTTGTTGGTTTAATCGATCCACTACGACAGGCACTAACATGATTGGAGACGTCAATCAAATTCCATAATTAATCACTTAAAAATGCATTTTTTTTAATAAGTAATATTACAAATCTAGTAATAAACTATAAATAATCACTCACTTGGTGAGAATTGAACCTATGATGACCTCTAGAGTCATGACACATCAGTCTAACCAATTGAGCCACTTAAAAATGCATTGACTACAATTGTTTTTAAAAGTAATATAAATTCTCCAAACGTGTATATAATAGATTTTAACCATCCACTTTTAACAAATTTAAATAATTTAAAAATTTCTCCATGCAAACTAAGACGAGATTGCTACACAACCAGTCCCATAACCTCCTCTCATCCAAGTACCAGGTGACCCTCGAATATAATTCACCCTTGATCAAGGAAACATGCTCCCAACCAAGAAAGGGCAGATAATCGACAAGATTCTTTGAAACACGTAATCTTTTACCCTTACCTCACACTATATATATGAGGTCCCAACTCATTTGTGAGGTATGCACTTATTAACCAATCCACTCTCTTACACGGTTACACCTCTTGCTAGGTCTACCCTTGAACTAGTAAAGTACATCTACGGTTTGTCAAGTCGGTTTTAAAGGGTTAACCCCCTTCCTCTTGTAATCGGAAGTACCTTGTATTAGAGCAGGAGATCAAACAAAATTCAGCTATTCCTTCTATTCTATACGCATTTACTCCGCTCCAACATGGCTTATTAGCGCCTTTGGGAAGCGGTCTTTCTAACATGGTAGCCAAATCAAAGGGAGCTTAAAGGAAAAGTTGCCCTATGAGGATACGAAGTCAAGGTTAACTAGTATAACATCAACACCGTTTTCATTAGACTTGACAACAAAATACGAACCCAAATGATAAGACGTACACTCCAACCTATAGGTCAGTGTTTGGTGTCACCGTACACACTAAATGCCTTACTGTTTGGCAGGGGCTGAGTGTTTCGTTTTATATTCGGGATAATTCACAATTTATATATGGAACATACCTCAGTTCGCGCTCTAGGGCGATTTTATTTTCTCTTCCCAAAAAAGAATTAAATATAAGTCGTGCTCGAGAAAAAATTAAGATTGCAAACACAGGTACACACAATAGGAAACACCCATACGAATATGAATACAAATACGAATACGAAAAATGATTAAATTCAAAATATCAAAATAGGAATAGGTAATAAATACATTTGCTTCATGCATAATTTTTTAATATATTTTGATACATTATTATTCTAATAAACTACTTCGACCATCTCCAACCATAAGACTCAAGACTATATTTTTTATTATTTTCTTCATAAGACCAAAAGACAAAAACCCCTCTTCATCTCTAACAACAAGAGCCAACTATACATTTTCTATTTTTTCTTTTTTCATTAACATTATTCTTTATTCCATTTCTTTATAAAATAACTTACTATCTTATACTTTCTCCATTTCATTAATAACTTCCTAAGTTTCTATTTTGGGCGTTCTTTTACAAGCTTCCTAACCCAAATATGAAAAGTTTTTCAACCCACTTACCAATTTTTTTTATTATTTCTCTCATTTTTTATAACCACTTTATCACTCTCTCTCATACTTTATCACCCATTTACAATTAAATACTCATACAAATCAGTTCTTTAATATTATTCCTTAAATTTAATAATTTTTACTCCTTAGGAAATAACAAATGAAATGGAGGAAGTATTCATTTAAATTGTTAGTTAACTAAAATGACGTTAAAAATCTCTAAAAAATTATAATAATGTAGAAAAAATACAATTCATAATAATAAAAATTGCAATACTTGAAATAAAAAATTAAATTAAAACTACATGCTACACATTAATATCCCAATAAACGAAAATTTGATAGCCCAACCCATTATATACAAAGCCCATGAAGCTAAAGCCCATAGAAATAATCTTGCAAGATTTTAAAATAAAAAAAACATACGTATTGTGGTCGTATTCCACGGTTTGCGTATGTAATACGTATTTGAAGCGCATACTTCTTCCTGAAATCGAGCGGGTATAATAGGAGCAAGCCAGCTCGAACTGTTGAAATCCAAACCCTAGCTCAAATTCTTGGCAAGAAGAAAAAAACGATGGTGGAAGGAAATTCCAGTCGCGATAACAACCAAGATAAGAAGAATAATGGCAAGCAACAGGATGAAGGCGGCACCAGTAACAACAAGCAATCTTCTTCTTCCTCCTCCAGGAAAAGGAAGCGGAAAGAAGTCGCTGTTTTCGGCAATTACAGAAACTACTATGGATACAGGGTAATCCCTTTTCTTCTTTCTTTCGGCTTATCATCCCATTTCGTGTTTTTTCTTCTTTTCTCTATTTTCGTCTAACTTTTTGGTTGTTGTTAGGTTGGTCAGGACTTTGATGAAGATCCTAGGCTCAAGGTTATGAACAAGGAATGGTTTCAGGACAAGGATTGCCTTGACATTGGCTGCAATAGTGGATTGCTCACCATTGCTATGGGTAATCTGTTTTCGCAACTTAAATGTCTTCTTTTGATTAGTTGAGCTTCAGCATGTTTAAGGCCTAGGTGCATTCTTCTTCTTCTTATTATTTTTCTTTGATAGGCTGTGTTAGTTTTTTTGTATACTAATGATCTTTCTGTTGAACAGCGAAGAAGTTTGGTTGCAGGAGCATCCTTGGAGTAGACATTGATGCAGGTGAGCTCTTTGTCAGAGTTTATATGACAAGTATTGCATAGGTTTACTTACCTTACCTTACCTTACTATGACTCTCTGAGTATTGCACTCTTGTTTCTATGTTCGATTTGGGCCTGCATTTTAATCTGTCCTGTAAACTAGTTGACTTTCGGTGGTGTTAAGTTCATAATGGCAAAACTGCAGAACACTACAATCTAGAAGAGTTTTTATGTTGGACTTGATATTTGATTGTCTTTGTCTAGATCCCAAGATTAAGAGCTCAACCCTTTGTTTCGTTCGTAGAGCTTGTGTGAGCTTTTGCTGCTATGGAGTTGTTCATACAATATATGTATCATCGATACTGTTTCACATTGATCTGAGTCTCCATTTAATCATGATGTTTGGATCTAAGTTGTGTACTTCAAAATAAAAAAAAAAAAAAGATATGTAACTTGAACTAAAAATATGTTCAGTACTTATATAGGATTTCCCCGGGTGTTATACTGATATTCTCGCTGATGGCAACTTTAGTTTGAATTCTGATAATGTAGACTGATGTAACCAGTTCTTATGTTAATTCCAACATTCAACGTGCTACCTTATTTTGTGCTTGTTAATGATTAATTTTCACATACCAGCTCGAATTGAGGATGCACATTGGACTCTCAGGAAAGTCATGAAGACGGGTACTATTAATATGGTTTTAAAGACCCAGAATCCAACTGATGTAAAATTGACCAATGGCTCAGACATAACTGGAACCCATTCACAGCTTGAACAGGCAATGCCAGATTCTGGGGATTCTCCCACTGGAGAGAAAAGAGATCTGCTCAATATCGTTTCGTTTCAGAAAGGAAATTTTGTTCAGGCATGGCACCCACCAGACAATGCACGCTACCATGTGATTACTTGGTAATGGTCTTTTCTTCTATGCTTGTTGAACTTTGTGCTACAGACTACAAAGATTGGAAAACCCATTTACATGTGTGTATTTATGGATTTATGTTCTGTTTTTCATCAGTCTAAGTGTGTCAAAATGGGTACATTTGAACTGGGGTGACGACGGGCTGATAACTTTATTCTGGAGAGTCTGGAGATCACTTCATCCAGTAAGTGGGTTTTCACATTATTGACTTCTTTCTTAGTTAGTTATTTGTGTACCAGAATTAATTTATGCCTTTGCAGGGTGGTGTTTTTGTTCTGGAGCCTCAGCCGTGGAGTTCATATCATAGCAATCGTCAAGTCTCTGAGGTATATTTGTTTTGCACTTCACTCCGAACATAATTACTAGTACAGCCTTTCTATTGGTGATTTTTAGCTGTCTTGTGTTTTAACAAAATTTCTTCCTGCGTTGTATGTAGACTGCTGCCGCAAATTATAAAACTATCAAAATAGCTCCCCAAGATTTTCAAGATGTTTTGTTAGATAAGGTAAGCCTTGGTGCATAAGCTTTATGGGGTTTTATTGAAATGTATGCAAGTCTGAAAAATAGAGTTTCTGTTTCAGATTGGATTTCGAAAAGTAGAAGACCTAACTTCCAAGTTGTCTGGGACTAAATCTGGATTTAATAGACCTGTGTTGGCCTTCTGGAAATGATCAAGTTTGCCTCAATGCTGTTGACTGATGGATGATATGAAGTTATATTTTTCCCCCAGCGTATTCGTCCATTCTTCCTGTTTCCGGCTAATATTCTGGATCATGATATTTTTCGCACAGATTACTTGTTGAGATAAAGGTCGTTCATATTAACTTGTTCTTGGTAAAACTGCTTGTTATAAGACCCTGGTGTACATATATAAACCAACTCGCCTATCTTAAGTTGAAGGAGCAGCTGGTTTGTAGCACTTATCTTCTCACAGACTATATTCCATTGACGTTCGAACCTCCAAATGAGTTTTAAGTTTAACCCTTCTACATATGGGAACATTGTGTTGGTTCTATTCAGAGCATTTAACAGAATCTGGCTATTTAATCACTGTAGTACACTCGCCCTATATTATTTTGTCACTATCTTCCTTGATTTCGAATGAAAACGACCAAGTCAAAAATTCAAATTCATTTTGTTTCTGAAATTTATTGAAACAAGGTCCATTGTGCTGAACATAAAATCTATGGAATTCAGTAGATGTGATAATCATTCATGTAACTGAAAAAACATTTTGCAACAAGAAGAGACTCAAGGATAACTCAATTCATGTAACTTGTTGTAGTAATAAGGTTCGTAAATTTGTAATAACATAAGTATAAGAACAGTTGTAATATTTGCCGTTTCAAAAAAATAAAATAAAATTCATGTAACTTGTTACCGAAATGTTTTGACAAGGAACCTTTTGCACCACCATGTAACTCAGAGATTTACTAGTTCAGAATGGAACAATAATTGTCTGCTGCACCAGGAATGATGTGTATAAAATGACTCAAGAGTACACATCAATTGGGATTCTGAGATGCCAATCGTAAGGGCCGGAGATCTTCATCTAATTTCTCCAAAGTCTATTAATAAAAGGGCCAGTCAACTGAGAAAGAGCAATCAATACGAACAACACCATTCCCAAATGCTCATGGAAAAGCAAAGCAGTTTATATACCGAGTGATGGGCGATCTACTTCTCACCATTAACCACACAGCATCAACTTCTGCAGCTCAAGGAAACACACGCATAGGGCATGCCAAAAGACACAATCTCCAACCTAACCCCATCCAATCACCCAACCAAGAACTATTCATCATCTTTAACATACTCCGGTAAACGGTTGTCATATTCACTGAAGCCAGAAACATGAAAACTGCTCTTAATTTAAGCAACTAAACACACTACCCAAAAGTATATAGCAATATGGGCTTCAGCACAGAATAGAATGGTCGCCTGGAAGTGGTTGCCCAAATAAACAGCCATGCTACACCAAGGCCATATCTACTTGGTAAGAAAGTTTGGCTACCTGTGACCTGAATACTTTTGCTCCCTCTTTACCAAGTACATGCTTTCATGAAGTCACCTACGATGCGTGTGGAGGATAAGTAACTCCTAAAACACCAATTACCTATGAAATGGGACTCAAAATCTCACAAAAGTTGCTTCAGCTACAGGAAAATACAATTCATCATCAAACATGTCTCTGCCTGTTCCACCTTTGGCAGCAAGGAGAGCTGGAAAGAGCTCATCCTGCAAATTGCAAATGCATGGACTCAAAATTGTTAAGTGATCAAATACCAAGTAATTCCAAAAGGTAAAGTCTCTCTTCTTCTTTTCTTTTTTTCTTTTTCAAAGTTAGCTCTATGGTTGAAAGCAAGATAAGTTCAAAACTTTAAAGAATGAAAAATGTATTCAGACATTAGCCTTAGATAACCTGGCCCAGATCGGCTGTCTTGGGATGACACATAATGTAAAATCATATACTGAATAATTAGAACTAGATGACTAACCAAAAGATCAAAAGTTCAATTGAAATAACTCAGTTGCTTGCACCAGGGCATAAATGGACCCAAAAGAAGATAAATGAAGAGAAATACCATGGATTTTCAAGCAAACTAAGACTTTCAAGGCATGAAGATTTTTTTTATAGGCATGCATTGGGAGCTGCTGTTAAAGATAAAATTACTGTCACAGAAAAATCACTCTATTGACAAATCAACAAAAGATCAAAAATCTTATTGGTTTCCTGTAGAACAATCAAATTTCGTTACATTCTTCTCAGATTAAGCTTTGTTCCTTTTTACCAAGGATGTAAAGGAGTATGAGAGTTACAAATCACCAGCCACACTAACATGAAAAGGAAAGATGTTCAACAACCACAATATGCACAACACGAACTGTAGGATTTGTCTACAGCGAAAACTTTTAACATGCGATTCCTCTTACATTAAACAAAAAATCCCCAAGAGCTGCACTTTACAGTTACTTCAATATGAAGGAGAAACTTAGGCCCCGGTCTGTATGCAAGGATCAACCTTGTTGCTTACTAATCACCTTGAGAAAGATATCTAACCAGGAGCCTCCACCAGCTACTCTTTAGTTGAACATCACCAGTGAGGAATCTGGAGATTTAAGTCTTCATAAATGATCATCATAACCCGTCAACTGATTACAACCTCATAACGATTCCAAACAAGCTGGTAATCATGGTACATGACAAGTACTGCAATACCACAGCATATCTCAATTCTTAGCCAGGTATCTACCTGAAAAGACCAATAAATGTCAGAGAAACAGAAAGCTATGAATAACTAAGTTATGGCAAGGTAAGTGGATGACAAAGCAAACTAGTGGGTATTACCATATTCATTACTTGGAAGAAGAAATGCGTCGCAAGGATGAGATCCAACTACTTGAAGGACCAGAAGTATCACCATTTCCACGACTAATATTGGCCTCGGTGGACATCATTTGTCTTGAGGTATTTTCTCTTGCTACAGCTGGAGGAGAAAATGAACTTGATGGTGCTTGCGCATTGCTCAGAACCTAAAACATCAAGAACATGAAATATCAGAATTCACCCCAAAACAGAAACCCTGGTAATTGCCACAATTACATAATCATAAACCCTATAATGAGTCATCATCAAAGAAAAACCAGGTCTGAGAGAGCCAAAACTTGAGACAAGATAACAGTGATTTCTTTTTCTTCTATCAACCAGGTTTACATACATTTCTATCAAGAAGGTTCCCAGGAGAGTAATTTCGATTTGTTTGTGATCTGAATTGCATCTGAACGCCAGGATTTGTAGCAGTATTAGTGGACCTCATACGCTCACCACCCAAATCGGCTGAGAAGGGAGCAGCACTACCTGTCACATAAAATGGTTCCAATTTGATTAATTAGTATACTCAAACAAGATATTATAGACGTTATCTTTTACATGGTAAACCTAATTAACTGTCTATTAATTTCGTTCTACATGTTTTTATCGTCTTCTTTCAATTTTAACCTAGGCCACGACATGGATCACTGCACCAAAAACAATCACAACCACGATATATTGCTTGCGTATAGACACTTTGAATTGGTGCACTAACTGGAAGGTAGCAGGAGGAAAAGAAATGCTGTTTTATGATCCATGGAAATTTTAGACCAAGTCCTAGCATATTTTCTTTGTTCATTGTTTTTTTTTTAAAATTTATTTATTTGTACTCACACCAACAATCTTGAGAATGTTCCAAACTTTTAAAACAACTTGAAAGCAAAAACATGCTGTGCACATAATTATCCAACTAAACGGCAAAGAGAAGTAGAAAAAATGAAAAAAAAAAAAAAAAAAGAAAGAAAAGAAACCGACTTTGATGCTTCTGGGTATCAACTACAGCAGCTCGACTGCTCTCCCCAGCTGCTGGCTGTTAACATGGAACTAAACAGTCACAACTCAGGTAAAAAAAAGTATGCCAAGCAGAAAATGACATTAATGAAATGCGTAGACCACGTGTAATGAATAAGAAAAAAAAAATAATAACATGTTTGCCAAGAAAAGCAACTCCTATGCCAATAAAAGAGGTGTCCAAAAATCAATGAAAATAGATACCCGTTGCTGGGTCCTGCTTATTTGCGCCTGTTGGTACTTCAGAATTGTCCAGTCAAATATGTAATCAAATTCAAATCCTGTCAGAGTCAACACGATGCTAATCAATTTCAGGCTACCTAGAAAATACATGCTTGGCTACCATATTCCGAAGTTCCACCCTTACCTTCACGAGTAAAAAGTTCCCGGAAGAGGCGCTTCAGAAATCCATAATCAGGTCGCTGGTCAAATGTCAAAGAGTGGCAATAATGGAAATATGATGCAAATTCCACTGGATGAGACTTGCACAGCACCTTCAAGAGGGAAGAAAAATACAGATATGGAATAGAACAGTAGATAAGACATTGGTCAAAAGCAGTGATATAATAGAAGAATTTAATCAGTAGGTGTACCTCAATCGGGGTTGATAATTTTTTTTCACATATTTTGTCATACTTCTGCTTCTTTGTGGCAGCTTTCAAACCCTGCCATGGAAGGCTATACACGAACCAAAAGTGGGTAAGTGTAATAATTTAAAGAACAATTACTAAAAACAAAATTTTCATATCAAAAGCAAGCACTAACCTTCCTCTCAAGAAATATAGGAGGACATATCCAAGAGATTCCAGATCATCCCTGCGACTTTGTTCTACAGAAGGAAAAGAAAAAAGATGATAGCAGTTGAGGGATTTTTTACCAAGGAAATCATATGATTCCACAGCTGTTCTCCTCCCAAACCAAATATGGAAATGATCTGCTTACCAATCCCGAGATGAGTATTACAACTGGCATAACGTGCAGTTCCAGTCAAATTTTTGTTCTCCCTGCAGATTTAAGTAAGAAATAATTAGCGATTACAGAACCTAAAGAAAGCTTTTAATGCTCGTGGAAATCACTGTTTAGTTTGTAAAGTGAGTCTTAAAACAACTTTAATTTAACATTTTCGAAATTTAGTATATTAACAAGAGCGTAGAGATCAGATCAAAATGTATATTTAATAGTTTGCAGTTTCAACGTGAGCAGAAAAGCACCTGTAAGGAATATGCCGATTTGTTGACGAATCCCTATATCTTTTGGCCAGACCAAAATCGATAACATAAACCTAAAATTTTCAATGTGAGTGAGTAAGAACAAGAATTTACAAATGGCCACAAGCTGAAACAAAACAGAACATAACGGTACATCAAAAGCTGTTACCTGGTTAGCTTTTCGACCAAGACCCATGAGAAAATTATCAGGCTTTATATCTCGATGCAGAAATCCCTTAGAGTGCACAAACTCAATTCTTGTTAACTACATAACATAAAAATTAAAAAGAAAAAAAAATCAGATTTAATGAGTGCCAACGTTGTACTAAGAAGACAAAGTGAACACAAAGCCAGATTCTTATATAGCATCTCACCATTTGATCAGCCAACATCAAGACGCTCTTCAGCGTGAACTTCCTCCCACAATACACAAAGAGATCCTCAAGGCTTGGACCCAATAAATCAAGGACAAGAACATTGTCCTCACCATCAACACCGGACCACTTTATACCAGGTATACCACCTAAGGCATGGTAAACAGCATTAGAAGTTTAATCTAAATTAACACAGAGTAGACAGAATATGAGAATATCCATGACAAGATAGTGACTGGATATCATATATATGTGAAAGCATAGCCCAATCAGCAGAATAGCTTTAAAGTCTCCCACATTTAATATTGTATTATTATTGGTATATTATCGGATACAAATTCTCCCAGATATAATACTGTATACGATTCACATTCATTACTTGAAAACAAAATCTCCAGTTTTCAAGTTCTTCAGCAGGATGCA
Source organism: Plantago ovata (assembly GCA_028274465.1). Taxonomy (NCBI): domain Eukaryota; kingdom Viridiplantae; phylum Streptophyta; class Magnoliopsida; order Lamiales; family Plantaginaceae; genus Plantago; species Plantago ovata. The sequence goes on along the minus strand of CM051455.1, from coordinate 21,917,977 downwards.
AGTAATAGACCACATTCAAAAAGTTACCCTACAAGATGTTAACAAACACATGAATAATTTATACATGCTGGAGTTAAGATAACTTTGAATTCCCACTTATAGTTTCATTTTCTTTGCTGGTGAAGTTGTTCTCACTACTTAGGGTGTTAGACATGTCTTGAACACAAGGCAAAGATCATTCCAAAAATAGGGCTTTGATATGAAAGATACGAATGCACCTCGTCATTTTGCTCATGCTGTTAAGAAGGAAAGAATCTAATTCATGAAAGAGCAAGTGCAGTGCACAGATCAAAACCATGCTACACCCTAATCATTTCGGAATCTACTAATACGTACTTCCTCCTTGAAGAATGTTGTATAGCTTGGCCTCGTAAAGAAGTTGTGGATGCTTGGTTTTATTATTTTCCTGCACAAAGAAACAAATTAAGAATGATCATAAAATTCGACACCCAAATCATAAAAAAATAAAGACAAATCTTTTCATATATGGTGCAATTAGCATCATAAAACTTAAAACACATTGACATGCGTAATAATAATGATCTTCTTCACAAGTATTCTATGGAAAACAAAACCTCACTAACTAATTGCTGCTTAGACATAGATAAGAGGTACTAGTATCATGTCATGTCATCCTATTCTAATTGTTTTTTCTATGTTTAATTAAACATGCACATAAAAATACAGGAATTAATTAACAGAAGAGCAACTCTTGATTTGAATTCAATTGAATCCAAAATCCGAACTTACGATCTTCACAGCAACGATCTCGAAGGTATCTATATGAGTAGCTGCAAAATATGACACAATTGAAAAAGTATCAGGGGCAATTTGAAGACATCAGGTCAAAGGAAAAGTAGAAGGAAATGATCAAGTAGAGGAGCTGACCGAGAAAAATTTCACCAAAGGATCCACTACCGATTTTACGGCCGAGCTTGAATTTACCGGCGATGATCCTTTCCATGACAGAAGCAGATCCAATCTGAATTAGAGCAGCAGCACCTGGCGTAGAGCCAGAAAGGAATTGAAAGTAGATTCAGTGCGGAAGAAGAGGGTTTGAAGAAGAAAGACGAGAGGAATTATTGAATAGGGCTTTGACGGGTTGTACCTAACGCTTATTCCGTGAAACAATACACTCGTGTTCTGTTCTGTTCTGTGCTGCGCGTTACAATTCACGAGGGCTACCACTAGCAGCTAGCGAGCAAAATTATTATCTTGTCCAATTTTGCTATAGGTAATAGTAGGATAGACCCATAGATTGAGCTGCACACGTGGAGGGGATATATGACTTTCCAGGCCCAGTCACGTAATTTCATATTCACGTTAAATTTATTATTCTTTGCTACACCATTTAGAAAACGGCAAATAGTCATAATCTACCCCTTTTCTTTATGCAAAGTAAATAAAAGTAGTTAATGTTAGAATTTCAGAAATCATTATGAAAAAGATGCTTTTTATTTTACAAAAATAATATTACAATTATAAAAATTATAATGTTTGACCTATAAAATATTCCTCAATCAATAAATTAATTTATGAGTAAATAATCAACTTACCACTTGACTACGAACAATTTGATTGAAAAAAATGATAATTTTGTCCACATGTTACCATTTGGCTCAATTTTACATATTAATATTACTATTGATTCAATGTTACAATGACCGGTGGAACTAATCCAAGAAAAAAGGTCACATTGCCATACTAAGTTGGACGGAATTAAATGAAATTCATGGTGATTTTAACACTATAATGACGATAAAATTAATCATGATATAGTACTACATTAGTATAGTATGCAGTATGAGTATATGCGGATCTCAAGTGCAAAGACTTGATCCACCAGGAATCAGGGTATAAGAGAATGCACAAAAACTTCAGTAAAATATAACGTCGCAAACCAGATTATATGATATCATCAAGTGGTAATAGTTCATCATCATTGACATCTATCAAGGACATGATTAGCTAGTGAATGTGCTAGCTTATTACCTGGTTTCTAAACATGTCAAAAAGGGTCAGACTCGAACAAAGAACACAATTGCAAAATCTATATAAATCTCAGCAGCAACTAATGAAGAATCAAACGTTCAATGCCAGTAGCCGCCCCCCCCCCCCCCCCCCCCCCCCCCGTTTTTGTGTTCGATGAAGGGGGAGGGGGTTCATTTCTTAGTTTGCAGGTTTATATGTTTTCTCAGACATGTTGAGCTCTCGAGCATCTTCTACATTTTCTCATAATGTTTTGATCCCTCTACTTCTCACTTAAAGAACTGAAGAAAGGTGAATCGACTAAAATAACTGTAGAATGGCGTCTGATCAAATGGAGCAATATAATCCTCCCTAAGCTCAATCATCCATTGTCTTTCTCCTCATGTACGCTTCATCAATCAATATGCAATTCCTGTGCGAGCATAGAGATAGAAAACTATTAATCAGGCGAATAGGAGTTTTCTCAAGAGGCAAAATACTTGATTTCATTCAGCAAACTAACACCTTCTTACAACAAATTTCTAAAGCAGCAATACACAACCACTCAAGTTATACATACTTAAAAAGTAAGTACAACGTAACCACAAGAATCACAGAGGTAACCATGAGCTAGGCGGTGAGCAAGCTCATTATTCCTCAGCCTAACTAAATGAAACTGTAAGATATCAAATGCTTTTGCCCAATAATAACTCCAAATTCGAGCCCTCTACTTCTAACTTAAATAACTGAACTGAAGAAAGGTGAATTGACTAAAAACAAATGAGAATCAAAATACTGAACTATAAACAAAATAGTACAACACCTCAACAACGTTGCAATAAATGGAGCAATATAATCCACACCCTGCATCTCAATTATATCCACCGTCCTTCACCCCATGTATGATTCACAAACAAATCAATATGCAATTCCTGTGTGGGCATACAAACAGAAAATTATTCTACTTTGAGGACTTCATCAATGTAAAAATCCTGCCGTTGCTAGAGATGGAGAAGATAATTGTAGAGGTTTAATCACTGCGAGGCAATCGCCTTCTAGAACAACCTTTGATCAGCCTTTACTCACTTGTTAACCATATGTAGAGAATTCTGAATCAAGAATTTTTCTTTTTTATCAAGGCCCGATCAACGTCTGTCGAGCCCAAAACAGCATCAGACTGGTCCCAATTTGCTGTTGCTTTGTGTATAGGTTCTGCAGCAGCTGATGGGCTACTGTTCTGCTGTACCGCAGTGGAAATAGATGGTATATGAACCTGGAGAATGTCCCTACCCTGAGCCACAAAACTCATAATAACATTACACGCTAAGATCTAAGGTGCCAGTCAGTTACATTTTATCAATTCCTCCAACTCACCTGCAATCAATTGATTAACAAATGTTGTTGTATGCTACAAGCAAACAAAATATTATCGGAGAATAATTTGTAGAACTCCAATCAATGAAACTTGAGAACAATGTTTGTTTAAAGTGGGAAACAATGTAGGAATTTCAGAAAGCCCTACACACGCGGGCCACGACTAATTCGTGGGCCATGGAGAATTTAGTAGCGGAAAATAATTAGGTATCGTATTTAATTAGGTTAGCCAGTATTTATGAAGTAACATTACATTTCTAGAAGAAGGTCCGTGATGTCTTTAACTCATTAATTAATTAAAATTCAAAACTATAATATCATATCACATGTTTAGAGTTATTTTTCCTATTGTTTAGAAAAAAAAGGTATTTTCGAAAATGGTTTTTGTAATAAGCTCCTCTAAAAATCAATTTTTATAGTACATATTAAGAGAAACTACTCCAAATATGTGGTAATATATACATTATAGTGTATTCGTGTATTTTTTTTTCCTAATGTTTAGAAAAAAAAGGTATTTTCGAAAATAGTTTTTGTAATAAGCTCCTCTAAAAATCAATTTTTATAGTACATATTAAGAGAAACTACTCCAAATATGTGGTAATATATACATTATAGTGTATTCGTGTATTTGAACATTTACGCTATAAAATTACATGTAAATGTAAACGTAATAAATTTATTACATATATATACTATACTATAAAAAATCTCAAATCGAACACCGTACGTGGCCTCGCCCCTGGTTTAATTAACTCGAACACAAGTGAACATATATCATTTATATATAGTAAGAATAATCACATAAGAACGTACATTTAATTTAATAATAATCAAACCATTGCAAACATGTTCATTTTGAAGTTTGAACGCTCCAGGGCAGGGAGTGATCATGACTTATTATTAATAAGCGCATACATATGAAAGAGGAAATCAACAGGCAGGCAAGACTTCAAGAAAGGGCCAAATGAACTTGAATTAATACGCAATATCATTTTTATCCTCCGTTCATCCGAGGATTGGTTCTCCATCTCCGGAGTGAGTTCAATCAGTAAGTTCAAGACTGCAACGGGGTGCGGATTATCAGGCTTCTTCAGCTCGTACTGCACAGTAACATCGCCTTTGGTTTCCACATGAATTGTTGTGGCAACGCTAGCTGCTGTACAGCTCCGATCCAGCAAATCACCTCCAATAAACTTATAAGTAATCTGTTTCTTCTCAAAATCCACTTCTTGAATCATTTGCATGCTCTTTACCATCTAAATATATAGAAATATTGACATAATTAATAATGAATGAATGAATTGATTGTGGTTGTAACTAGTACTAAGAGATCAATTTCATCTTCTAGGTTGATTGCTAAACTAAACTTATAAACTGATTTAGTACTAAGGGTGTATTTCCAATGGATAATATATAGAGCCATTGGTTCCAGAGTCTCCTTGATGTAACTCACAGGCCTGAACCTTGGCAGGGGAGATATTAGCGAGATGAGCAGGGTTATGGCAGATGATGTGATGGAACACGTCTCCACCGGCCTTAAACGCAAGCTGCATGTGCAACCTACATACAGTGTAGCTTTTGTGCTGTAGCCATTATTGTGAGTACTGTGATCAAGATATTTAATTGACTGTGTATGTACTAGCTCCAATGAAGCTAGCTACTCCATATATAGTTGTTTAATTGTATCTAGTTGCTGCTAATCATTTCTAATTAATTGAGTCTCCTAATTAATTAGTAAATCATTAATTTGTCACTCGACATGTCATTAGTCATCAGGAGGACTAGTTAGTTTCCTGTTTCAGTGACCAAATTATTTGAGATTATGATATTATGGCCAGCATACATGAGTTTAACTTGATTGTGTGTTAGACTGTACAAATCCATTTTTAAATTTATAGAGAATCACATATACCATTCCTACAATTCGTAATTGAATGAAGACGGTAATAAGTGGAAAAGTTTGCCACATGTTATTTTCTCATTATGTTGATGTACCACCTAATGGTAGTGAGGTGGTACACCAGATGTACTAAATAATTTCTCCCTAAAGACTAATTAACTGCTGATGAAGTTGTGTCAATTCTGATGAAGTTGTGTCAATTCTGAAATACCAACTATATAATGGCTGGCTACTAGCTGCATGCGGTATCTCTCACCAGCACTCGACATGCAAAATTTCAGTAATAATGGGAGAAGTAATCGACCCTTCTTACATCCAATCCGTGGAAAATAGGCCACACATAAAATCCATTATTGCTGAAAATGTCCCATTAATTGATTTATCCAAAATATCATCCTCAAACACGACCGACGATGATCTGGCACGTTTAGTGTATGAAATTGGCGATGCATGCGGAAAGTGGGGATTTTTCCAGGTGATCAACCATGGAGTACCTTTACAGTATGGCGAAAATATGGAATCAGCATCCAAGAAATTCTTTCTACAGCCCAAAGAGGAGAAGATGAAGGTTAGTAGAAATGAGTCTAATCCTTATGGATACACCGATACAGAGCGTACCAAGAATGTCAGGGATGGGAAAGAACGATTTGATTTTGCGTTACAGAACCCAACAATATTTGCAGCTTGCCATGAGCCTGATGACAAGGAGGTCATATATTGGTTCAACCAATGGCCTGAAACTCTTCCAGAATTGAGGTTAGTATAACATTCATTTTTCTCCGAACAGAACTGCATGCAATTACATTCTTACTCAAATTTGATTTGATATGAGTTTGTAAGGTAATGGGAGGGGAAAATGCAGATGTAGTCCTCTATTGTGGTCTTTGTGATAAAATTATATATGGAGAGAGGCACAATAGAAGACCTGCATTTTCGTACTGGGCCTATTATGTCGGGCATCACTAGCAAGTAGCAAGTCCATCTATTTATTAATCTATTACCATCTCTCTTGGCGAGAATAACCAGAAATAAAAATAGTGACTTGCTACAGGGAAGCAGGTCTTGAATATGCTGCAAAAATGGAGATACTAGCATTTAAGTTACTGGAACTCATAGCCTTGCGCTTAGGCTTGCCAGGTGATCGTTTGAATGGTTACTTGAAAAACAACACGAGCAGGGTCAGGCTCAACTATTATCCGTCCTGCCCCGTTCCTCATATGACCCTTGGCACTGGTAGACACAAGGATCCTGTCGTGTTAGCTGTTCTCGCTCAAGATGATGTTGGTGGACTTGAAGTGAAGAGAAAAACTGATCAACAGTGGTGTTTAGTCAAACCTGTTCCTAATGCTTATATTGTCAATATTGGTGACTTGATTCAGGTATCTAACATATATTGCAAATTTGCAATGTTCCCATTGCACCGTTCTGTTCTAAAGAGGTCCTCCAGCTAAGTGACCGTTCTGTTTGAAAACCAGTACGATGTTTTCAAAAAGGACACTTATAGGACTAATTAAAATGCATTAATTCACCCTATATTCCTTGATCAAATGGGTTGTGTATAGCTTAATCCAAAGCTTGTCCAGGTTTGGAGCAATGACAAGGAGGGGCGGAGCCAGGATCGAAATTCGCGTGTGACTAATTATAATTAATAGAGACGAGTTTCATAGTGGCGAATACCATTACCATATCTTTTTCTGGCACAGTGCTTATATCTTTTAAATCATTGAGTTTTTTTTTTTTTTAAATCAAACAAAATTCTATATGTTTTTGGTGGAAGAAAATTTTGAAAACCAGGAGAACATATTACGAATTTAAAAGAAAATAAAGGAAATTATTGAAGTTTAGATTAAAATTAAATAAATTTATATGCTTTTAGTAAAGAAATTATGAAAGAGGTAGAAAAATTCCCAATAAAGGGAACAATAACGAGATGGAAAATGGAAATGAAAATTATAAATTAAAGGGATGGGGGAAAATAGAAAGGAGTATAGAAATGAAGGAAATTTGTTACCCAGTTGAATCGAACCCGGGACACAAAGGTTAAAAAACCATATGTCCCTCCACTCAAAAAGTGATTTAATAGTCAGTATTAGTACTATAGTAGTTATTATTCCAAGAGTGGGTGTGGCTAAAGACACACTTAGCACACACATAGCTCCGCCCCTGATGACAACAAGTATGAGAGCGTGGAACACAGGGCCATTGTGAAATCGGACAAGGTTTTCGATAACTTATTTCTTCAATGCTGCACATTACACTTGGGTTGAGCCTCTGCAGGAAATGATCAATGAAGAGAACTCTGCCAAGTACAAGGCTTATAACTTGGGGAAGTATTTTGCCCGAAAAAGTCATGCTAAATTCATCGGCAAAGTTGATAATACTAGACTAGCAGATTTTAGGATCTGAAGAATAATTAGTAGAATCTTGTGCCATCAAGTGTCCAAATATATATGTATCATAAGTGTGTGTTCAGTCATATTACTGTTATCGATGTGTCATGTAAGATATAGTACATGTAATCTCCATCCCGAACTTTAATTAGAGTCCTACTCCGCCCCTGTATAATATTGTGTATGCTGTTCTGTTCATTCAATGAAAGGACAAGATTTTGTGTTCATTCATGTTAGATATTGCCTGTTGGTCCAGCTCATTAGCCATTTAAATTCATGACAGTACATGACTCTATGACTATGAGAGAGATTGTTGCGAGCTAGTTAGTAAAGTTATCAATCAGATAATTATGAGGATTTGCTGATAATAATCAGCCACGCCCAGTGAAATAGGCATCATGATTGGTTGGCAGAATTTGTGCATGCATGGTCTGCAAGACTGCAACTATAAATAGTAACAGCATGCTCACTTCCCAAATTATCAACTCAATCAGCACATATAATTAAGCTAAAGAAAAGCAACAAAAGAGTGAAATGCTATATTTTCATTACTCATGATGAATTGAAGCACAAGAACATCAAATCCAAGAGTGTAACCCACTTGACCTAATACATCCTCCAACTCCTACAAAGAATTCTCAACCACTCAACTTAACAAATGAGTGAAGTTAATTACGTAATAAATGAAGTAGTAAAGGGTTTGTGAATTACATATGTTGGAAATGTTGGAAATTTTGTTGGAATTGAGCTCAATAAATTGTGATTTTTTAGCGTTTTTTGGGCCTTTGTAACTTGATCATCCGTAATTGGTTCTAAGAGAAGGTTATATCACTGCGTAGCTTGTGAGACGAGCTTTGCAACGGCGTGTTTACATTCTTCTTACTTCAACTTTGATTTGATATGAGTTCGTAATTGGGAGGGAAAAATGCAGATGCCCTTTATTGTGGTCTTTGTGATAAAATTAACTTGTCACTAGATCACATGTTATTAATTACTCATCAGGACTATCTAGTTTCTTGTTTCAGTGGCCAAATTATTCACATAATGACATTATGGCCAGCATACATGAGTTTAACTTGATAGCATTATAAAAAATGTGCTTGATTCCGAAAGAGTGTGAAAACGTTTTCTTATTGAGTTTGTAGCTCACCTTTTATTCCCCATTTTCAGTGGAAAAAGTGATTATGGCATTGTGGATGGTTCTATTGGAGTAAAGTGGCCTAGAGTAACAAAGTTTTTGAAGGTTATTGAGTTGAGTTGTATAACAAGGTTATGTATTATTGAGAGTTTACTTATGTTGTATTCGGATGGTTTTGCATGTATTTTTGAGGATATTAGTTTGTAATGTGATTTGTATTGGGATTTTAGACGGTCTGATGCACCATTCTAGTTGATATTTATTGTATTTTAGTATAAAGCAGAGTATTTTAGGATATAAGTAGAGGCTTCTTGTTGGCGTGAGCCCATCTCACAATACAAGGCTGAACGTTACCCAACTCCTGTTATTTTTCTATGACATGACATTTCCAGACGAAAGGTGCATTATTATAAGCAAAGTAGAGCCATTAACCCTCAAACCATAGCAAACATGTTCATTTTGAACGCTCCAGGGCAGGGATCATGAAGCGCACACATATAAAACAAGAAATGAACAGGCACGCAAGACTTCAACAAGGCACGCAAGACTTCAACAAGGCCAAATAAACTTGAACTGCATAATCTTCCTGATCCGTTCATCCCAGGATATGATTTTCCATCTCCGTGGTGAATTCGATCAAAAGGTTCAAGGCTGCAAGCGGGTGTGGATTATCAGGCTTCTTCAGCTCGTACTGCATTGTCCACGTAGCAAAATCAACATCTCCTTTGGTCTCCACATGAATTGTTGTGACAAGGCTGCTGTACAGCTCCAGCAAATCACCTCCGATAAACTTATAAGTTCTTTGCGACCTGCTCTTTACCATCTAAATTGAAATATTAACAGAATAATTAGTAATGAACTAATTGTGGTAGTAACTAGCACTAAAATATAATTAAACTGCATAATAAACTTATAAATTACCAATGGTGTATGTCCAATGGATAATAGAGCCATTGGTTCCGAAGTGTCCTTGATGTATCTCACAAGTCTGAACCTTGGCAGGGGAGATATTAGCCAGATGAGCAGGGTTATGGCACCAGATCTAATGGAACACGTCTCCACCAGCCTTAAACGCAAGGTGTGCAAGTGCAACTCTCCCAAAAGCTTAAACTGTTGGGGAGGAACGAAATCTAATATATTTTATAATCCAGGTGGGCGTGAGCCAAATGGCTCTAATACCATGATAGAATTCCAACTCTCCCAAAAGCTTAAATTGTTGGAGAGGAATGGAATCTAGTCATTTATATTAATTCTCCAATACTCTCCCGCACTCGTGGCCGATTTCAACCTCTTTGGGAGGCGAATCGAGTGGAAATTTAATATGGGGCGGACTTTGTCTCCAGGGAGATTCGAACCCAGGTGAGCGTGAGCCAGATGGCTCTAATACCATGATAGAATTCCAACTCTCCCAAAAGCTTAAGTTGTTGGGGAGGAACGAAATTTAGTCATTTATATTAATTCTCCAATACTCTCCCGCACTCGTGGCCAATTTCAACCTCTTTGGGGAGGCCAATCGAGTGGAAATTTAATATGGAGCGGAGTTTGACTATGAGGAGATTCGAACCCAGGTGGGCGTGAGCTTGATGGTTCTGATACCATGATAGAATTTTAACTCTCCCAAAAACTTAAATTGTTGGGGGAGGAACAGAATATATACATTTATATTAATTTTCCAATACTATACTGTGATCAAGATATTTAATTGACAATGTATGTACTAGCTCCCAATGAAGGTAGCTACTCCATATATAGCTGTTTACATGTAGTTTCTGCTAATAATTTCTTAATTAATTATTAAATCATTAATTTGTCACTAGACATGTCATTACTCATCAGGAGGACCCTATCTAGTTTCTTGTTTCAGTGGCCAAATTATTTGAGATAGTGATATTATGGCCAGCATACATGAGTGTAACTTGATATAGTATGTTCGAATGTGAAAATAGTAAAAAAAAAAAAAAAAAAAAAAAAAAAGACTTTTATTTATTTCTTTCTGGAAGGGAAACTAGCTGCAATATAAGCACTGACTTTATATTAAATATTTTTTACTGATCATAATTCTCTCAGACAAGACAATATGAGAGAGAGAGAGTGATTTTGTAGCGTCCAATTTAGAAATTTAACTCTCCTATCAAGGTTGTAAAATGTTTGTTCTTAAATTCTGTTTTTCTATATATAACTATTATATTCTTTTCCGCACTTACGCCAACAATATAATTTGGATCCTTCCAAGTCCCGTGATCTGCAGTGGTTGAGGCCTCAGCGAGAGGTAAGCGAAAAATGCCCTTCATAATTTGTATACACACACTTGCAAACAGGGAGCAACCACTGCATATATATTGCGTGTGTGTGTCTATATATATATATATATATATATATATATATATATATATATATATATATATATATATATATATATATATATATATATATATATATATATATATATAAATATATATATATATATATATAATTTATCTTTTAAGAAACAAAGGTATTTTTCTCATTTAACTTGATAAATAAAAATTAAACCAAAATACAATAAAAATTCCATACAATAATATTTATAGGAGGAGTAAAAAATATGTTTATAAAGAGTTTATTCCTAACCAGAGTTTTGTACGTAATATTTTTCTAATAAAATAACATACTAGATAATGTTTAAATATTATATGTAATCTTTTTCTTATAAAATACTCATCCGTTTTTTAGGATTCTGTACGTTTGCTTTTGGATCGGAGTTTTAGGAGATTTATATAATGAATGTATTGAGTTGGTTTAGTGGCATGACACACAATAAAGTTGTGAGATAAAGATTTGCAAAAAATAGAAACGTATAGAATCCAAAGAAACGGACAAAAATAGAATACATATAGAATAAAAAAAAAAACAGATGAGTAACATACTAGATAATGTTTAAATTAAAATGTTAAGATACATGTTAAACTTGTGTTGTCATGTGTTATACACTCCAAATATATCAACTAAACAAATAAATGAAGATGGAACAAGATTGAGCAATCATGTTAAATAATGCATTACAACAACCATAATAAAATGAACGTCTTTCTTGATCATCCAAAGGAGCAACAAGTTGTGAATGTCTTAACTAATAATTAACTGATGATGAAATCGTTGAATCAACCATACATAATCCAAATGGTGATAGTGTAGAAGTAGAAAATGTTTCATACCAAGAGGCGCGCTTTGAGCATGCTTTGACAAGTAAGATATGTTTTTTCTTCAACAAGGTTTACAAAGAGTTTAGGTTCTTTTATTATTTTAGTCATCGTGTCTTCTAGTATAGTTTATATTCTAGACTTTTCTAACAGTGTATTGAAGGTAGAATAGATAGGGTGCGACTCGATCTATATCATGTCTTAGATGACTAGTGTTGTTTTGAGCTAAGGTAGAAGAAGAGAATATAACACCGTTGTACGAACGTATTCTATTTTAGTGATTTTTGTGTTGACTGGGACATTAAGAAAGCTTACAAAGGTGTTCATCCAACACCGTAGTCAACCTGTTATATTGCGATATGCTTTAACTTCATTATATTATATGTGTTTGTGTTTATTAATCTGCAGGTTTCTAACGAGTATCTGTAGAGATTGACCTAGGTGTTCATCCAACACCGTAGTCAACCTGTTACGCCCCGCGTGTAATTTGTACTTAAACCAAGTTATATCTATCGATCCTACATTCTTTCACACTTTAATGTTATGCATGGTTTAATTTATTCTCTTTTGAACAAGTTGTTGATAATTTAATACTCCCTTCATATTTCTCCAAAGGTTTTTGTTTGCTAATGCCAGAATAAATTCACGCATGTGTCAATTTACATCTTAATTTTTGTTATTTAATGGAGTATTATGAATATCTACCGTTGGAACTAGTAAATATTAAGAAGGAAGAAGCAAAATATTAAAAATAATATTTTGTTATAGGGTTAATATGGATGATCTGAGCACTCTAGGTAAAGGATGTAATAGTTGAAAAATGTGTAAAAATGTTAAGTGAATAAAATTGACACTTGATGGTTATAAGATGAAACACTTACCACTTGACCATTGCACATTATGGTGAAAAATTGTGTTGCTACAGGAATTGATATATAGCTTCTGGAGCGAGAAATTACATTCTGACTAGTTGCACCTCTTCGTTTACAACCTTTCAAAACTATAAATATAAAACCCCATGTTTGGATTAAAAATAAACACTCCATAATGGAAATTGGACGAGAAATCCAAATGTCTCCTGCTTCTTCTTTTACTTTCTATAAGGTTGTCTTCCCATATTTTTTTTGAAGCAGCAAAAAAAATTCATTAAGCCCATAGTAATGTAGAAACATAAAAGGGGTGTGCCCCAATGGATACAAGGTGTATCACAATAACCAAGTACAAGGATGTCCAAATAGCCAATGAAGCTAATGGAGTATCAAACGGACACGAAAACCAAAGACTCTAGCATAGCTATGATCCCCGGAGAATCTAAAACTGAAGCATAGACTGAACCAAAGACCCTTCGAACTCCAGAACCAAATCTGTGATTTGAACAAATGAAGCGAGCCCAAACTCCCATAGCCCCCAGGACAATGATGCAGCATTACAACCCCATTCCGACTCAAAAGAGCAACAGTCCAAACGCTAATAAGTTTCCAGTTGACACCAACCTCGAGCTTCAATGAACACGAAAGCATATAACAATGAAGAGAAAAATTGAATACCATTCCGCTCCGATCCAGAGGCACTTGTTTGTCCCCGTCAAACAACCACACTAAGTGCTTGTCTTCCCATATTGCTGTAGTCCATTTGAGTTTCGTATTTCAAATGCTTGTATACGATCTCACTGCAGTTTTATCTTCGGAGACTGTTCGCTGGCTAACTGTAGCACGATAGCAGGGCGAATAAAGTCTTAAGAAAAGAGGGCTACCCTCGACTCTGCAGATTTGGTGCTTTATTCATTTTTAATTATACATTTCTCTACGGACTTGTTTGTGATCTCTAATTTTTTCAACATAATGCACCCTCTCAGGCCACAAAATATCAATATAACTCTTAAAAACTGATGTACACTTGCATTGCTAGCATACAAGACAAGCTTCACTGAGCTCGTCTTTATTTCATTTAAACTATTAATACATAGTACAGTATTTTAACCATACATACACACCACACGCTTCATAAAAATAAAATCACTTAGGTATTGTTTGACATATTCAATCATCAAACAGGCACACAAATTTTAAACTTATTGCAGCATTAATTCGGATATTAATCTATCAATCATCCAAAAATATGAGCCTCGAGGTCGGTAGTGAATTCGATGAAGAAATTGAGAAGTCGAAGCGGGTGGGGATTTTCAGGCTTGAGCAGCTCATAGTCTATAGTCCATATAACGAACTCAACACCATCTTTAACTTCAACATGAGCTGTTATGATCATACCCTTGTACTGTTCACAAAGATGGCCTTCAAGCATCTTCCATGAGATGGTCTTCTTCTCCTTGTCAATGCCTTGAAGCACTTGCTTCGCAATCTGCTCTACTCCATCTGAACATTAATCACACCCGATCCCATATGTGGAAAATAATAAATTAATGAAATGATTAATACAGAAGCATATCATCGCGGTAGCCGGTATAATAAGACAGTTGTTATTAGTTGATTAGTTCTTAGTTAAAGTCGGCACTAGTTGATCAGAAAAATACAAAATGTAACAACTGTTCTAGGATGAAGTAGTATATATGCATGCTTACGTACCAACAGAATATGTCCACTGGATGACGGATCCATTTGTGCCATAGTTGCCGTGTATCAACTCACAGGCCTGAATTTTGGATGGGGTAGCAGTGGTCAGGTGAGTCGGCTTATGGGCGACGAGCTGATGGAACACATCTCCGCCAGCTTTGAATGCTAGTTGTGTAACCAACTTACAAGGTAATATTACTGAAGCAGCAGCCATTTTTGGTTTCTTAATCTGATCTTGATTATTATTGTTATTATTTGAAAGAGAGGTAGGATTAGTGGAGATGTATTAGCTTTTCAATTTGCTTGGTGTATTTATAGTGCACTGATCATGAGGTTTCATTTCTAATTAAGTGCAGTCCATCACGGTCTCATGCATGCAATGCATGAATGTAAGACTGATAAAGTTAAACATGATTAATTTATGATCTGGCTTTTGTTAATCTTTGTCTTGTGTCGGTCACTAAATGATCATGGATGGTGACCCTCTCCACATTTTTCTGCATGTATCAGTCTACTCCCATCTCCTGCTCCAGTAGGGACCGAAATATCGTTAAATAATGCGTCACAACACATGATTAATTTTGGATGTTGTCAGGGGCGAACGCAGAAATTTAAGTTAGGGGGAGCAAGATTTATAGATAGATTAACTTGATGATAAAAGTTAAAACTAAATATAAAAGCATCTGATAATAACTCAAAAATCTACTCTATAATTGGTCATAGTTTAGAATTTTTTAATGATAGCATAGTTTGAGATGTCACTTAATACATTTTTTTCAAGATAAACCACTAAAATATTGAGCTGATTCTTGAATAATGTCGAAAAAAGCTCCTTCTATGGTAGCAATTGCAATATATAATAAAGCTATATTATAAAAGTATATTTGGTGTAATTTTAAAATATCGTTTTGTTATATTTTTCATTATCATTTAAAAAATAATTTGTGTTTAAAATTTATTGGAAAAGGTAAACTAAAACGAGTGTATAAAAAGAAAAAAGAAAAAAAAGGTGTGAGTAGTGTAGTAATTAATTCATTAGCACAATGTGACTCTATTCCAATTAATTATTTCATTCCCCAAACTTCTCAGTACCGCTTTTGATTAGGAGAATATAGTTTGTAATTAATAAATTAAATCCCAATGCTATAATACTAAGTTTGCAATAAAAATCCAGGGGCAGCAACTGCTGCCCCATGCGCATGAATGGGCTCGCCCCTGGATGTTGTCTGGATACATGCGCCGTGCACGACTACGGACCTATATGATGAAAAATTGAAAATACTAGATATATAGGGTTTTTTTTTAATGAAATCTCATTAATTATTTTCAGTTCAGTTTCATTCAGACTTGCTTCTGTTCAATTCAATTAAGTTCTGTTCAGACGAAAATAACAGTTTCTTAGTGAGTGGTGACGACTTTGCAACGGTATTTGCTCGAGTTTTTTTTAATTTAATTTATTTATAAGTTAATTACAATGGTATCCTTTCGAAGCTAACAATACTCAGTTATTACAACTTCTTGCTTCCGCGCGCCTTCACTTAGTCCCTCTGTATTCCTTCTTTCCTGCTCCATCTCACCCAACCATTCTCTCTTTTTCCAAGAGTGGTCTTATGCTCTTTGTACTATTATATTATGTAGTTATCAATAAATTAGGAAAACATAAAATTACGCATTAATTACTAACAATTTTTTTCATTACATATTGTTTTGTCCTTTAAATATTTTTTTTTCTTTTATTTCACATCTTTATTGTGAGTTTTTCCACTAAATTAAATATTATATACATTATATAATTTTATTAAGAAAATCATTTTTAAATCAAAGGTAAATAATAAACAAAACAAAAGGAGGGATTGTAACCTAATCTTCAAAAGGTGGGTAATATCAATGAAATGTTAAGTAGAAATTAGAATAATCAGATAAGGAAAAAGAAAATTAATTGTTAGCACTTTAATTTAATTTGTTCCCCACCCACTCCAATTGGGTTAATTAGGTACCATGTTCATGTATGGATGTTTAAGCTTGCAATTCTCCTGAATTATTGGGCTTAAATATTGTAATCATGCATGAATAGTACGTAGCGTCATTAATGTAATCTCGATCATTTTAATTTGTACTTCCTTCGTTCCTTATCAAGCTTTCCATTTGGTTTTGTTGACTTCTTTTTGCCTCCGTTTGACTCCGAATTAATCATAAATCGTATTGGAAAAAAAATATTTGAAGTTATATTATGAAAATATAAGATTTTCACTTTTATAATATAAGTTCACAATATTTTTTTCCGGTGTGATTTAGGATTAATTTGGAGTCAAACAAAGTCTCGAAAAAGTCAACGAAATAAAATGAGAAACTTGATAAGGAATGGAGGAAGTACTACTTTTCTTTCTTTTGTCCAAATTGATGGGATAGAATATATTACAGGGGCGAAGGAACCTCCATTATTGTGACCTTATCCATGCAGGCGGATGCAGCTAGCTATGCACTCTTTAAATAGGATTGCGTGGCAAACTAAAAGATTAAAAAAGTTTCAAATTGAATACTCGAAATGGGTCACTATTTACCCTAGCAAAGTCAGAATTTCAAAATGGGGGTGGAAAGATAAGTTATAACACGAAACTTATTGACATGTTGATTAACTAAAAATACTAATGAAATTTTTTTTAGAGGTGGCGAAATGTGAAATTTTCAGAAATGGTCATATCTTAATAAAAAATTAAAAAATTTGAAAGTGACGTTAGAGATTTAGAGATTCTCGTTTATTCCTAGCTACGTACTAACTTCTAATCAAGTCTTCTTCCGGC
Source organism: Plantago ovata (assembly GCA_028274465.1). Lineage (NCBI taxonomy): Eukaryota > Viridiplantae > Streptophyta > Magnoliopsida > Lamiales > Plantaginaceae > Plantago > Plantago ovata. The sequence continues at coordinate 21,900,657 of CM051455.1, read as the reverse complement.
ATGCTCTTTTAAGCCCTAACTCTAGCAACACTACTTACTAACCTTACGAGTGCTGCTTTGGAACTGCGTCTCGTACCTGACTCCACCGTATTCGACATAACTAAGTGTATATATACTCTAATTAATTAGCTTCCCCAAACTGTCCAGCCGCATCCAAACATTTTGGTTGATTTTTATTAATACAGATTTGAACCCAGACCTGGACGTCGATATACAGGACATAGTCTATCTCATATAAAAGCTTGAACTCTTTAGAAAGATGCGAATTTAGTTATTTATAGTCCATTCCCTAATTCTAAAACTTCATAATCGATCACATTACCCACGGAAATCAATACGTACGATTCTCTGTAGTCTACTCCAAACCACTTGTTAAGTATATGAAGCTTTTACGTTTTAACTTGTCGGTTCACTTCTTTTGATCGACACCAAACCACTTCTACGTACATTTCATTCTGTAAACTCACATTCCATTCAATAAAGTTACGAGACGATGATTTGGAGTGCAAATTGCAAACTTAAACTTATATTGGAGTGAGATGTCCAAGACTCCCATAGACCGGAATATTATATAGGACTGATGTTTTAGAGCACTCCTTATGAAGGTATTTTTGGAGATTTTTTGGAGTTTAAAGTACCAATTAAGCCCCAAAAAGCTCAAAAACACCTCCAATTGAGACTTTTTTGGGGTAGCACTCGGAAAAGGGCTACTAAATAGAAGTGCTCAATTAAGCCCCATATTAATATTTTATGATTTATTATTTATATGATTGGTTAATGGAGTAATAATATAGTACATAGGCCCACAAAGAAGCCACAAACCATTGAAGGCTTCAATTTGGAAGAGACTTATTTTGAGACTTCTATGTTTATAGCCTCAAACCATAAGAAATGCTCTTACATTCGAAATTCACTACCATTAAAAGTTTTATCTCTCTCAAACCCTAGAACTCATAAATAGTTGTGAATCTAATCCACAAACTCAGTGACATTTTTCAACAAGTCATGATAAATATATTACAAAGCACAAGTAGATAGCCAGAGCTTCATCATATTTGTTACAAGCACACGCCACACATCCATACATAGCACACCATCATAGCTAGATCATGTGCCTTAATTTATTTTAAATTAAAACAATCAGAAAACGCACACTAGTACTACTTGTTCCATCATTTGGTAATATGAGCCTCGATCTCATTAGTGAGTTCGATGAACATCTTCAAGACAGAGACTGGATGCGGGTTTTTTGGGTCCATGAGCTCATAGTCAATAGTCCAGATGATATAATCGACGCCTTCTTTTGTTTCAACATGGATGGTTACACGTATCGTCTTGTACAAATCCATCAAGCTTCCTTCAATAGCTTTAAACACTATGTACTTCTTCTCTGTGTCAATGTCTTCAATCACTTCTTTCGTAGCGCACTCTTTCCCATCTATAATCAATAGTATACACACCTTAGTGGACAGCTAACAAGACTCAAAACACGGAACACAGATTGAAAAAACAGGAATAAACAAGACAGACAATTTACGTAAACAAAAATGTCTATACTACAAGTTCAGATTATAGATAAGATGACAGTTCCATGACAGATAGCTTACCGAGGGTATACTTCCATTCAATAGTGGAGCCTTTTTGGCCGAAGCTTCCTTCGTGAAGATGACAACCCTGAACCATAGCAGGACTGGAGTTGGCGAATTCGTGAGGAGTATTGGCAATAATGTCATGGAAAACATCTCCACCTGCTTTGAATGCTACCTGAGCAATCAACTTACAAGGCAATATTACAATTTCAGCCATGATTTTTCGCTTAATTTATTTATTCTATGTTTGCAAGTTCTTGCATTTAAATTACGTGGGCTTATTTTATAGAGAAGAAGTTTCTTATAGCCCTATTTGCTTTTCATTATTTTACTGGTAATTTAGATATATCATGCTCCAGTGAAGATATTATGAAGGTGACATGTTTTCCACTTCTTTGGTTCCAAATGTCTAATCTTTCCTTTTCAATAATGTCGTCCTGTTTTTTTGACCTTTAGAGGTTAGAAAACTGTTGACCTTTTAATAATGGGGAGTTCCTGTTTTCATTTTCATTTTTTAATCTATATCTCCAATTATTCAAGATTAGAATACTGCAAAAAAAATTATATGGGAAATTAGTGTTGTATTAATTGTTTGTTTTTTCCTATTATTATTGAATATTAGAATAATGGAAATATTTAATGATGGAAAGTTCCTTTTTATTTTCTATGCAAAAAAGAAAAAAAAATCCATGTTTTGTTTTGCTAAACTCCAAGCATTTTGAAAAGATTTATGATTTTTAAAAAGTGAAGCTATTCTTGTCCTTTTTTCTTTACTTGCTCGGTGTTAGCTTAGTGGTTGAGATTGTTGTATTTCGGTTGAGTTTTGTTTCTTATAATTTGGTTCTTACCTCGAGCATTTCTTCTTATGATATTACCTAGATGATATTATCACTCCTTTCAATTATTTAGTTTCATCAAAATAAAAACTGAACTTTCTCAATATCCTCCCGACCACCTGTCAATTTCATCTTAAATTCAATTCAGTTCAAATCCACTTAGTTAAAATTTAAACTTCAAATAAATTTCGTTCAGTTCAATTTAAGTTCATGTTAATTAAGTTTAGTTCAGTTATTTTCGGGTGAATGAAACAAAATGTTCTTATTCTTCGTAGTTAGTAAGAAAAGTGGAACTTGTAGCACTAAAAGTCTTCAGGATCACAGGTATAAACATCATGGCACTACAAAAAGGAGGGGCATCTGTGAGGATTTTTTTTTTAACAGAAGGCCAGAAATTTCTCACTGTTGACCAGGTATGAGGAAATACAGAAAATTACATAAAAGAACCACTCTAGAGCACCTAATTGCTAAAACAACCACTTTAAAAAACATCTTACCAAAAATGCCATTCTATTTTTTATGGTGCCCTAAAATACAAGTAGTCTTACAAAAAAGGTCATTCTATTTTTATGGTGCCCTAAAATACAAGTAGTCTTACAAAAAAGGTCATTCTATTTTTATGGTGCCCTAAAATACAAGTAGTCTTACAAAAAAGGCCATTCTATTTTTTGGTGCCCTAGAATCTAATGAAACTAGTATTTTGCCGTTGAAACTAGCATTTGTGTTGCCGAAACTAATTAAACTAGCATCAATCTAATGAACTAACATTTTGTGTGGCACTTGTGATGCTGAAACTAATGAAACTAGCATTCGTGTTTGCCGAAACTAATAAAACTAGCACTTGTATTGAAACTAGCATTTTGTTGCTGAAACTAGTTTTAATTGTTGCTGAAATTAGCACTTATGATGCTGAAACCTAATGAAACTAGCATTTTGTCGTTGAAACTAGAAGTTGTGATGCTGACAATAACGCAAATAGCTTTTTGACTTGCCAAAATTAATGAAACTAGCATTTTTTTTTGCCGAAACTGACATTTTTTTGCTGAAACTAGCACTCATGATGTTGAAACTAATAAAATTAACTTTTTGTTGTTGAAAACTAACAGTTGTGATGTTGAAACTAATGAAACTAGTATTTTTGTTGATGAAACTAGCAATTATGATAGTGAAATTAATGAAAGTAGCATTTTTGTTGATGAAACTAGCAATTATGATGGTGAAATTAATGAAACTAGCATTTTTGTTGATGAAACTAGCAATTATGATGGTGAAACTAATGAAACTAGCATTTTTGTTGATGAAACTAGTATTTGTGTTGTTGAAACTAATAAAACTAACATTTTTGTAGTTGCATTAATAAAACTAACAATGGAGTGATGATGTAACTAGCATTTTTGTTAATGAAACTAGCATCAAACTATTGAAACTAACACTTATAATGTTGAAAACTAATGAAACTAGCATTTTGTCGTTGAAACTAGCAGTTGTGATGCTGAAACTAATGAAACTAGCATTTGTGTTGATGAAACTAGCTCTTTTGTTGCTGAAACCAACAATTATGATGCTCAAATTATTGAAACTAGCATTTATTATGCTGAAAACTAATGAAACTAGCATTTTGCTGTTGAAACTAGCACTTGTGATGCTGAAACTAATGAAACTAGCATTTGTGCTGATGAAACTAGCTTTTTTGTTGCGGAAACCAGCACTTATAATGTTCAAACTATTGAAAATATCATTTTTGTTGTTGAAACTAATGAAATTATTTTTGTATGATGTTGAAACTAGCATTAACAGTTAGTTTCATATAGTTTCAGCTAGTTTATGAAACTAGCTTTTTGTCTGAAACTAGTTTATGAAACTAGATTTTATGTGTTGAAACTAATATGAAACTAGCATTTGTGTTGCTGAAACTAGCACACGTGATGCTAACACTAATGAAACTAGCATTTTGTGTTGATGAAACTAGCACTTGTGATGCTGAAACTAGCATTTGCGTTGCCGAAACTAATGAAACTAACATTTATGTTGCTGAAACTAGCATTTTGTTGCTGAAACTAATAAAACTAGCACTTGTATTGAAACTAGCATTTTGTTGCTGAAACTAGCTTTAATTGTTGCTGAAACTAGCACTGAAACTAGCAGAAAATGGAATGAAACTAGCAAGAAATGAAATGAAACTAGCAGAAATGGAATGAAACTAGGCGAAATCAAATGATCAACCACCGAAACTAGCATAGAACAAATGATCACGGACCGAAACTAGTCGAAATCAAAGTTTCAAGCACCGAAACTAGCATAGAACAAACGATCATGGACCGAAACTAGGTGAAATGAAAGTATCATGCACCGAAACTAGTCGAAATGAAAGGTTCGAGCACCGAAACTAGGCGAAATGAAAGTATCAAGCACCGAAACTAGCCGAAATCGTCTCGATTTGATGCAACAGCTTCAAATCAGAGAAATTGTAGACAAATATCTTCTGCTCCAGAACCACGATATTCCTATCTCTTCTCAACCTAACCCCACGCACCTCCGACCTAAACGACAGCTCACCGATACACCTGCTCTGGTGATCGTCCCAAATCATGACCTTATTCAACGGATACTGCGGCGAATCGCCGCCGACGACTAACGCAAGGATGTTGCATCGGAAAAGCATCTCCACGGCGCCAATTCCACCGCCGTTGCCTTTGAAGTCTCGTCGGAAGATCTCTCGGAACGGATCGCAGTTGAAGATGCGGAATCCGCGGTCTGTGCCGGCGGCGAAGCAGCCGTAGTCCTGGTTGAAGGAGACGTGGAGGAGCTTGATCGGATTAGGGGTGTTAATTGAGGAATCTCGGGTGGAAACGGCGTCGTAAGAGGAGGAGGAGGAGGAGCTATAAATGAGCGAGCATTTGGTAATTGATTTCTTAAGATGGTTTTTTTTGTAATTAATGTTGCTTATTGATTTATTTATGTATTTTTCCCGATTTCCTCACAGGGTCATGACCATAGCGTCCTCAAACATCCTCAAAGTAGTGAACCTCACCGGAACATATATAGAATCCAGATCTGTTAGTTGTTTCTAAATAGCTGCAAAAGGCAATAAACATAGACAACCTTCATCCACACATATGGATCGAAGTTTCAGAGAATAGCAAATGGTATTTCATATTTCAGAAGGCCTATTACTTTGAGAATTATTTAGCATCCTGCATTGTCCATAACATCAATTCAAAGCAAATAACCTAGTAGAGAACATTCACTTGAAACTTGATACAATTAATGTTTCCATGGAATGTTACGTTTTTTATGGTACGCGCCGTACGCCAAAAAGAAAATATATATGTTACCTTTTATACAGAATGGAGGGAGTATATGAGCTAAATTTAGATATAACTCGATCCTCTCAATTATTTAGTCTGACCAATATAAGAGCTAGTTTTCTCAATCTCCTCCTAACCACAAAAGCACCTTATTCCACGTAGTTAGTTAGAGAAATGGAACTTGTAGGTAGGATGATTAATCAAGTAAAACAGAATGGTGAATTTGGAAGGAAAACTTGCCTAAATCGTCAAATTCTTGAATCACAGAAGAATAATTCTTTCACATTTCATAAATCCAAGAAGAACAAGGTAAGGAAAGATGGATATTGGAAACCTCAAGAACTTTACTACTACACTTACAAATACAGCTTTGTGCGAAAATGGCAACATTACCAACTTGGCTACGATCGCGGTTTACATGCTGTGTTTCTTCTTCATTGTGTTTTTGTGCAATTTCTTGCACATTTTGCTGAGGCCCTTGTCCCAACCCCGGATCATTTCCGAATCCATTGTAAATTCTCTAATTTTATTGTTCAATAGTCATTTTGCCATTTTAATGGTTTATCATATTTTTTAGCACGTCGATTCAATCTTAATAAGCAGCGTTGTCGATTGCAGGTGGGGTTGATTTTAAGTAATCTCCCTGTTGTGCGAAAACAGACTAGTGGCGAAGGGATACGCAGAACCTTGGAATACATAGTAGATGGAGCAATGATACTCCACATGTTTGTAGTAGGCCTAGAATTGGATCCTCAGATATATCTTCAAGTACATTTGCCGGAGGCAAAAGTGGCTTATACTGGAATTCTCACTACTTTTGTAATGGCTGCTCTGTTAACTCAATATCTATTCATACCTTTGGTTGTAAATTATCCCTTCAATCTCTGTCTCTCGATAGTTATATCCGGCACAGCCTGTCCTTTACTAACTAGGCTAATCACAGATCTCAAGATTGGCAAATCAGATATTGGGAGGTTTGTCGTCTCCGCAGGGGTCCATAACGACTTGGTTTCCACTCTTTTCATATGTGTTGGATTTATCATCTTTGATCCGGTAGCCAATTTTGAGTATCGCACTCCTACAGCTATTATCTACATGGTTTTCCTCCTCATTATTCAATTGGTTTCAGCAGCTAAGTTGACTCCTACAATCATGAATTGGGTGAACCGTGAGAATCCTGAAGGAAAACCAATGAAAGGTTCACATTTGATCCTTGCAGTGGCATACGTGGTTATGATTTGTAGTTTCTCGCCAATTTTTGGAAATTATAATAAGGTGTTGAGTGCATTTTTGGCTGGACTTTTAATGCCAAGAGAAGGGAGGATAGCAAAGATGATGATTAGTAAAGTGAACTACTTCTTTACTGCAATTTTCTATCCACTCTTCTTCTTCTGGGTTGGAACTGAGGTACAACTTGTTCAGTTTGAGGTTAGAAGAGTAAGAACATGGGCCAAGTTGTTTTCAGTTTTCGGCATTGCAACTATTGGTAAAGTAATTGGTTCTTTGCTCGCTGGGATGATGTTGGGATTTCACTGGCAAGATTCTGTTGCCACTGGATTGCTACTAAACATCAAAGGCCATTTCCATGTTTACTTGGCCATCATGGCCTCAAATGTAAGCCCTCTTCTAATGTTTTTCGCAAGTTAGATTGGAACATTGGATATGTAAATCCCTGGATTCTATATTGACATGCAATGCCTTTTCAATTGAATGTAGATGAACCTTACCAGCATTTCCACAGGCATTTCCATGGTAATTGTTACCATCCTCACCATTATCTACACCCCACTTGTCGTGCAAAACATCATCTACCGTGCAAGAAAACGTGCCCCAACACAAAGAATGGCACTTCAATGGCACAATGCCACCAACGAGCTTCACATCCTACTCTGCTTGCACGGAACACAAAACATTATGTCTGCCATCAATTTCATGGGAATTTCTCGAGGGCCAGCTAACCCTGGGATAGTCGTTTATCTGACAGATATGATAGAACTGACAGACAAAATAGCCGCCACCTTGACTCATAGTGAAAGGATGGATGCCGTGACAGTCACTGACCCAACAGTTGTAGAAATGAGGAAACAGATAACAGATGCAGTGAATTCTTACATGGCTGAAGATGGAGACGGGATTCTTGTTAGGCGAATGCTTGCACTTTCAACAATGAACAGCATGCACCAAGATGTGTGCATTTTGGCTGAAGATCTTATTGTTTCACTCATAGTCTTGCCATTTCACAAGCAACAAGATGCTGGTGGTCGGCTCAACATGGGTCATTCTGGATTTCGGCATGTCAACCGTAAGGTATGCCATCTCTACTAACTGATACAGTAGTAACATAAGTATATAACATAGCATAGACAGTGTTCATAAGAATGGTTTTTCAATCAACAGATCCTACGCCACGCACCATGTTCGGTTGGCATATTAGTAGACCGAGGTCTAGGGGAAACAATGGTAACAAGATCATCAATATCTCTCAATGCAGCAGTCATATTCATAGGTGGCAAAGATGACCGAGAGGCACTTGCCTATGCAGGTAGGGTGGCACGCCACCCGGGTGTGAAACTGACAGTGATAAGGTTTCTTCTAGAAGCGGCAGGAGATAATATCACATCAAGAATCACCATAGCAAAGGCCAAAAGTGCAGAACATCAAGAAGAGATGAAGCTCGATGATGAGTGCTTCGCAAACTTTTATGACAGGCATGTCGCAGGAGGACATGTTGCATATATGGAGAAATACCTTGTTAACTCAGGGCAGACATTCTCTACCTTGAGGTCCCTCGAGGGACAATACGGTCTCTTCATCGTTGGCCGAGGAGGAAGAGTGAACTCTATATTAACAGTGGGGATGAACGATTGGGAAGAATGTCCGGAGCTTGGCCCCATTGGTGATATTTTATCAGCTTCAGACTTTTCAGTGACTACATCGGTGTTAGTCATACAACAACATAGTCTTAGAGGAGAACTAGATGGCCTTCAAGATGAATTCTCAATCATGTAAGGCTTAAGATCAATGTACATTCTATAAATATAATGTATATGATCAGATGTATTGTAACACACTACTTGTGTAAACCCAACATAATTTCAGCATTCCCAATCATATATACCAAATGTTTAACATTGCCTCATGTGGCGAATTAACACAAGTCTTGTTATTAGTTATAAATCTGGTAGATGCCAAGACTTGAAATTGCCTTGGCATCTGGCGCATCTGACGTTGGTCGTTCAGTTCGAGAGGATGCACCGCATCTGACTAAGTTATCATGTCTTATTTGTCGTGGTCAGGTCTTTTTCTTCTAATTTTATTTCCTGCGCTAGATTGGATGCATCTGTCTTATAATTTTGTTTGGTTCCGGTTTAACCAATGTAGCAATATTTCTCTTTAAGACCATTTATCAAACACCTCTTGAGCAAGAAAAGCTTATAAACTACAAACACTTTTATTGCCCAAGCATTGAGCCATTGACAATGAACACATGAAGCAAACCTGAGATAAGAGGGCCGAGATAAGATGAATAATAAAATTTGAGGGCAACCAAACAAGGATCTTATGGAAGCAGTTCGGACAGAAATACGGCAAGTAAAATTTTGGTTGGAATGTGGTTGAGCTGATACGTTTCGGAAGAGGAAGAGAGACGTTGCTGAATTTGAGGTGGCATAATATGGGCCACATGGTCTATCAGTTTGTTTGTGATAGACCGAGACCACCAATGAATTTCGGAGGATTTGGACAAAAAACGCTCAAAATCCCTCCCATACTCCTCCTACCAAACGTACACTAAAATACTTACATAACAACATAATAATCTGTAATAATGTCGAATTATAAGATATTCACATAAAATGATTGATCACATTCACTAAGCAACCGCCACCGCATATACACCAACCCACTTTACTCCAACGAAAACCTCCTCCAAGTCATACAATCACTTTTTCATCGAAAGGATAGCAAGGGGTGAACTACTAACTCAGTGGATGGAAGCTAGTAACTCATAAGAAGCTATTTTGACATTTTTACCCGATCAAACAATGTTTCAGAAAATATATATTTACATAACTTGATATAATAGCCTTAACTTACGTATCAAATACTAATCACGTCTCGATTTACCGGTTATAAATAAATCTAATTAAATCAAAACCGCCAACTTGAGTCCATATAATATTTTTCAGCTCCAAGAAAATATATTACTAGGCCCAGTCGGCCAGTCCATATTATAAAACTTGTACTAATGAAATGTACGGGGTATTACAACACATAATAATAAATTAAATTTCTAAGATAAATACTCTCATATATGTGTTACATAACACGAAACTTAAGATGTAAAGTATTTGCATGTGCAAAGTTGTATGTGAGAGTGATTTGATCTTTTGATTTGTAGTCACATCTTTTAACTTTCGTATCTATAATAATTTATTTACATATGGACCTTTTTGTTGAACCCAGAACATTTTTAACTTTGTCAATAATGTTTAAAACCTCTTGATACAATACCTTTTGTCCCATCCACTTCTTATCCATTGATTTCTTATCCATTGATGCAATGGTTGTTTGATATATTGTTCAACTTTTGGTTTGTTTTTATGTATACTATATATCTATCTATTTAACATATTTACTACACTACCTCCTTTTTTATTTTTTGGAACGGCTAAAGATTGTATTTTATTAAGAAGATCATATAAGAAATACACATGAAACAAATACACCCGGGACCAAACACCAACGAGCTCAACACCAACTCCTCCAAGATAACACATGGTGATGCAACCACGAAAAAAAAAAAAAGCCACTTCCTCTAAGCTTAGAACATCACTAGCTTGAGGAGAAACCACTTCAAAATGCAAACACCTTAGCTTTAGGAGCCTAAAGCTTGAGAAAGAACCCCATACACCATCCAAGTACAGCAAAAAACTTTACCCCAAACAACTCGCCACGGGAAGGGTAACGAGCCCCAAAAACAAACTTGGAAAAAACACCACGACCATGGATGTGAGCACCAAAATGTACCGTCCACAAGCTCGTTCTTACCCTTGTATGATCACTTTCCTCCACCCTAAGTGAATATACTCGAGCAAGTGATAAGCAATTTAAAATAGGTTCATACATAGTTAAACCAAACGCCAATTTCCTTTCTCGATCAAGCGGGATGGACTATGTATTCTTAACCTATCTCTCCACCCTATGATTTTAGAAAATAATTTTTCTAAGATGTTTTTTAATATTAGTATTTTTAATGTCATTAATACGTCATAATTTGTTAGTTTTTTTTGTTTTTATTTTTGTTTTTGTTTTTTAGAAATAAGTTTTACAAATTTTGATTTTTATTTAAAGTATGACAATATTGTGTGATGTGGCCGCATTGAATTATTGACTTCCTCACCACATTGATTTAAGTAACAAAACAAATAAAAATGGAAAAATGATTTCGAGAAATGAGATCCTAATGGGGTATGCATTTTAGGCCAAAGAATTAAGCGCTCACGGTGAAAAAGAGTTTGTCTTCCTTGGACCTACCGAGAAGGCTTTTCCGTTTAAAGTTTGCCCGGATGGATCCAATCTTTCCTCTCCTTTTCCATTGTAGTAGGATCTCTGCTAACTTTCAGTAAATTTCAGATCTATCCATATCTTCAGCTGTAGAATAATTAGAAACGCTGTCAAGCCTTCTAAGGCAGAGGCATAATCCAAGTTACGAAGAGCTGGGGCAGAGAATCCCATTATGCTATTGCTTTGGTTGTGATATCTAAGTAAGGGCGAATGAGAGAATTCTATGAGAGCTGTGGGGTAAAGAATAGAATCCAAGAACTTCCAGTTTCATTCGACCTCGTGATGGAGGACATAGACACGGGAAGTCCAACCCAACTCACCTTCAATTGGACCTATTTTTCTTTATATACGCAATTTCCATAACTTTTTCTGCCAAAAGATGTAAAAATTTGAGGCTAAAATTGTCATACGAACAAAATAAAAACTATGCGACCATTAATTATATTTATTTATTTTATTTATTTATTTATTTTGAAATCGGCAAAATTTTATTTATAAAAAAAACATTATACAAAGTTGTGCACAAAACTTGCACAACATGAGCTAAGCAAAAGAGAACCCATTCTTTTTTAGAGGAAAAAAGAGAACACATTCCAAACCGCTACAAAATCAAATAAAGCTATAGTAATTAATAATTGAATTATATTTATGCCTTTTCTAGCTCCCTGATTTGATGATCAGATATTTATGTTTATACTTGGGATGTTGATATTTCCAGAGCAATATCCATATTGCCGAAGTAAATTTAGTGAAGTAAATTTAGTGTTCACTATATTACTTCTTCAATAAATGGAAAGATGGATAAATTACATTAATGGAACTAAGTTAAATATGTAGAATCAAAATTTCTCAAGCGGAAATCATTCCCAAATTAATCTAATCCCTCCCCAAAACTATCTCACCGTCCTCACTAAATTTGCATGAAAAACAAAGGAAAAGAGGCCATTATAATGGCGACTGGTCATCTGCAGTTAATCAGTTGGGAAAACATTGATGATGATATTGCATTGTTGCTAGTAAAAAGGTCAAAGAAAAGATTTAGAATTAGTGGTCTGTTTAAACAGATTTAGAGTTAGGCTCTCTTAATTTCATCTTTTCATCTGAAAATTAATTATTTAAATTAAATTCAGTTCAGATCAGTTCAGATGCATTAAGTTCAGTTCAAATTTGGTTAATAGTATTTTGTACTACAAATAAGTTCAGGTCAGTTCAGATTCATTCACTTCAGTTTAATTCAGTTCAGATCAGTCCAGTTCATACTTTTTACTTGCATTGTTGCTAGTAAAAAGGTCAAAGAAAAGATTTAGAATTAGTGGTCTGTTTAAACAGATTTAGAGTTAGGCTCTCTTAATTTCATCTGAAAATTAATTATTTTAAATTCAATTCAGTTCAGATGCATTAAGTTCAGTTCAGATTTGGCTAATAGTATTTTGTACTACAAATAAGTTCAGGCCAGTTCAGATTCATTCACTTCAGTTTAATTCAGTTCAGATCAGTCCAGTTCATACTTTTTGAGACGAAGAAAACAGAGCCTTAATGGTACTTTGCATATTCTTCTAACTTCTTGAATCATGATTAGCTGTAGGAGAGTTTGATCGATTTTTCTGGTAAATTTTGCAAGCTCAAACTTTATCTCATCTATTAATTTCGAAACAGAATAAATGAAGAATCTATGTAACAGTTTCCTCCAAGAACTTTCGCAATCCTCGAAAACAAAGCAGAAAGATGAGATTTGCGGTCGATGACCATATATGCTCAGATGATCGAGTTAATTTTACGGGGACTGGAGTTCAAAATTAAATTTCGTTTATGTTAAGAGAAATGTATTTTGGTATGTGTCTAGTTCCAGTAGAGTTGTAAAAGGAATTTGTTTATCATTCCATTTATTCACTAGGGTATCGTGAACACAAAATTTGCTTTGGGCAATATCAACAGCTTTGTACGTGACGACAATAATATATGAACCGTCGGTTGATCAACTAATCTTTATGACAATTATATGATTTGATGATTGATTGAATGTGCACGTTTATTCTGTAAGAACCGTTTTCGTCTGTAGTCTGTACTAATTCTATCATTACATTACATGAGTGACTCACAGATCATATCGGATTATGACGGGACCCTATTAATCTCTGTGGCTTCGAATGCATATCTTATTTTCAAGCTTTAATTATCTCATTTTGAACCCATTTTATAGGGATTATTTATCCATCTAAATTAAAGTTAACATTTGTACTTAATTTACAAAAATCAAATAATACAATAGACCCCTAAAGACAGATTGTTACGGGCCATACTTGGCATCTCAATTTAGTCTTCAATATTTTCGCCGATCTAATCGGGTAGTATTCAATTCTCATGCACTCCCCGTAACTTCAAAATGAATACGAAAGGGAGGGTAAAACAGATCTAATAAAAGTCCTAGCTTCCATCTAATACGCAGGAGTATATAGGTTGTTAATAAATGGGGGCCACAATTAGTCTAATAAAATTGGCCCTATGATTCTCTACACCATTAATTAGAGAAATTTGGCCCATACGTTGTAATAAATTGACATACAGTACCAGTCTAGCACGTACTTAATTAAATGCTGCATCGTGGTAGTTGCACTTGTATTTGTATGTTCAGTATATACTACTTCTCCGTAATTGTTTGTTGATTAGGATATGATCGATCATATGAAGCACACCATTAGGTAGTACTGTACGTACCTAAGCCCTAGCTATTTATATAACTCACAGACCACAGCTGAAACGACACACACTACTACATTTTCCTCAACTGTAGCTAGCATATTGAAAGCATAGTACACATTAATTGCATACATAGATCGATCGATGGCTACACCGGCGGGGGTACTACCTTGTAAGCTTGTTGCACAGCTTGCATTCAAAGCCGGTGGAGACTTGTTTTATGAGATGGTTGCGAATAACCCACATGACTTCGTCACTGCTTCCCCTGCAAAATTCCAATCTTGCCAAGTTCTCGAAGGAAATCCAGGAACGAATGGCTGCGCCAAACTTTGGAACTACACCCTCGGTACGTACGTACGTTGTTAATTATGTACATATATATATTTATGACTTATGAGAATACTTGACCGATTTTAATTATAACATGTGCACATGTTATTAATTAGATGGAAAAAAGCAGATTGCAAAGACAGTGCTTGAGAATGTTGATATGGAGAAAAAGAAGTTTACTTACAAGTGGCTTGAAGGAGATATGTTGGATTTGTACAAGCAACTAGCTATAACTGGCCATGTCGAAACCAAAGAAGGCGTCGACTTTGTTATCTGCACTATGGAATACGAGCTGCGTGAACCTGATACACCACACCCACTCTCCCTCCTCAATTATCTCATGGAGTTCATTAAGGAGATCGAGACTCATGTTCAGGCGCCTAAAGACAGCAAATAATTAATTAGTATGTGTGCAATTAAACGATCGTATGAATTAATATTGATGTATCCAGTGTCCGAGTGAAGAAGAAGAATTAAATAAGACGTGGCCATGGTGCTGCTATATATGGCCCTAATTAATTAAGTTTCAATCTACTTGTATTATGATCAGTTGCTGGCTTGCTGCACTAAAATAATAATAATTGCATTCCCTGTTCATTGTGTCTACAATCGGTCTACTACCAAAAAGTTACTATGTAAAACCTGTTTTACCATCATATGATGGTAAAACCGGTCCAATCAATGGAAACCCGAACGGCCGGCTATGTTAAACCGGTTTACCTTCAATCGATTTAATATCAGAAACACATAAAAACACACAGTACTGCGTTTTTCTTCAATCGTTTCCCATTTCTCGGTTGAGATCACGAAAAATATGCTTCCGAACCATCGATTCGATCGATTTTTGCTTGATTCGATGCTGTCTATCACGAATCTTACCATGAGTGAGGTATGAAATCAATTTTGGTACTGTACTAGCTTCGATTATAGTTTATGTTGGTGTACTATATAGCTTCGAATATAGTTTTTGCTTATGGTATAGCTTCGATTATGAGTTTTTGTTTGTGAAATAGCTTCGATTATGATTTTTGTTTGTGAAATAGCTTCGATTATTATGATTTTTTTTTTGTGAAACAGCTTCGATTATGCTCTTCTGTTTGTGAAACAGCTTCGATTATGCTTTTTTGTTTGTAAAACAGCTTCGATCGAATGTGATTTTGTGTTTGTGAAACAACTTCGATTGTGCTTTTTTGTTTGTCAAATAGCTTTGATTATGCTTTTGATTGGTCTATTTTTTGTGATTTTTCTTTGTAGATAACTGAAATAGTAGATGAAAGTTTGAATCAGGATGATGATGTGTGTATAATTCCTGGAATTATACCAGAGCTGCAAATCGTTTGGCATCGTTAGTTCTATTCCTCATCACATAACTTTTTATCTTTGCTGTCTCACTTAAGATTGTCCCTGGCTTTATTAAATTTTTTATTTTGTATTCATTTGCCTGTTTCACATAAGCCTGTTACTGGCATTGCTAAACATCATGTATTGTTGTCTAGCATTGATATATGAATAGCTTATGTGTCAAATAATATTGAACCTGGCGAGGTTACCCTAAGTCCTATTCTGAAGTAAATGGAATGATTAATAGGATGAGCTACATGTCTTGTTTAGCTCAAATTTACATTTGGGCCCCCCCCCCCCATCTGGCACATAATCTTGTTACTAGCATTGTTAACTTGGGGCCTCAATAAATTTTTTGTGTTTGTCATTGTTAAATTTCTTTTATCCTGTATTTTCTTTGCCTGCTTTACACAAGCTCGTTGCCTACTTCAGATAAACCTGTTACTGGCATTGTTAACTTTTGGCCACATAAACTTGTACCAGGCATTGATATGAATAGCTTCTGTGTCAGATAATATTAAACCTGGCTAGGTTACAATATGAGCTCCATGTCTTGATAATTTAGATCAAATTTACATTTGATCCCCCCCCCCCCCCCCCCCGGCACATACTTGTTACTAGCATTGTTAACTTGGGGCCACATAAGGTTGGCCCTGGGGATTTTAAACAACTAGCTAAATCCATAGCTTTCCGCAAGGCTCAAACCACTCTAATTCGAGCGAGTGTCACATATTAATATCCCTGGCGTGCTTAACAAAACTTCCCTATTTAGGTTACATATCAATGTTATACTGTCATACTTAATAAGTTACCAGGTCAATCAAATCTTCTCACCTTTCTGTTTTACACACATATTTAATTATATGATTTCTGCTAGTAGATTTAGGTGTGGACCTGTGGTTATTAATTGTTGCTAGGATATGTATTTCAGAATCACCACATAGTAGTTGTAAGTTTGGATCAGACTGGAGATGATTGTATAATTCCTGAAATTTCTCTAGAACATCAAATCGGTTAGTTCCTAATAACCTATAGCATTAAAAACCTTTTGATCGTGTACTAATGTATCTATCTGACATACAATTTTCTTTAAATATGTTGAAATCGGTTTGTAATTTATATTCTATTGTTTGAACTTGTTTTTATCATTCAGCAAGTTTATTATATACTAAGTCACATACGGTTGGGCATGCAGTTTGTTTTACTGGTTCACATAAGGTTGGACCTGGGGATTTTAATCATTCAACTAGACATAGATTCTCCTACTTTTTTGAAATAGTAAGGACCGACAAGCCATGTTTCTTTCACTTGTTGAGAACGTTGAACTAGATCTGTTAAGTTGAAACTTGAAATTTTCCTACTTTTATGAAAATGCTGAACTAGGATATATAGTTGTTGATCTAGCTTCTTTTTGCATAGTTTCCATTAGGACGTTTACCGATAACACGTAGAAATGTTAAGCCCTGTTTCCTCTACTTGCTGAAAGTATTGAGCATAACATGTTAAGTTGATTTTTATTCTGCCGGTTGACTTGTTGAACTGAGAAGGTTTCTTGTTGAACTAGTTTATTTTTTCATAGTTTGAACTAGTCATATAACAATCAGGACGGTTAAGATTGGCCCAGGGGCGTTTAATGGTTATGCTAGGCTGTTTGGGACGAATATCTATAACTAGGTTACGTAGGATTGGATCTGGGGTGGTTAATCATTTATGATTTATCTATACGGTTTGATATTTAATTTAAATCTTCTTTCTTTACCTATTTTCTAATGTAGTTACTAGGTCCTACTGATTTTTTTAATGTATTTAGTAGAACTCTCAATAGTTTATTTTCCTGGCATTCAGGTTGTGGCTGCTAAGAAAGCGAGCAAGGGAAGGCTGCATGAAAAACATCACAATCGTTCGCACTAGTACATTCTCTTTGATGATGTATCTAGCGCTTACTAAGAACATGTTTCAGGAAATTCTGATATGGTAGAGATGGTCTTAATGGGCTTCGCCAGTGGCAAGAATATATACGGTATGATCTTATTTTAAGTGGGCAACAAGAATGATCTGGTTGAAGTGCCTGGCATTGTTAACGATATTATTTGAAGTGAATATCTTGATCGGCTGATCCATTGATTGGATTCAGATGCGACTTCCTCGGGGTTGCTGTTGGAGCTCATGCAGGATGGGCTATTCTTCTGTCTCTCGGTGTCGCTTATGGTATCAAGTACCTCCACTTCTAGAGGAGGTTTTAACTAACCTTTTGTCCAGAAATTAAACATAAGAGATTCTGTGTATAGAGATCACTGCACATGCGTTGTGATTTTTGAAGGAAAGTCGGGTTTTGTTTATGGCCTTGTAATATACTTTAGTTTATTGTATACGCTTCAACATTGATAAATTGTAGAAAGAAACATAAAGAAGTTGTCTCTGTAGTAGGATTTATACCTGTGTCTATGAGCATGAGGTAGTAGTACATAGTTTTGATGTGCATTTCTGATTATTGTAATTATTGATAAACTTCGTGTGCTTCTGATCCAGGAATAAAACATTAACAGCAGATACGCAAGTGTTGGAGTATTTATGATGGTAAAGTGTGTGGGGTTTGTTTAATATTGCCTGGGGTTGGCTTAACAGCACCAGCCACCAGGCATGAAAAAGAAAGAAAAAAGAAAAAAGAAAAGATAAAAAGACTGAGCATCTGCTATCTGGAGATCATGAGATTTCAAATGCAAAGAGAAAAATTATCCATAAAATCAATACTGGTATGTATAGTTTACCATCTTTCTTTCCGAGTATCACAAACAATATATTGATATTAAACAAGTCAAAATCTACAAATACAAATAACACAAACTTTGTAAGCAAAACTGCTCAACTACAAAGAACACAACCACTAGCTAAAGAGTGCACAAGCTCCCTAAATGACGTAAATATCCAACTGTGACAGAAACAAATTAAGTTGTGCAGAACCTTTTTGACATCTTCTAGCAATGGCGGGTATGACTAAAATCAGCTTCTTGCTTGTTAACTTCTGTACAAAAGTCAACAAATCCGTCATACATCGGTCTTATCAGCTTCAGACTTTTCAGTGACTACATCGGTGTTAGTCATACAACAACATAGTCTTAGAGAACTAGATGAATTCTCAATCATGTAAGGCTTAAGATTAATGTACTTTCTATAAATATAATGTATATGATCAGATGTATTGTAACACACTACTTGTGTAAAGCCAACATAATTTCAGCATTCCCAATCATATATACCAAATGTTTAGCATTGCCTCGTGAGCCTGATTTAGATCGCAGATGTGGCGAATTGACACAACTCTTAAACGGCAAATATTACAACTATCCCTATACGACTGATATACAACATTCGAAACCACCTTATACCTCCACGGCTAAAGCCACCTTGTGTCTCCGCCTCCGCTCGGAATCAAACCTTGCACCTATTCTTCACCAACCTCAGCTCCATTCCACTGAACCACCTTATAACTTCGAATTGACACAAGTCTAAGTTATTAGTTACAAGATTTTCAACACCGCGCTTAGCGTTGTACCCTTATATCTAACAACTATTGTTTCTTCGAGATAGTTACTGTGAAACAAAGATACTTCGAATTTAAAAAAAAAAAAAATACTGATAGTCTTACAAAGAATATTAAGGTGTGTACACTAATGAAGAAGGACTCATGCAACAAAACTCTCAAAACAACCTCAAAACACAAAGGCCTACAAGGACACCAAATACAATTCCACCCCTTATCCGACGTACAAGTAGTGGTTCCCTAACAGGTTTTAATGCTACTGAGAATTTCAATGATCATGATTAAAAGAAATGGACACAACCACCGAAGCGATCGTGTAATCCATCCCAAAAATTATGGCACTCAAACAAGACAATTACAAGTTGGATACACATCCTGTGGCGAAAAAGCCATCAACATGACGCACTGAACTCCGAGAACTAGTGGAGTTTTAGGCCCCAAAATTGAAAATTCCCCTTTCTTATAAACCCTAACCTAACTTAGTAACTTGCAATCAAATTCAATCCCTTTCTCAATCAAAGTCGAATTTTAGTTATTGTTTCTTGTTCATGGTGATCAAGCTCTGTAAAAATAGCTTGATTAATCTTTGTACCGTAGCTTATGAGGCTCCGAAAACAGAGCTTTAAAAAGCTCTGTTTACAGAGCTTCATGAAGCTCTGTGTCTGACCCGTGAATCTGAATCAGAAAGGTCACCGTTCATTGTTGGAAATCAAGACTGATTCTCGTCAGGGGCGAAGGTACATTAAACCAAGGTGGTGCTTGAGCACCACCTGTGCCCCACCATGTCCAAAAAAAAAAAAAAATTATATTTAGTAATTGTAAAAATGATAACTTCTTTAATAATTAGACTACCTAGCTTACTTACCGTATATAAATCTCTCCAACTTTGCTTCTCTGATTTTTTATTAACCACATTTATTTTTTTTAGAATCTATAATCTATTTTAAAGTTATGAATTGGTCAGTTTTATGATTAAATTTACTTTTACTTATTAGGATATAATTTGTTCAATTAGCATAATTATAAGCAAAGGTTGGTTAACTCTCTCCTCTTCTTTTTATTTTATTTTATTGTTGATTTGAAGATGTTTTGCAACTAAATTTGACGCTTGTAGTTAGTTACTAGAACGCAAAAATTGGTTACCTATCTCCTTTTTTATTATGGAGTTGATAATGTTTTGCAACTAGATTTTGACGCTTTTTGTTACTAGAATACTAGTGTATGGTAAAGAGTAGTATATTGATTAAAAATAAAAAGATACTTCATCCGTCTCACAAAATTTGACTCACTTTTCATTTGTGGATGTCCTACAAAATTTTAATAATTTCCTGAAATCTACGCCACTTACAACTCTATTTCAATTAAAAAAATTAACTTTCCACTAACTTTATACTATTTTATTATTTCTTTTTAAACTACACTCTAGACAAAAATGATTTTGAAGGAAAGTATTTTATCTATCGGAGTTTTTTTCCTTCCCGCCCAGGGGCGGACCCACCATGGTGAAAAAAAATTCTAGGTCCACACCTTGTCCCCCCCCCTTTTGAGCACCACCCAGTTCAAAATCTTGACTTCGCCCATGATTCTCGTGAAACTTTTGAGCTGGTCATGGAAGAGTAAGATGCAAAGCCACCCACACCATTGAAGGGTCTAGTTCTTGAGAGTAACACAAGTTAATAGCTCTAAATCAGAGCATAAAAGCTGTGAATCAGAGCTTAATTAGCTCTGTAAACAGAGCATGCTAAGCTCTGTTTTGAAGGGCTTATTTTCTCACCAAAACTTGATGGTTGCTTGTGCAAGTGACTGGGAATGTGTTTGATGACTGTGTATGAATCTCCAAGCGCATACGGACGGTTTATGGCGTTTATACGCCGCTTTCTACGCTCTCAGGGACACAATTCGCCAACTCGGTGAAACGTAGGACCAAAACTGAAGAGGATTAAAACTTAGAGGACGAAAACTGCAATTAACCCATACATCTGATATGTGTGTGTGTGTGTGTCATCGACTCATCATGATCTCTTATATTGTGAAAGAGTGAGAAGTGAAGGGCCGAATACTACAAAATACGCTGAATTTGGCCATATGATTTTCTGCACAATAATTCATTAGAGAAATTTGGCCATACGTTGTAATAAATTGATATACAGTAGCATTATAGCCCTGTTGAACTTAAATGCCGGATCGTGGTAGTTGCACTTGTATGTTCAGTATATATAATTGTTTATAGATTAATAATTAGGATATGATGCACCATGCTAGCTCTGAATACAAGCACGACTGCGTACCTTCAGTACTGTACCTATCTATAATTACTATATATATAACTCACTGATCATAGCTGAAATGACACACACTACATTTTCATCAACTGTAGCTACTAGCATATTGAAAGCATACACATTGTATACATATATAGATCGATCGATGGCTACTCCGACAGTACTACCTTGTAAGCTCGTTGTACAGCTTGCATTCAAAGCCGGTGGAGACTTGTTTCATGAGATCATTACGAATAAGCCACATGACTTTGTCACTGCTTCCCCTGCAAAATTCCAGTCTTGCCAAGTTCTTGAAGGAACTCCAGGAACGAACGGCTGCGTCAAACTTTGGAACTACACCCTCGGTATATACGTAGTTAATGTGTATATATGTATATTTATGAGATTACATATTTATATATATTTGATCGATTTTAATTATAGCATGTCTACATGTTATCAATCAGATGGAAAAAAGCATATTGCAAAGACAGTGCTTGAGAATGTTGATATGGAGAAAAAGACGATCACTTACAAGTGGCTTGAAGGAGATATGTTGGATTTGTACAAGCAACTAGCTGTAACTGGCCATGTCGAAACCAAAGAAGGCGTTGACTTTGCTACGTGGACTATTGAATACGAGCTGCGTGAGCCTGATACACCACACCCACTCTCCTTCCTCAACTATCACATTGAGTTCATTAACGAGATCGAGGCTCATGTTCAGGCGCCCAAGGATATATAATAACATATAATTAGTACGTGTGCAATTAATCATGCATGCATGCATGCATGTTTTCGTATGAATTAATATTGATCTTTCCGAGTGAAGAAGAGGAATTAAATAAGATGGCCATGGTGCTGCTATATATGGTCCTAGCTAATTTAAAGTTCTTATGGCTGCGATCTACTTGTATGAGATCAGTAGCTGATCCTATATATCATAATAATAATTGCATTTCCTTTATTCCGTGTGTTTTATGACAATCGGTATGAGAGGTATCGGAAATACTCCAGTTATAATGAGTCTTATGACGAGATCAAAATGACTCTATATATCAACTACGAAAGTGTTTTTACTCATTCTGCAAAATAAACGTTCAACTGAATTTAATGGACATGTACTAAATTTAATAAATAGCTGCACTGATAATATAACTTGCAAACAAATTAAAACAAATGGGGGAGCTGTTGATGATCTACGTACCAGGTTGTTCAAAGGCACGAGTTTTGATTTCTATGAAGAATTTGAGCGGCCAACAGACTTGACTTACTTGATCAGTAGTCGCACATTCCATGTTACATAATACTATACTATTGATAATATTATGTCTCATATACTATTGCTATACAACATTCTGCCTTATGTCTCCGTCTCCGCTGGGAATCGAACTCTGCACCTCTTATTCACCAACCTCATCTCCCTTCCACTGAACCACCTTATAATTTTCCTGTTACATAATACTATAATACTATTAGTTATACACTAAAAGATATTAAAACTATACTAATGTTTGCTGGTGTGTATATAAGTTACTCTGTAGCAATCCAATCCAAGACACGAATGAAATAATTAATAATTACAAGCTAATTAATCGATATACATTTTAGAAGACGGGCCAAGATGATACTATAGTGTGTTAACTATCATATTATATAGGGAGGTAACAAATATTTCTCTGGCACAGGTTAGTTGAGTCAGGATTAATAAGAATGACTTTGAAATGGTGTTTGGAATGGAGAGAGGTGTAAAAATTGGATGGAACCTCTAAGCAAAGAGGATGGATTGGCGGAGGAGAAGTGGGTAAGGATTCTAACCTTCTTTCTTATACCAGCTACATGCATGCCATTATGGTACCATTCAGTCAAACAAAAGTTGAGTAGTTTGGATGTCAGCGCGGTCCAAAGGCTCTGCAGTCAGCCCAACTGCACACATTTTCGTTGGGGCCTCGAGGCCCAGCCGCCCAGTATACTAAAACCCAGTACTAGTCTTATGTAAAATAAAAAAAATTAATTAATTTAGCTGAATTTTCAGAAACCACACACACAACTCTTCACCTTCTTCCTCAAACACAACCATGATTTCTCGGTTAATCAAATTTATCCCTTTTTCTTCTCAACCTCCATGTAACTCTCCATCAATTTCTCAATTTCCTAATGTTGGGTTTTATGTAGTATCAATATGGGAATCTGGAAATAGAGAGAAATAGAACTGCAGAGCCGAGCGTAGCACTCTGTCCTTCCGACAAATAGTCTCCCAAGATAGAACTGCAGGTGAGATCGTATAACAAGTACTGGAATATACGAACTCTGGTGGACTACTACAATATGAGAAGCTTTGCTTTTCTAGGATATAGAGAAGAAGGAGAGAGAAGATCGAATTGTGTGATTCTGCAATACTAGAAGGTTTTATTTATAATAGGCCAAGTTGTGTGACGAACAACAACAAATTGATGAAAGAATGCAAAGGTTCGTTCTAAAAGACACAATGATTGCTCAAAAGGCTTGGAACGAAAAAAACACAATTTTTCATTCAAGCTTCATGTTTGTTCGCTTCAGAACACTTCGGTCAAGCAGTGCAAACATCTGCAGCAAAATGGACAGGACCGGACCGCCCCGTTGGGCTTATTCTAATTGGATCCAAATGCAAAGTTAGTATTTGGCCCAAAAAGATAATATCCACCACTAGCTAGCCTTAGCCCAAGCCAAAGCCAAGGCCTACGAATCCACGGACCCCTGACCCGGGCCCGGCTCCTGACGGGGCCAGGCGGGTGCGTTTGGTTGAACCGAGGAGCCATCTAGCTCCTCCCCCCTTCCAAAACCATGGGTACCCCCAATTAAGGTTGAACCGAGGACCGCCCCGTTGGGCTTATTCTAATTGGATCCAAATGCAAAGTTAGTATTTGGCCCAAAAAGATAATATCCACCACTAGCTAGCCTTAGCCCAAGCCAAAGCCAAGGCCTACGAATCCACGGACCCCTGACCCGGGCCCGGCTCCTGACGGGGCCAGGCGGGTGCGTTTGGTTGAACCGAGGAGCCATCTAGCTCCTCCCCCCTTCCAAAACCATGGGTACCCCCAATTAAGGGGTCCAACCCCTAGTCGAAACCATGGCTTATTAAATAGTTTGCTCCTTCTCAATTTTAGCTATGTGGGATATCTCCCAACACCAACCTTTGGTATTCCATACCATGTATCAACCAACACACTTTGAGCTTCAATTACTCTTTCACCACAAAAGGAATTTTAGTATTTCTTTCTCAAGTGTCTTCTACTACTATAGTAGATTCATACACGTTCGAGAAACCTCCGTTTTCGACGTGTGGGGCCCCTTTGGTTGAGGTACAAAGTAAAATTCCAACACCTAAAAATTACCGTTTGAATTTCAATCTATATATATACATCATGTTTTGCATTTACTTTTACCCAATTTCAATCATCATGTTTTGCGGTTTTGAAGTGATCTTTTTTGTGTTGTTATATTGTTTCAGACTTTCTTGTTCCTGTTTTGTTGATGTCTCTTGTTGAATGTTTAGCTACTTTTATTGTCTAAGACTTCTGATATGATATGTGAAGACTTTTTTTCTTGCTAAAATTTTTATGGGTTGTGCAATTTGTTTCTTTAAAGAAAAAAAATTGTATTTAAAATTAGTACTTTGGACCTCGTCTAAAATTCTGCACAGGACCTCTAAAGGTCAGAGTCGCCCCTCTTGGATGAGAAATAGATGCTTTCCTTTCTTCTTATATGATTATAATTGTATTGCTCCGTGAATCAAGGCGATGATTTTCTTCCTTTTCCTGACGAAAGGAGTATATGGTAGATCAGACTATTACAAAATGGTGCAACTATTCTGGGACAGAGATAGTATATGGTAGATCAGAATATTACTCTGATATGAAGTAAACTGCTATGGCAGTATCGACTTCTCATCAATCAAGGTTTTTTTACTCAACTATTGATGAATATGTGTCATGCGGAACCCTAAAAAACTTCCAAACAAGCCCCGCAAACCATTGGAATTGAAGAGAAAAATGGAAGGAGTTTTTCTTGGGCTATTTATAATAAAAGCTCCCAAATTACAGACCCCCAAGGCACCAACCATTGGGAGTGCTCTTAGGAATTAGGGCATAATCCCATGAGTTGAAAGGGTGATACAAAATCCTTCCAAGTCTCCGAACCGTTTGATGTTTGCAGTAATCTGAATGGATATGGCCATTCTTATATACTGACACATACATTAAGATGATCCAAAATATAAGATTTTGAAATTATATATATTTGATCTTTTGGTTCGGAAGTCTCACATTTAGTGTAAGTGGTTGTAATTCGTTACACGTATGAGTCTAATTTGTCATCCCTAGACATGGCTAGCTGGTGTGAAAAAAATGGAAAATTGGCATATGTGGTCGAGTTGACCTATTTTGGTGGTCATGATAAATTTGGTACATATGTTTAAATAAAATGGAAATATGAGTCTGCGTTGACCTCACTTAATTGGACGATCTTTACCAATTAGTAAAAAATGACTTATAAATTAATTGGTAGTTGATAAACTAATTGATTGGCCATGGAATAAGTATAAATAACTAGTCCAGCAGAAGATTGTATTTCCAATGCTCATATGCATTCTTCACTGTGATTTTATCTTGGCAGCCTAATCGTTTGAATACTGTAAGCACCAATTGCAGGGCAAATAATTTTTTAAAGAAAAAGTGTCATCACTCGACTCTGCATGCTTTACATTTTTCAGTTTCAATACCATCTTGTTGTGCTCTATAATCCTAACAATACCCTCCCTCCATCTTCAAACATAAAACTTTATCGTAGCCAAATTTATAAATCTTTTATTTCGTAGCCAAATTTATATATCTTTTATTTTTTCATTTCTTTTTAAACCATGCAAACCATTATTTTCTCAATTCATTAAAAACATTACACCGCCATATTATTTTAATTTGAATGTCATTAGTTAATCAAAATAACATTAAAAAAAATTATAATAATTGAAAAAAATTACAATACTTGATAATAGAATGACACTTGAAATACAAAATGATATTAAATTATGAAGAAAAGGAAAATAAAACAACATGCAAGAGGAAAATAAAGAAAAAAATATGAAAAATAAATAAATATAACCATATACCACACGTGTCTGGTCATGATACGCCCAACCGGTGATTGGAGATGGTCCAACACTGTATGAGAGTAAATTCGCATCAAAATTTAAGGACAGACAATATGTCCCTCGCAAGGTTGCGTCGGCACTACATGTGACCACATGACCTTGGTCCCTACATGATTGAATGCCAAAAAATATCATGTCGTATCATGTTACATGCATGCATGTTAAACAAACTCATGAAACATGCATGTTGAACAGTAAATTAATAAACTATTATATAACACGATCAGTGAATAGCTCAAAATTTATACTAGTAACACACAGGGTAGAACAGGATTTCACTTGCACCGCGTTTAATTAATTAGATGGCTGCTTCTGCATCAGTACTACTACCATGTAAGCTGGTTTTACAGCTACCCATTAAAGCCGGTGGAGAGTTGTTTCATGAGCATCTGTCAACTCAGCCAGAGAACATGATCAATGTTTGCTCTGGAAAGCTTCACGCTTGTCAACTACACCAAGGAGACTGAACACTTGGCTGCATCATGCAATGGAATTACACTATCGGTAATTATACACATTTAATCAAAGTACTTTATTAGAATTACTGTACGTGCAATTCAACATGCATCTTCTATTTAAAAGTAGCTCGAAAGTTATATCCAATCTATATGTACGTGGTGCAGATCATAATCTCCCATGCATGCACACAAGTGAAGTGACATATGGGATATATCATATATAATAACAATATTTTCCCTGATTTTGTATATAATCAAATATTTCTATCATCTGGAGAGAACACAACATATGATATATTTAGTACTATCCGGTGGGGTCGATGTCTAATTATTAATTACCTCCATGTAGATGGGAAAGTTCATACGGCAAAGAGTGTGGTCGAGAAGGTTGACATGGAAAAAAAGAGCTTTACTTATAAGTGGCTTGAAGGAGATTATTTGGATCTGTACAAATATTTTTCTGTAACACGTGCTATTGAAACCATAGAACATAGCGATTTCATCACATATACTCTGGAGTACGAGCTGCTCAAGCCGGAGAATCCACATCCTCTTCCGATTCTCCAGTTCTACATTCAACTCATACATGAGATCGATTCTCATCACTCAACCTGAAATCGATCTGTTACATTAGCTCAATCTATAAGGAATTATATATATGTGCGTGTGTGTGTTTTCTAAGTCGATTGTATTATTTCTAGTTTGGTTTGTAAATGTTCATGTCATTCTTGATCGATGTTGTTGTATTAATTAATAAATATGTTCGATCTAGATCGAGCGTACGTATCATGTTTCGGAGTGAAGAAGAAATAAGACAGCCATGATGAGGCGCAAATGTTTATAATATGAATAGTACTTCTGTAAGTTGCTTTTGTATTAATTCTACACTCCATTACTATATATAATTTCTTTTTTGAAATAAATAAAACTACATGCAACAATTGCAACAATACGCGTAGCGTGTAGCGATCATGATAATATCTAAATATAAGATATTGTATGACATGATCATGGTCATCTTGTGACTCTTGCATGTCCCTAATTAATTTATTATTATTACGAAGCGTAAGATGCTGAAACAAGAGCAAAGGAGAAGAGAGGTTGCCCAATATTCATCAAACTCATGATTCGCATGTTAAAGAGTTAATCTGATACAGAAAACAATAGTAGAATGATTAGTATTTATAACCCTCATAACAGAGCAAAATGTTATAGTAACACGCAATAATTTCCTTAGCAGTTGCAGAGTAACAATATTTTTGTTTTAAATCAAAGATTAATAATTAGATATGGCTGGTAAATTATGTAAGCTGGTTGTAGAGATTCCGTTTAAAGCCGGTGGAGAGTTGTTTCATGAGATGGTCTCAACAAAACCACAGAACTTGGTCAATGCTTCGGAACAGTTTCACGCTTGTCACGTTCACGGAGGAGAGGATGGACTAATTGGCCGTGTGACTGAGTGGCATTACATTATCGGTAAATTATATATTCCCGTCTGTATCACTCTAATTTACACATAACTAATATTCACTAGCTAGTATATTAAAAAATCATTTATTACTCATATATGTTTTTTTTTATATTTTATACGTATTACATTTTTGTCCGTTTATCTAGATTCTATATATATATGTTACTATTTTTAGCAAATCTATATTTCATAACTTTATCGTGGGTCCTGCTAGTAACCAACACAATACACTCATTATAGAAACATCCTAAAACTCCGATCCAAAATTATATTATAATGATTATTTAAATGTTACATATACAGTATGTGGGTAATCTTATTGCGCTGCTTTTTTTTTATTTTATTAATGTTAAAAAAAAATAAGTTTGTAAATACTAAACATGAATATAACTATGTATTTAAATGTGTAGATGGGCAAAAGTTAATCGCCAAAAATGTGGTTGAGCAAGTAGACCTGGATAAAAAGATGATTTCGTACAAGTGGATTGGAGGAGATTTGTTGGATCAGTACAAACATTTTGTCGTAACAATCCATGTCGAAACCAAGGAGGCCACCGAATTTGTCGTATGGATTCTTGAGTACGAGCTGCTGAAGCCAGATACTCTACATCCACTCTCGCTTATGAAATTATACATTGACCTTACAGCTGAGATCGAGTCTCATCTCTCAACTTGAAATCTATTCCTCTACAAACACCGACGAAACGCTTATGCCCCACCGCCCTATACTAGTATAATAATGGTGTGAGTCGCGCTTATTATTTGGTTTCTAAAAGTCATGTTTAATTTGATATATATGTGTTCTACACGTTGTTCTGGTTTGTAATATAAATATTTCCGAGTGAAGAGAAGAAATAATATATAATAAGACGTACCAAGCTGCCATGGGAATATAGCTTGTACTCGTATATATTAATTTAATCCTAAATTTTTAATATGTAATTTTGTTAAGTATTTTACCATTATATTTTAATATTAATTTATAGTTCTTTTTTTTTTTAGAATTTTATTATATTATAGTTAAAATTAGTATTATTGACGGCAAGAAATCAGTACGGTGCAAATATTTTAATACCTACGAAGTAGTTTCACTAGCTTCCACTAAACATAATTTTGAGGGTAAATTTCATATTATACCCTAATAAATTTCATTATCATATCTAGGTCCTAGTATTATATCCTATGATATGAACAATTATATATTGACCACGGCTGGTTAGAGATTTATACCACAAGCGTCCCCCTTAGTTAAATATATTTGGAATATACGTTTTTATTTGGGGTATCACTCACAATACAATAAAATCAAATCTTGATATGCGTTCAAAGTTGGTAATATATATTTTAGATACTTTATAGCATGCAATGTGTCCAATTTATATATACTACCTCTCTCCCGCTATAATTTATCCAATTTGAACTTTTTTCGGTCAACATATTTCAACTTTGACTCCCGATTACTCTTAAACTATAATGGTAAAATATTTAACAAAATTATATTATGAAAATATAGAACTTAAAGTTTCATAATATAGTTTTATCAAATATTTTATCACCATAGTTTAATAGTAATTAGGAGTCAAATTTGAAAGTTGTTGACCTGAAAAAGTCAAAATAGATAATTTGTACCGGAATAGAGGGAGTACTTAAATAGCTATGTCCAATTAGTACTTTGCCGCAACGTTGATGGCAACCACCAGCACTGGGCAACCACAAACAAACCTGACATACCTAACATTCATATTTATTGTTCTTTAAATGTACACGTACATCATTAGTTTTTGTGACCGACAAGTAAGCTACTCAACCAACTAAGATCATTCATTGGTTGGGCTTAATTAATTGATTTTAATATATAAGTCCAAAAAAATCCATTTCAAATGAAGCCTCCATGGTTTTCGGACTTAATTTGATTTTTTTTATTTGTGGGATCCATATTAGTCCTTCTAATGTACTCCCTCCGTCCGGTCAAATGTTTCCCATTTTGTTTTATTGACCATTTTTGGATTGTAAATTAGTTCTAAATCACATCGAATAAAAATTTGAGAAAAATTATAATAAAATAATTTAATATTTGTACTATTTTAATATAATTTTTTTCATTTTTTTTCCTATATGATTTATGAGTACTTTGTGACCGAAGAAAAATCAACAAAACGAAATGAGAAGCTTTGACCTGGACGGGAGTAGTAGTTGTTTTTTCCTTGTGGGTCCCATATTTGAGGGTTAAATTGGGGATACTAATTAGTAACCCATTTTCATTGGCTACTAATTATCAGCCTCTTTATACTTTATATAGTCCCCATTTGAATCATTTTTAGACTTAATTAGGTCTTTAAACCTCAATTAAGTCCAAAAAATCTTCCAGCTCTAAATGCACAAATTAAAATAGGATGGACCCGTCGGCAGAAAAAATGTACCACCTCTCATTGTACCGATTACGAATTCTCAAATTACATACGCGGTCGAGCACAAAACACCTCGCCCCAACAGAATTATTGAGCATTGAATCATCCATACCATATTAAATCCATGGTCATGACACATGCCAGAACTTCGATCTATGTTGATCCATGATCCATCTATATATGTCCATGCTTATTTATAGTAAATTTTATAATGTATATATCTACTCTATATAATACTATTACATGTGTTAGATGTTTAAATAATTCTTTTTAAGAAACAAAATTGCGTATTTGAAAAAAAAAATAATAGTGAAGGTGAAGGGGCAAAATCACGTCAACTAGCTAGACTCAATATTTGTGCCTTCTTATGTAGAAGTCAAATGAAATTGAAGGAAAAGAAATTAGAGGATAAAATTCGAATTGAATTGAAAATTTAGTTACAGATTTGCGCCCAATTTTAGAATATACACTACTTATAGTCTATCTAGTTATACTTTAAATAAGTAAGATTTATAAGCATTTAATTCAGCCACGTGTCCAATTTTTATTAGCTCTCAAACTCTATTTGCCACATGTCCACTGTTTACCAATCTTCAGCTCCTAAGTCAAGCTTCGTCTCAATTCGTCTCCCCCAATTCGTCTCAATTCCTCCATCTCCCCCAATCTCAATTCCCATCTCCCACAAACAACGCCTCAGTCTCATATTCGGATTATACTTTCGAAGATTTTCATGGCTCGTGGTCGGAGATTTTCGGCACTGGCAAACAAGAAGAGTCGAGTTTTTACTAGATTTTCGTCTACTGATTTTAATGGCTTGTGGTCGTAAATGGTCCATGGATGAAAATCTAGAGTAGGAGCTGGAGCTGGAGCTGGAGCTGGAAGGCGTCTATTGAGCTGTTCCTTTCCGCAACCATAGATCAATGAAAAACAGTGGAATAATAGATCTACAAATTAAACATTCAAGCTCAAACAAAACAATTGCTTTGGAAAAGCATCGATTCTGCTAGCCACCAAATCATCAATACAATTCAAGATAGATCCCATCTCTGAAGTGAAAATTGATTTCCACAGATCGATCATCCATCAGCATCTCTCATATCATCCATGTCTCTCAGAGTTGACTTGAATTCCGAATTTTCACTATCGACTTTTACTCTCAAAATTCCAAGAATATTTGCTTGCAGGTTCTGTACAAAAGTAGATGCGATAATCGACTCGATGAAATTACAGAAATAATATGGTTCTGTCTAGAAATTTCAATGATTCTGTATTTCTCTTTCTGCGATGTGATATGTGATTATTTCACACCGAATTGTATCTTGATTTTACAGACCGAGTCGCTAGAGTACAAGCAGGTTGCAAAACTTGTCACTATAATTTTTTGTGGCACTCAAGAGACTTTACAAAGTTGTTATGATTCTTAAAGTCCAGGAAATCTAATCCAAATCCATGATTAATTATTGTACTCTGTTCCATTTCAAATATAGTAGCGCCCCTCCTGTAAAGTTCTGTAAATGGTTCTTTTTGGGAGTCGGGTTCTTAAATGTGTTTCAAAGAAGAATTATACAGCTTGATGCGCCTGTGCCAAAAATAATAGAGAATGTGATACATAGAAGCATATGTTAGAAGAAATTATATGCATATACATAGATAGGATGAATATGGGATAATCAGTGATAGGGAGGGACCATTTTATTAATTACTTCTCAGATGATATACACTGATGCTTATCTCACTCTGAATGGTCATGTTTATTTGCACGTTATTAGCATTTATTTCATACTAGATTTAGTCTATTACACCACCAAGACACATGATAGTGGACCCCACACATGTGGAAACCCACATGTATGTGTCTTGGTGGTGTAATAGACTAAGTCGAGCCTCTCATAAACCTGTTATTAGGACCTTGCTGGAGACGATATCTATAACTTGAAGGCATCTTTTTCAACTAATATACAAAAAAGGTTGTTGTTGTACAGTATATCGGTTCGTTTATGAATGTTGTCTTTTACTCCTGTTCTTTGTATCTCTTATTATCATGTGTTTACATCCTTATCGGTTCTTTGTTACAAATCCGTCAATCTAGATGCATCCAAAACTAATTCACCAACCTCAACGGGTTTAGGGGTCGTCATTGCAAGACGTTCGGAGCTGACGTGTTATACTCAATTTACAAGAGAATTTCATGCACATGCATTTTTTTATTTCTTTACCATGCTCATTTTGTTTGTCTCATTTCAATCATGTTGAAAAAGAATGAAGAATTTAAAAAAAAATAAAAAAAATAAAGCCACCGTCCGGGAAGGGACCGAGACCGCGGTGCTTGCTAAATTGATCTTATACATAACGAATATCAGTGGGTAACAAGATGATTGCACGAGAAATGTTTAGTAATAGTCAATATTATTAATAAATGATAAGCACATGATTCAATTAATCGTAGCGCTAGAGTCATTATTCTAATTTAATGATATAGTCAGAGCTAAAATTACTAATACCATATCTTTTTTTGGAACAAAGATAGATTTTATTCCAATGCCACGAAGCACGTTCAACCAATTACAGAAAACAAAACACGAAAAGTATCAGAAGCCTATACAAAGATCTGACTTATCCTAACTATATTATTTCCCTTATACTATACCCTTGGGAAACCTGTGAGAGTTTTACAAAAATTTTGTAACTTCCTATCATCATAACACCTTGCAAACACTTTCGAAACAACCTCTTTCAGAATCACATTCGAGTCTCTTTCCTTTTGTTGAAATATTCTATAGTTTCGCTCCTGCCAGACACTATAAATCAGCTTCGTGAAAAACGCTTTAAACAACCTGCTTTTAGCACTTTTTCCTTTCGTAACCCGACAAACAAACTCAACTATATCATCCCAACTTGTTGCACTGTTCGTCACCATACCAATTCAGTAGGCTCAACCAGATTTTCCTCGTCTCAGAACAGCAGAAGAAGAGATGGTTCAGATCTTCATGTTCCTGTTTGCAGAAAATACAAAGGGGGTCAATTGTTGGAGCAAACCTCAACATTCGATCCTTTGTAGCAATTCTTTTCCTCAAGGCCAGCCATAGACAAAACCTAGCCCTTGGTGTTTCTTTGTTGTTAAGCACAACTTCCTTCCATGGCACTTCAGGAATTTCTGGCTGGATAATTTTATAAGCAAGACAGGCATCAAATATGCAGTTATCGAGTAAAGTATCCCAATGCCCTGAAGATATGACAATTTCCCTACACTTAAGGATTTTTCTTAATGTAAATGAAACATCAATAGGAATCGCCATATCTTTCACAAACTGATCCTTAACATAGTAAGCATGGAGCCACTTCACCCATAATTTGTCAGCTTTCTTATTAATTGCCCATAGCAGCTTTAGAAAAGCAACCTTGTTACTTGTTGGCATATGTTCCAAACTAAGGCCCCCTTCACTTTTCGAACGACAGATATGATCCCAAGCAACTGGATTTTTCTTACTTTCTCCAGCTTCCCCCGTCCATAGAAAGCGTCTACGTATCCCCTCAACAGCTGTCATTACTTTTTTTCGGGAAAAGAAAGATCCTACTCCAGTAAAACCGTACAACATACAATACGCTTTTGATTAACTATAAACAGCCTCCACAACTGAGTAAACGAGATGTCCAGTGATTAATCTTGGTCGTCATCTTCTCTATAAGTGGTTGGAACTGTAATATGGACAATCTTTTTCCATTTAAAGGCACTCCTAAATAACCAAAAGGAAGTTGACCTTCATTTAAATGACTGAGTTCCAGGATACTCCTTTTAACGCTTGGTCGAACTCCCCCAAAGTAGGCCTAACTTTTCCTTCGATTAGCTATCAGACCAGATGTGCAGCTGAATCTGTCAAATGTTTCCAGCAGTGCCTTGGTTGACTTTAAGTCCCCCTTGCAGAAGAATAGGAGATCATCAGTGAACACTAAATGATTGAGCCCGAACTGTGCACATTTTGGATGGAACCTGAACTGATTATTTTCTTTAAGCCCCTTCATTAACCTCCCAAGATACTCCATGCAGATTACAAAAAGAAACGGAGAAATGGGATCTCCTTGGCGCAATCCCTTTTCCCCTTTGAAAGGCTCTGTTATTTGCCCATTTAGACAAATCTGGTACGACACGATAGTAAGGCCCTCCATTATCCATTGCACAAATAAAGTCGGGAAGCCCATAGCTCGAAGGAGTTGGTCCACAAATCTCCATTGTATTGAATCGTATGCCTTTTGGAGGTCCATTTTCAGCATACACCGGGCTGAAATGTGACTTCTGCCATACCCCTTGATGATCTCTTGTGCTAGAAGTGTATTATCATGTATGTACCGGCCGGGTATGAATGTTGCTTGTTCTTCACCAATGATATGATGCAGTACCTTGCTCAAACAATTCGTCAATACCTTTGAGATGACCATATCAATTTACCTTTTATAAACGTTGATTATTCCTAAAAATGTAAAAATTATTCTGGCATTAGTAATTTTAGCTCTGGCTATATCACTAGCCATTAAAAAACCGTGGTTCCATATCTTTTTAGTGCCCTGCAAGATACCCTAATATCAGAATTTTACCCACTAGACTAACAATTACATTTTAGTATCCAAATTTGATTTTTTCACTTTTCAATTATTGGATTTTGACTGATCCAAACATCCTTAGTGAAAAAAATATGGCCTTGTAATTTTCATAATTTTTCTTTTTCTCACCCTTTTTTTTTTCTTTTTTTTTTCCTTTTTCTTTTTATTCTCACCCTTATTCTTTTCTATTTTCTTCCTTTTTCTTTTTTCATCTTCTTCTTCAATTTTCCGGTATCGGAATTATGTCTGGTACCGGAGCTCCGATCGACGCTTCACAGTGACAGTGAAGCTCCGATCGAGCTTCACTATCACAATGAAGCTCTGATCGGTGTGAAGATCTCCGACCAAGCTTCACTGTAACAGTGATCGGAGTTTCAGAGCTTCACTAACAGTGAAGCTCGAATCGGAGCTTCACAACCCCGATTTGGGGCTGTGAAGCTCCGATCTGGAGCTTCACAGCTATGATTGGAGTTGTGAAGCTATGATTTGGAGCTTCACGCCCCAAATCGGAGCTGTGAAGTTCCGATAACTCCGGTGGCCGGAGCTTTGATCTTCTTTAATTTTTTTATTTTTAACATATATTTTATTTTTTGTGATATTTCATTTTTAATATTAAGTTTATAGGGTAATAAAGTTTTAGAAATTATGTAATTTAAAAAAAAAAAGAAAAAAAAAAGTTAAGGCCTTGTTTGGATCACCCAATGTCAATTGTGTAATTACATCAAAGTCAACCAAAAAATTCATTTTGAGGTACTAGAATGTAATTGTTTATCTATTGGGTACAATTTTGAGAATAGGATGTCTAATAGGGTAGTATTCTGTAAATATCTCAAAAACCGTTGAAGCATGCATCAAATAACAAATAAACATTGAGCCTAAGAGTGAACATGTACATTGTGAAGTAGAACATTACTCGAATGGAAATGAGGTGGTATTGGATTTATAAGGTGGTTCAGCGGTAAGGAGTTGGGTTACTGAAGGAGAGGTGCGTGGTTCGATCCCCAGCAGTGGCGGAGTTATAAGGTTGGTTTAGATGTGGAGAAATAAGGTGGTTTAGAAGTAAATTTGTATAACATTAGTGTAGGAGTTGTAATATTTGTCATTTAAAAAAAAAGGTGGTACAATATGATACAGTATTAGAATAAGATACCATGAATCATCATTAAAAAATATGGCGTGTGACGTAACTAGTACTTTCTCCGTCCCATAACAAATGTTACACTTCATTTTGTTGACTTTTTTAGGGTCAGTTTGACCTCGTATTAATCCCAAATTATACAATAAAAATAATTAAAAATATTATATTATGAAACTAGAATGTTTATATTTTCATTATACAAAATTCTTAATTATTTTTATTGCATAATTTGGAATAGAGACGAGGTCAAACTGACCATCGAAAATTTAAAAAAATAAAATAAAATGTAACATTTATGGGCACGCTTTGGTCTTTAGTTTTTTACTTTTTGCCACAACAACTCAAACAACTATATAAATCGGCAAATTAAAACAGGATGGGCCAGTCGGCGGCGGAAAAAAGTGAACCACCTCTCAATCTCATTATACTGATTACGAACTGCCAATTTACATACGGTCGAGTTCAAAACACCTCGCCACAATCGAATTATTGAGTATACGTACGACAATTTTTTTGGGCGTTGAATCATCCATACCACACCATATATATTAAATCGATGATCATGACACATGCCCATGCTTATTTATTGTAAGTTTCATGTATTTTTATATCTATTATATACATGTGTTAAACATTTATATAAATTTTTTAGAAAAATTACATATTTGAAAAAAAATATGATAGTAAAGGGGCACAATCACATTCAATATTTGTACCTTCTTCTTTAAAAGTGACACATGTACACGTCAAATGAAATTGAAGGAAAAAATTAGCGGATAAAATTTAAATTGAACAGAAAATTTAGTCACAGATTTGCGCCCGGTTTTGGATTATACATTACTTTTAAGCTTTTAGCTTGTAACACGGATAAATTAAAAACATAAAATGAGTGTTAACATTGGAATTCCACCCCGCACGGTGTCCGTAGGTTGATTCGTGCTGCATTTGTTCAGTTTAAAAATGCAAATATAAATAGTTTGGCACACTCTAAAATTCCAAAAAATATGTATTGTGCAGACTCAACAAGAAGTAGATAAAATGATTTCAACGAGACGTGTGTACGCAGATGCATTTTGATGATTGAAACTAAATCACATACATCATCATCATCATGATATA
Source organism: Plantago ovata (assembly GCA_028274465.1). Lineage (NCBI taxonomy): Eukaryota > Viridiplantae > Streptophyta > Magnoliopsida > Lamiales > Plantaginaceae > Plantago > Plantago ovata. Next base: position 21,862,811 of record CM051455.1, on the reverse strand, counting down.
ATACCATAATTAATATCTGTTTTCTTCTTGTGGTTGAAACTATATAATGAAGCACTAAATTTACCGCTAGAGTCTGTATAATACGGATTTACTTTTAGTGCTTTTGAATTAATATTTGTTTTATTCTTGCGGTTGAAAATTTATAAAGAAGTACTCCCTCCGTACCATTACAATTTATCCAGTTTGACTTTTTTAGATCAACAACTTTCAACTTTGACTCCCGATTACTTTTACACTATAATGGTAAAATATTTAACAAAATTATATTATGAAAATATAGAACCTAAAGTTTCATAATATAGTTTTATCAAGTATTTTATCATCATAGTTTAAGATTAATCGGGAGTCAAAGTTGAAATTTATTAACTGAAAAAAGTCAAAATTGGATAATTTGTAGCGGAGATAGTGAGTAATAAAAAGTAAATCCGTATTGTGCAGACTCAGCGAGAAACAGATATTATCATTTCAATGGGACGTCTGTAAATGCATTTTGGTGGTTGAAACTAAGCAAACTGTCATGTCATCATCATGATATAATACAATAATTAATTAATATCTATCTTCATTTTGTTGAAACTATATAATGAAGCATTCTCTATATATGTATGTACTTGCATCATCCAAAAGAAATTGAACTAAAGAACCACTAAGAAGTAAATCCGTCCCGCTCCAGCAAGAAACGGACAATATCATTTCAATTTCAATGAGACGTGTGTATGCATTCTGGTGGTTGAAATTAAGTTAAATGTCATGTCATCATCATGATATTAATACAATAATTACAAAGAAAGCAGATCTGCGAAACTTTTTGTGGTTGAAACTTGAAAGTAACTAAATGATGAAGCATTATATATATATGTACCTGCATCATCTAAAAGAAATTGAACAACAGAAACACTAGCTAGCTAGTTGAGTGACTTGAGTATATATATCGAGAGATAATATACATAAAGAAAGAAAAATAATGGGTTTACACGGGAAATTGATTGCTGCAGTCGAATTCAAGAAAGGAGGAGATATATTTCATGATCTGTTCGCATCCAAGCCGCACCATGTTTCCAAAATTATTCCTCATAAAGTCCAAGGTTTTGATCTGCACGAAGGTGAAATGGGAAAAGTTGGCTCCATTATCAGCTGGAGGTACACCGAAGGTAATATACTCCCTATCTCCTGAAATGTGACTAACATATATAGTAGCTAGTTTATAGATCACATATATATATATATGATGAATAACATTAAGTGTAATTTGGATTGCATATGTGCATGCATGCAGATGGAAAAGAGAAGATGTCGAAGCAAATAGTCCAAGCCATAGACGAGGAGAAAAAGATAATAGAATTCAAGAACATTGAAGGAAATTTGATGGAAGAATTCAAAGATTTCGTGTGCAAGATCCACATTGAAACCAAAGGAGATAATATTGACTTGGTTACATGGACATTCGAGTATGAGAGTCTTACTGAAGACACTGAACATCCCTATTCATTGCTCAAATACTGCGTCGATTTCACCAAAGAGATCGAAAACCACTATGTATCTCAAGATATATAATTGAGACCCAAAATGGCTCAAATCAGATTGACGCATAATAAATAAGATATTCAAATAAACAATATGCTAAAATAATGAAGATATGCATGCATTCGTGCATTGCTGTGTGTAGTGTGTGTCTACAAGTGAGATCAAGTTAATTATAAGGTCATCATCATGTGAACTTAATTACTTTTGTGTTAAATTTGGACACGGACGATCTTGTTTGCCTGTCAAATAAATATATACATGCATGTACGTATGCATGTATCTGTTTGCAAGCTAAGATTTTATGTTTAATTGGTTTGTTCATTTTGAATAATCAACCACCCAATAAAACTCAACCGATCTCAGATTAATGGACAAACAGAGAAACCATGCATATGTGCGCAAGCGCAAACATGAAACCTAACTGTATTTCTCATATATACTGTCGTAATCATTGGTCATTTTGATAGTATTTTTTGCCGTTAAAAATAATGATAACACGAAGATCTGCGTGGTTCACTTCAGCTAATTTACTTATAGTGCACCATCAAGAATTCATGCAACAGTTATCGTTAATCGAGGTAAGGAAATTAGGGACAGGTGTGAGGTCATGAAGGTCAGGGACTGTGTTTAGAAAAGGTCATGGTGTTGTTGTGGCAGTGGCTAAGTGATTGCTGAGGTATTGGTTGTTAGGATTGGTTTCGAGTGTTACCAGGGGCGGAACCAAGGGGCCGGCAGGGGCCTCGCCCCCCTCCCCAAAAAACAAAATTTTTTTTAGGAAGAATATATGATTCTTTTTAAAAAAATTAAAGGGAATTTTCACGATTTGTCAAGTTTTGGCCCCCCCGAACTATCAAAAAATGACGTATATGTAAGTTCCCCCATAATTCCTGGTTCCGCCCCTGAGTGTTACGGATAGGTTTGGGTTGTCACAATCAAATATTGAATATCGGGTAAGCTGGGTAATGGTGTCGGTGTCGCTCATCTTTGTATTTTTTTTCTCGAGCATTACTTATGCTCTTTATTTTAATTAATAAAATTTATTTTTCCATTTAAAAAAAAAGTTATCGTTAGATCGAAATAATAATTAATGATCTTGAGATGATCCACGGCTGAGATTTAAGTCAACTTTTATGACTTAAAATGGCTCCCTGGTTAATTGCACAAATCCTCCAATTTCCAAAACTTTACCGTTGATCATAAGCTTTTATTCGGCTTTTTCGAGTACCCTTTTGTGAGAGAAAAGATGAAAGCTAGATTAGTGATCAATGATCATTGTTGATAAAAACAGGGATGGGTGACTTATATATTGAAACCGAAAAGTAAAATAATGTTAAAATGACAAGCCAAAGAAAATGGATTAATGAATATTCATGTGAACAAGTTGAAAAACGATTGCGAAGTGCTCTTATTCGGGATGCTGAGTGAGGGATGTGTTATGTGGAGTTCGCGTGGCTCCAAGTGCACCTAGGATCTCTCATTTGTTGTTTGCGAATGATACATTCTTATTTCCCCTTCTTATTTTGTCAAGAAAATACTCGTGCTACTTCTGAGATTGTGGACATTCTTTATCGATACAGTTTGGCTTCTCGGCAAGTTATTAATTTGGATAAGTCTACGGTTGTTTTTAGTCGGAATATTGAGGCGAGTCTTATTCAGGAAATAAAAGACAACATCCTGTTAGAGTAGTGGAAAAACATGAGAAATATCTGGGGCTTCCTACAGTGATGGGTAGATCGAAAAAATAGGTGTTTAGTTGGTTACGGGAGAGAATCTGGGATAAGGTTAGAGGCTTTGGTAATAGGTTTCTATCTAAGGCGGGGAAAGAAGTGTTAATTAAATCCGTTATCCAAGCCATACCTACTTATGTTATGAATTGTTTTAAACTCCATGATTCTTTATTGTTTGAAATTGATTCTATTGTGGCACGGTTTTGGTGGGGTGAGGGAGATGTTCGGAAAATTCACTGGCATAACTGGATCTCTTTATGCGATTCAAAGAGAGATGGGGGAATGGGGTTAAGGATCTCAGGTCTTTTAACTTAGCTTTGTTAGGTAAACAAGCCTGGCGTCTTCTCCAATTTCCTGACTCATTGTTGTCCAGAGTTCTTAAAGCGAAATATTATCCTATGTGTGATCTGTTTGATGCTAGTTTGCCAAGTAATGTGTCCTTTACGTGGAAGAGTATTTTTGGTTCTTTAAAGCTAGTAAAGGGTGGTGTAAGATGGAGAATTGGGGACGGGTTGGATGTAAAGGTCTGGACGGATAATTGGATTCCACGGGATTCATGTATGACGCCCGTTACCCCTGACTTACACAATCTTCCAGACTTGACGGTTGCGTCACTCACTACCGATTTTGAGTGGGCTGAGGATTTGGTGCGGACTATATTTTGGGAAGACGAGGTTCATCATATCTTACAGATTCCTTTACCTACTACTAGTATCCAAGACAAACGCATTTGGAATTTTTCACTGAATGGAATTTACACAGTTAGAACGGCTTATCATTTGGCTAGGGAATTTAAACGAAGGGAGTTGGAAGCAAGTGTTGGGGGCAGTAGCATAACAGGAGGTTCGAACTTGGAATAGATTTGGAAAATCAGCGTGCCTAATAAAATAAAAATCTTCATGTGGCGTGTTTACAAAAATTCCTTACCTGTGTTGAGTCGAGTCGGTTGGAGCAGCGTGGCTTAAATGTGATCAATCTTTGTCCTGTTTGCCGTGCTAGTGAAGAGTTTGTTCTGCATGTTTTGCGTGATTGCGACTTTGCGAGGCTTTTTTTGGCTCTTTCTAATATTCCAACATCTTTTATTATGCATTCTGTTTCAGATAGCCAAGATTGTCTTTGTTGGATACGCAGGCATCTCTCTAGGGACCAGATGGGATTTTTTGTTGTGGCGTGCTGGAGTATCTGGTGCAATCGAAATAAAGTAGTCCAAGAAGGTGCCGGCTTCGAGCCTGTGGAGTCTGTTCAGTTTGTGCACAAATATATTGAACGGTTCCATGCTGCGCAATCTTAGTTCTTGGCCCCTCAAACTCCAGTTTCTGTCGAACAACAGTGGACACCCCCTCCATCCGCTAGTTCAGTAAAGATCAATTTTGACGCTTCAATTTGTACTACTCGAACTGGGGCTGGCTTGGGGATTGTTGCACGCAACCACCTAGGACATGTTATTGCTTGGCGAAGACTCTGGAAGCCGCATATTCTCTCCTCGGAGATTGCTGAATCCTTGGTTGCGTTGCAGGCTGTTCGCTTAGCTAGGGAGCTGCGTTTGTCTGATGTAATGATTGAAGGTGACTGTCTTCGACTTATCCATAAGTTAGAGAGTTCTTCCGGATGTTTTTCAGCTGTTGGGGCATTAGTTGAAGAGATTCAGTCTTTGGTTTCAGTTTTTTCTTCATGTTCTTTTTGTTTTGTGAGTCGAACTTGTAATAAGGTCGCGCATCTTTTAGCACGTAATGTGGTGGAGGATAGCTTTGGTTTTTCGACTTTGCCTTTTGAGTCTACGGATGTAACTTGACTTTTATAATACACAATATATGATATCTGTTACTCTAAAAAAAAAAAAAAAATTAAAAAATGATTGCGAAGTGGTATTTATCCCAAACTCACCATTTATTAAGTGGTCCATCGACCATCATCGATAATGATCATATATAATATTTATTATTAAAATGTCATAATATTGTGAATATCATAATTAATGGCATTTCTATTTTATTATATACTAGTATAAGACAATTTGAGTGGTTCTGGTCCTGGCAAGACAAATACACCCTCCGTCCCGCTAGAATGTGGCGGAAGGAAATTTTTACAAAATTTAATAAAGTAAATAGAATATAGGCTAAATAATTAATAAAAAATTAATAAACTGTGGTTAGTTGAATAAAGAATTAATATTAACTTACCAAAAAATGAAGTGGCACATTTCTAATGGAACACTCAAAATGGCAAAACATCATATTATTAACGGGATAGAGAGAGTAAATATTATCATATATAAACCAATAATAATAAATATAAACCAATAATAATAAGATAAGGTAAAGCAAAGTTCACTCACATATATTTTCTGCTTCAGTTGATTGAATTTGTTTACCAGATTACTAACTACTAATAACTCTATATGGCTACTGTTCATCACAACCATGTAAGCTGGTTGCACAGCTTACATATAAAGCTGGTGGAGATGTTTTTCATGAGATTGTTACCATCAAGCCAGAGCAATTGATTGCTGCCTCTCCTGCAAAATACCAGGCCTGTGAAATTCACCACGGAAGTGTTGGCACGGATGGCTGTGTTATCCGTTGGAATTACACTTATCGGTAAATAAATAATACTGCTCCTACTTGGTAATATTCTTATGAAGAAACTGTTTTTTGCAAATGTTAGGAAAAACTTTTCCACTGTGTATGCAACTGCCTGATTAACAGATTCATCAAATAAGTGGGCTTATGGTTTGCCCAATATTTGAGGAATAACCGGTTTAACTTTAATGAGACTTGATCTAGTTTACGTAAATGTAGATGAGAAAGAGCAAACTGCGGCAACAATGTAGATATGGAGAAAAAGATGATTACTTATAAGTGGGTTGAAGGAGATATGTTGGATTTGTACAAACATATTTCTGCAACTATTCATGTGGAAACCAGAGAAGGCGCTGATATCGTTACATGGACTGTGGAGTACGAGCTCCTGAAGCCTGATAATCCACATCCTCTTTCGCTTATCAAATTCTACATCGAACTCACAGAGGAGATCGAGTATCATCATCTAGGCTGAAATTGGAAAGACAAGCATTGCCAAAAGAAATGCTCTATGAAGACTTTGGTTTGTTACACTCTCTGACTCTCATATGCTTGTTAACTTTCTCTTCAATCTATGGCACCAGAGTGAAGAAATAAGCAGTTCCAGTTATGAGTTCATGTACTTTGTCAAGTAGAGCTAATTGGAATTTGGAATTGTGCTTTGGTGTACCTTTTGCCTCTTCATTATTGAAATAATAATAATAATACTCTCTTGTATCTTAAGTTCTTCCCTCTATACACGGCGCATAACCACACAGCAAAGCAGAGTACAGAACTGTTTTTTTCAACTTAAATTCAATTCAATTCAGTCCAGTCCACTTTAGAATTTTTCACGTGAATCAAACAGAGCTTACTTAGACATTCACTCAATCAAACAGAGCCGACTCAGCCATTCATGAACATGTGAAGTTACTCAACTTCATCACTAAGGAGTTAGATTAGAAGTTAAAACCCCAATCACTGACATAAATCTAACAAAGGGATATGATATGACAGATCAAATATCACTATACTTTAAAATGAATTAATCAATGGATTAGAGGAAAAACAAGGTATCTCATCTTTGGTATTTTGCTACAGTCATAATCAGAACTGTGGAACATAACAGTCATATGGAAACCACGTCTTGTATAGTTTCGTATCCTTACAGTAGTCGTAGACGGTGTACTTGTCTCTTGTCGAATTCAATTCCTCTCGTTTAGCAAGGCTCAGTTGGCTAAATTCAGGGGAGGTCCACCAATTGCCTGGTAAAGGTTCTGCACATTGGCTGACATTAACGTTATCTTCGTACTGGCAGCCCCTAGCCCTGAAATGCCGCAATCTGGCTATGAATGGAGCTTCTTTCCAATCAATCTTATCAAGTCCACCCCTAGTAGCCCAGCTGTCAGCATTCCATATGCTGGAGTACACCCTCATCGGTTGCTTGCTTGGGTAAGGGATTCCCTTGCTTTCATGATTCCTGTAAACTCTTATTGGGACACTGTCAACATACCACCTGAAACAATAGGTACCGAGGGATCCACGTTAGAATGAATCTTATTTGTCACTAGTAGAGAATTGAGCACATGAATCAGTGGCATCAAAAGTACATTGTGGGAAATGGAGAAATGTTTAACTTTTACTTTCTCTACGAGCCCGTTTGGTTTCAACTAGGAAAAGTAAAACGGGCATTTCCTAGAGAATTTGGTCCAAATCAACAACTACGAAATGTAGTAGGAAATGTGGGATTTTTACTTATTTGGTTTGCTAAAATGGACTAGGAAATTTGGTCCAAGCCCACGACACTCATCTCCTTCATTTTTTTTATGTCTACACTAGAACCCTTGTCTTGTTTAGCAAAAACAGAAACAGAACGTGTATCAAAAAACTCGACTGTAGCCGTTAAAGGTCTATCCTTTCAGCTCAATTCTGTCCATTTCTTCATCCAAAAAGAAATTTAAGGTTATGGTGACTGATGGTCCAGTCCACAGTGAGATGTTACCAAGAAAAACCATCAACCTTTCCCAGCAGCTTGAGACTGGCTTGGTCTCTTGTTCTTTGAAGAGAAAGAGACTCCCCAAGATTTTGATTCCTAATGTCTTGCATGAGATTTCTTCTTCTTTTCAGTCTAACATGAGAAAGATTAATTGGAATGAAGATGATGATGAAAATTTTTGGCAGCCATTGTTGAACTGGAAGGAATGGAGATGATGATGATTGGGTTTAATTTAGTTTGATGGAGTGAAGAGATGTTGAGGAAATCTAATTTTGATGAGATTGACCGAGAAAGGAATGAAGATGATGATGATGAAATATAGATCTGTTTTTGTTTTTGGGGAGTGAAGTTGTGGGAATTAATTAGATGGGGAATATATATGTAATTAGATGGGGGATTGAGGATATTTTGGAGAAAAAAAGTATGTTTGGGAGGACAAAATAGGAATGAAAATATATTAGAACATTTCCAAAATCAAATACATGCCCCCTCCCATCACATGAATTGTAAGTAGGAAATGTTTTGGATTTTGAAGCACAAATTGTGCAAAACATCATTTCCGGTTAGGAAGAGGAAAATTTTTGGTCAGACCGGTTTGGATATTTCCTAGTTAGATTTACTACCAACCAATCAATGAAATGTGGGGAAATTTGAGCAAAACATTTACTTTTCCTGTTAAACCAAACGGCCTCTACTAGTAAAACTTTTAAGAGATGCTCCCTTTCAACGATCAATACGACTTTTAGCTAAATGTGTTTTGGCTTACACAGTTTGAGATGGATTCCAGTGTATAGTATAGTTGTGGAAGTCAGACGTCGGGTCAAACCATGGCTGAAATTGCTGTTCTCTGCCTCCTGCTCCTTCATTAAAGATGTTTGTGTGGATAGTATATGGTTGTCCTGATACATTGCCTAGAAACTCAAAGTCGATCTCGTCTTGCTTGTCACCAGTAGAAGACAACTGCAAATATTTGATGGATTCAATTCAATATCTGCCTTCAAAATTTCCTGAACAGAAGATGAAAGGGCAATCTACCTCAGCACTTACATAAAAAGCCACTACTGTTCCAGCAGAGTTTCCAGGCACTAGTTTGATAAGCACTTCAAAGCTTCCAAATAAATATGAGTTCTTAGATTGAGTCCCAGAACCTGCAAAGTTAATGAATGCAACATTAAGCATGCACTGATCATATCATCGAATCATTCTCAAGAAAAATTTCATCCACATTTAACATTTCTCTTTCAGACAGGACGTGTGATTTGTCTTGTTGATGCATTAACTAGCACGCTTTTCTCATTCTATCACACATAACTAGGAAGTTTCGCTTAGAGGCATAATCCTGTCAAGATATTATTCGTGATTAATTGACCAATGACCACAATAAGTGGAATCGCCTTTTAGCTAGGTTTGAGCATTTCTAATTGCAGAAACTTGTAGTGGCAAATACTATATGACTGCTACATTGAAAGAACTTTGCAAACTACTACTACTACTACTACAAAAAAAAAAAAAAAAAAAAAAAAAAAAAAAAAAAAACTATTTCAAGATTAGCACAGCCAAGTCAATAAGTAATGAATAAATCAACTGCACATACCAGAAATCTGATCCAGGACAAGCGCAACGTCATCGCCAGAGCCCAGAAATGCAGCATGTTCACCACCCCAGCTCAAGTGCATGCTCTTGGCAAAGATTGCTTCATCCAAGCTTGAATCAGCAATAGGTGTGTTATATCTGCTGAAAAACCTACAGGACGAGATCACCGCAAGCCCTGCATAGCATAGGGTCAAAATGAACGTAATCGCAAGTGATGCTGTGGCTTTCCGGTAGAACAAATCACCAAAACCATAACTCTTGCTCCAGAAAGGCGGCGTCCCGGTTGTCATCTCTTTACAAGTTGGATGTTTAAATCCTTTGGTCCGGGGGGTTGAAGTTTGCTACTCTCTAACTATTGGAATGCAGTTGTATCATCTTCATGTGAAAATTCAAAAGCAATAAATGTATACAGCTTGCATGCTTTTTTATTCATAAAGAAGAGATTAATTGCATTGTTTGGAATCCATTAGAAAAAAGAAGAACAGGTAGTACAAAATTGAATGGAATGAAGAATGTTGGGCAGAGTATATAGGAGTTTGCCATTAGCCAATTCCAGCTGGAAAAGTAGAATCTTCATCATTTGCATAATTCTTGGTTTCCAATTAGTTAATTACATAAAGGAATGTCAAAGTTTATAATCGTGAAAAAGGTTGTAAAGATAATATTTTTATGTTCTTGGCCACCAATTAACACCATCAGGATGTTCCCATGTTCTGTTTTGATGCTTTAATGATCTCATGTTGACTATTATAACAATCAAATCAACTAAGAATATTGACTCCATTGCTCCCACCTTGAGAAAAAGTAGTTAAATAAAAAGATTTTCCGGATATTCTGGTAACAATAATTAGACATTGCAAATACTACCTAAATCAAGATAATAACTACAACTAATTAAGATAATAATGACCCAGCTAACACTACCTAATAATAACAGAGATATATAATCATATACTTAGACAAACTGTTTCTGCATATTCTTAGCTGTTTAATGTCATCGATTAGACCTATGAAGCCGCCCCGAGGTAAAATCTAGACTGATCTAGTAAAAAAAATTGCAAAATGTAATAATTCCCTTTCGAAAGCGACCTATTCCGATAATTGCCAACATTAACACACCTAAGATAAATCAATTTTGGTTAATCAAGAATAGAGTAAATCATTTAATTAATATTGGACACATAATTATAAATCAATTATTACACACAGATGAAATGGAAAATAACCCCATTTCTGAATCATATCCGGGATCTCAGTTTATCAACTAGGCATGTTGATTTTTGTTTTTCTTTTACATTTATTTAAATTAAATTGTTTACCGGTTTTTATGTAAAGATTTAACAATGCCCATAATAATAATGATAGCAATGAAACAGAAAAGGAATAGATTTTTTCGGAAGAATAGAAAGAAATAAAGATACAGCACAAAAGACAAGAAGGAAAGAAGATGGACAGATAAAATACCTGGTGAATAGAAGCGGTGTAATTGGAAGCAGAACAAGAGGAGGAGGAGCAGGAGGAGAAACGGCGGCGGAGACACTGGATTTGACATCGACGAGTAAGGTAGCAACGGCGTCAGATGCGGCGGTTAGGGCATCCGACTGGTGGTGGTGATTGGTGGTCCGATTGGTTTTTGTAATGCGCCGCCGTCAGAGTTGAGAGTAAGAAGAATAGAATGGTGGTGTTGATGTGCCCAATATATATATATTTCTTTTCTTTTTTGTGGGTTTATCTAGAAAAAATGGAAGGTGTACTACTGGGTAACAAATCTAAATATATAAAAATACTGGGTAAACGGAACTAAACTTCCTTCCGGATCTCGATAAGGAGGAGCTAATAATATCATTTAGAAACTACCGGGTAACAAATGTAAATATATATACTATAGTACTCTACACTCCAGTAGTAGAGGAAGGGGTAAAAATGAATAACAAAAACTGATGGCGGGAAAAAAATGGTTTAATGAAAACTTTTCACTTAAGAGATTATTAAATATGGACAAAAAAAAATACTAACAAATCCGTTATAAATTAAATTTGATGGAGTTGACTGAACCGAAAAGGTTATTTTTTCTCAAATCAAATGAAGAGAAAATTTTCAAAAGGGCAAATTAAATTTGTAAAGTCCAAAATGACAATTTAAGAATTTAAAGTAGGGTGAAAATAGCAGTATACGAGTGTGTATATAGATACGTTAGATGTAAAACTTATATTACCGCAGATGTAGAAAAATGCTACTCGATACCTCTTTGTAATTAAGTTCTAGCTTTTTAACTCTATATCAGCGAGGTTACCCGTTACCATAACTGTTTTCATAGTTGCGAGTATATGTTAGGTGAAGATGATGTGGAGGTTGGAGGACGTGCATGAGAGTAATTGATTTGATGCAGTCATCGATCGATTATTGATTATCTATCTACAAGTGCCCGACTTTACATGTGATATTGTTTTGGGAGTTTACGCACTACACTCCAGGATCGATCGTATGGGTCATATATGCAGCAGCAGCAGCAGAGTAAGAATCAGATCAATATAGTATAAGGTGCACATGCATTACCTAACTCTAATTATTATTTCACGCCTTACAACTTATATAGTACAACAAAAACTACATACTATAGTACATAGTACAGACACAGGCCCAATATATTTATTGCTGTTACAAACATTAAATTAATCAAATTATAAATGTCTATGCAAATGTTCCATTTGATCGATCGATAATTCGATATACTATTGCGGACTCGCCTTTCGTTATTTAACAGGGTGATGATGCACTTTTAAAACACAATTCGCGCGCAGCTCCTTGGATTTGGGATAATGGTAGTGCCTTTCATTCCCTTGATACTTTTATTTACTCAAAAACGCTAGTTATTTGGATGTATACGAGGTAAATTTTTGCACTTACTTAATACACCATACTAAGCCAAGTAACACAGTGAAGAAAGTTATCTTCACATAATGTGACATGTTATGAAGACATAACAACATAAAAACTTATCTCATTATGATTCAAACATGTAACCAAATTAATAATATTTTCTAGATGCATAAGGTGGTCCAAAGGTATGAGTTGGAGCAGAGAAGGGTGTAGAGTTGGATTTCTGATTGAGTGATAAGGTGGTTTACGATATTGGGTATAAATGCGGAGGCATGAGGTGGTTTACAATGTTGGTATATGAAGAGTAGTGTAATATTTTTCCTCCTAAAAAAAATTATATCCTAAAGCTAATTGAGCCAGCTCACTGGTCATATAGTATCAAATACCATTATGCTAAGGTCCCTTTTTTTTTATCTGCAGAATAAAATTTCTTCAATTCAAATTAAGGTTCTTTTCTCTACGTCTGAAAATTGATTATTTTAAGTTCAATTCAGTTCAGATGTATTGAGTTCAGTTCAAATTTGCTTAATAGTATACTCCCTCTGTCCCGCTATAAATTATCCACTTTGACTTTTTCAGTCAACAGCTCTCAACTTTGACTCCAAATTACTCTTAAACTATATTGATAAAATATTTAATAAAATTATAGTATGACACTTTAGTATCTATATTTTCATAATATAATTTATTTTAATATTTTACAATTATAGTTTAACATTAATCGAGAGTCAAAGTTGAGAGTTGTTGACCGAAAAAGTCAAAGTGGGTAATTTATAGCGGGGCAAAGGGAGTACTACAAATAAGATCAGTTCAGTTCAACTCAAATTCATTCAGTTTAGTTCAGTTCAGTTCAGCTCAAATTCATTCAGTTCAGTTCTGTTGAGACGAAGAGAACAGAGTCTAAGTCCAGTTTCATTTTAATTTATTAATTATTTTTTATATCATAAAAAACATTCAGTTGCGTTCAAACTTTAGACCAATTAAATTTAAATTTTAAAATTTTCGAATAAAAATGACATAATCTAATTAACTTTTATATCGTGATTATTTGACAGTGAACCCAAGTCTTGAGCTAACTTTGTCGGAATCATAAAGTCGGAGCAGAAAGGTTGCTTTGCTCCTAATCGATCAGACGCTAAGGTCAGAAGATGCTCCGCATGTTTCGGCTCAAATGTTTCAATAAATTATACCAACTCAATTTAATTCTCCACCATTACTTTTAGTACATAGTAAATGTGTACCGGCTGTAACAACTGCATTGGCTCCGGAAGTTTCGCCTCCAATTTCATCCTCAATTTAGAAATAACAACTAAACCAAATCTTTCTCAGGTTTTCCTATATGTGCAATATTATGTTGTAAACTTGTAATTTATGCGCAAACTTTAAATAATCACAGTTTATATTTTGTTAATTTTTTAATGTGTAATTTGACCTCAAGTTAATTGTAAATGAACAAGCATATATGAAAGTTATATCATACAAATATAAGAATTAAAAATTGATGATATATTTTTAAAATTATTTTTTCATTATAAATTATAATTAATTAACTTAAAGTCAAATAAAAATAAAACGTCATCAAAATAAATTGGGCCTTTTAAAAATTTCAGAGGAAGTTATGATGCTTTGAATACATATGATAATGGGGCAATTACATTTGGTACCCCTGCTATTTTTTTTATTACAACTTAGCCTATCTAAATTTTTTATTACATTTATTACCCTTGCTATATAAATCTAATTACATATTAGTCCACGAATTTGACTTTAATCGCTCTAAAGTCTGGAAGTTATCATTTTACCGTCACCTGCATTTCAGATTTTGAGATTGGCCAAACAACCTTAAGTTTCATTTATTCCGCATTCATCCCAAATATTTTATTTTTCAAAAATTAACACTAAAAATTTAAACAGAACAAACCCTATAAGATTTGTATTTCAAAATAAGTCTGAAATTATTCTCAAAACATTAAAAAAAAAAAATCAAAAAAAAGGAAGAAGACGATGAACAGTAACTCAGATCGGAACTTTGAAGCCAAAGCTCCGATCGGAGTACACAGCTCTGATTGAGGCTGTGCAAAGCTTCGTTAAGCTCCGATTGGAGCTTAACACAACCCCTATCGAAGAGGTGTAACACAGCTACAATTGGGGTTGTACAAAGCTCCAAGATTGGAGCTTAACACAGCTCCGATTGGAGCTGTGCAAAGCTCCAATCACAGCTTTGTTAAGCTCCGGTTGGAGCTTTGTCAAGCTCCGATTGAAGCAATATGTTTTAATAGAGAAATACTTCGATACACATGCATTTGGTTATAAGGGGCTATTACATTTTATACCCCTGTTATTTTCAATTATTACAAATTAGTTAATCTATAATTTTTATTACATATACCTCCCTTGCTATATAAACCTAATTACATATTAATTTACGAGTGTGACTTTCGGCGCTCTAAGACGTTGAAGTTACTTTTTTGCCCCTGCCAGAATTTTAATTTTTGAAATAAGCCAAACAACATGAACTTTCATTTATTACAAATTAACCCAAATGTATTAATGATCACAATATTAACATAAAATAAAAATTAACCCACATAATTTAACTATACTTCAAAATAGTCTACAAAATTATATCAAAACAAACCCCTACAACAATTAAATTCCGAAATGAGTCTCAAATTACTTTTTCCTTTTGTTTTATCTATTAAAGAAAAATAAATACTAAATCAAAATTTAAAAAAAAACGTGGGGAAGAAGATGCACAGTTCCGATCGGAACTGTGCATCTTCTTCCCCACGTTTTTTTTTTTCTAAATAAAGAAAAGGTAAAAGGAAAAAGAAAAACAGAAAAACACAAAAAAAAAAAAGAAAAAAAGAAAAAAGAAAAAGGAAAGGTGTTAAGGGCGTGTTTAATTGTCTCAATTTTGGGACTTAACGGAGACCGGAGTCAACACCAAACTGCTAGCTGGACTAGAATTAATTTTCCGAGATAGATGAACTAGAAAGAAAAGTAGATGTTTAGAGAGGGTAGCAGATGTAATTAATAGTTGATGGTTTACATATGAATCCTAATAAAGCAACAGAATAGTAAAATTCTCGAAAGTATAAATAAGAACATGTACTTCCTCCCTATCTATATAAATTTCTCATTTGTTTTATTAATTTCTATTACTTTCAGTTTGATTTCAAATTAAGCCTTAAGAAATTATATTATGAATATATAAAATTTTCACTTTTATAATAAATATAAGTTTTAAATATTATTTTTTCGATACAATTTAAGATTGGTTCGAAGTCAAATGGAGATTATAAAAAATAACAAAACAAATGAGAGCTTTATAAATAAAGGGAAGGAGGAATTACTAAGCCTACATATGATCCAAAATGGTAATGTATACAATTGGTGATGTGTGAAAAAGTTAATCTCTTATACTATGGCATGAAGAATATATATATAGAGGTCTGGAACTCAGAATGGCAAATATGTTGACAAATCAAACAATTTACATAGTGAGCTATTATGGTTTTTCATTCCATTGACTTGGTAAGAATACAGGTAAACCTGCAGCCTGGTAGTATGATGGAAGAATTATTCCAGTACTGTATCGTTGCAGGCTTGTAGCTATGCGAGGTGCAGGAACCATGAAATCCGTGTACGTACAATCTCTGACAAGATGATGATGAAGTGCAATTCTGAATGAATATATCATTGGCAGTTCATTTTGTTTTTTCTTCTTGTTATTTTCCTTTCTTAATTTTTATGCAACTATATATAGGACCATGCTCTCATTCTGAATTTGATACAACAAAGGATTAATTGAATGGTTTCTACAAAATCTGTACCCACATTCCGCGGCTAGGAACGTCATTGTGAACAACAAAGATAAGGTAGTAACCTGGAGGAGCAATGGCGCCAGAAGGAGGTGCAACCACCGTGATCAATCCTGCATCGGTAACTTGCAACGTCTTCAAAATTAACAACCTCTGGTTCTGAGAATATCCATGAGTTGTGAAAGGAGGCGAGTACATTGTCACCTTAAGATTAGCCTGGGTAAGTTGCTCTCCAACTAGCCTAACTTGCAAATCGAAATTAGCTCCGTATTTCAACTTGTTGGCAGAAGCATTTTCATCTATCTCCACGCGGAACCTCTGAAGATCAGGGGCGAGGTAAGGCGGTGCAAATTTCTCCACTCTTAAGTCTGTTGGATACTTCCACTCCTTGTTAAGAATGTCAGGTGGTGCTTCGCGCATGTACCACTCGTTTGTGTTGCTTCCTGCCACCAGGATGTGACCGTCAGGTAGAACAGCAGAAGATGAGTGGTACATACGAGGGATCGTGGTTGGTGTGAGTTCCTTAAACCTATTGCCCTTTTCTTTTTTGGATTATAAATAACAGGGGTCAGGTTTGGAATATCAGCAGCGTTCCAGGCTGAAGTTCCAGCTTGAGCACCGTTAATCAGGAGCAAATCCCCAGTTGGAAGCACAAGCATATCGCCCATTACTCGAGGTGAAGGCATTTCATCCATATCCCATGCTTTACCCACAGGGCTAATTGTTATCCTTCCACAACTCTTGAGAGCAGGTAAAAACTCCCTAGGATTAGTCCTATCCGAGTGGAGAAACGCATCTTTTGTATTGCCTCCACATATCATAACCTCAAGAACAATTGCATCTGTAGTCAAGTCAATAGGCAGGAGGGCAGAACCAGCGGATGGAGGGTAGTTTCGGGTGCCACCAGGCAAGACAGGGAGCCGTTGTAGCTCTCGCCCAGTCTTAGGGTCAAGAATGATGGACTGGTCATTTGCGAATATCCACAGGTTTCCGTCAGGGAGAAGGTTTACAAAGGGGTAAAGGTTGTTCTCACCAGGAACGGTGTGTATTTGATCAAGGAACGGCAATGGGAACATTCTGGGCTTGAATATTAGGGATTCATCTGGAATAAATTCGATGTTTGGAGCATGACTACCGCCTATTACTGCGAAACCACCATTCTCAAGCTTCACTTGTGTGGCGTACCATCGTAGAGTGAATAATGCATCCTTCTTTTCCTCAAAGTTGCAATTCGGGCATGGTCTTAGTATTCTCACTGATTTGAAACCACCGAAAGTACCACCTGTCGAGATCAAGGCTCCATTCGTCGATAGCCCTCCCGATGAGCACCATGGGTTGTTTGCAAGCTGGAAAATCAACATTGTAATTATGTTAATTAAATATGACGTGACAATTCAAACATCAGATTTTATCATCATAGTGTATATACTTCCTCCGTACCAAAACAGTTGCACCGTTTTAACTTTTTACAGTCAACAGAATTAAAGTTTGACTCCAAATTACTCTTAAACTATGATATTAAAATATTTAACAAAATTACATATTGAAAATTTAGGATGGAAAGTTTCATAATATAATTTTGATAAATATTTTACTATTATAGTTTAAGAGTAATTTGTAGTCAAACTTCAATTCCGTTGACTGCAAAAAGTCAAAACGGTGCAACTGTTTTGGGACGGAGGGAGTATATATATATCAACAAAACAAATACAAAACGATATATACATATATATGGAACCTGAAGGGGCCTAATGGTAGCACTCTCGGGATCATATTCCATGCCATGAGCAGTGCAATCTTCAGCAGGATCTGTCGGGGGCCCACCTATCCTCGGTTTGCAAAAACGGGGTGCTGAATCCAATTCAGATAACCCATTATCCGTCGAATCATACCAAACAACCTTATTGTTGGGCATCAATTGCATGTGCATGGCTGATACTCCCGCATTTTCCTTATCAATTTTCCACTCACCCAAGAAGTTGTTTACGATGGCTCCTTGGGCTCCCCCGGCCGCTTGGGCTTGACGTGGATTTTGGGCAGTGGTGCAATAGATGAGGCAGAGAAGAACTACAGATTTCAGCAAACGAGCCATTGAAGAGGAAGAACTCCTCCTTCTTCAAAGGTAGGACTCCAACGGTTAAGACAAGATTGCTTCTATGTTTACTTGGCATGCATGTGTTATCCTTTATACATGGGAATTTTGTGGTCATGTCTAAATATAGGCTCAAAATGTTCAGTGTACCGCATTGGTTTTGTCCAGGACTACTTCTTATAACCATTAATGCATTTGATGTCAGTTAGCCATTTTCATAACATGAGGTTGCATTCGAATATCCCGTCATTATTGTCACTTAAGTTTTGCAAAAGGAAAAAAAAACTTTGCAAGGGTAAACAATGTATTCAATTTTTTAAATTTTTTTATTATAACAACTTTCGATTTTAACTATAAATTACTTTCACATTATAATAATAAAATATTCAATAAGATTACATTGAAAATATAGTTGAGCACTATAAGTTATCCTTTTATCATTTGATTTATTGATTAAACCGTGACTCAAATTATTGATTCTTTGTTGCCCTTGTTTGTTTTGTTTCCAAAGCATCGACAAGCATTTCACTTTTCATTTTTTCGTGGGCTTGGCCTAGTTTAACCCGTAGAGACCATATACTGTGTGACTGGGCTCGACAAACTAATGAGCCTATACCAAACCTCCCGCGCCCACAGCCTCCTACACAGTGGGCCAGGTACTCCCCCATAGTCCCATAAATAAGTCTACGTTTACTTTTTGCACGAATTTTAATAAATTATTTTCTTTGAAATGTTATATTAATATTGTATGTAAATGTGGGGTAGTACATAGATTATAAGAGTGTGAGATATGAGTGGAGATAAAAAAGTATAAAAGTGGGGTCCATATTTAAAATAGTGTAGTAGATGGGATGTGGGTTACTTTCCAAAAATGAAAACGTAAAGAATTGATTGGGACGTCAATAAAAAGAATACGTAAAGAATTTATTGGGACGTCAATAAAAAGAATACGTAAAGAATTGATTGGGACAAATGAGTATAAACTTTTGATCATTTCGTTCATTCACAGGAAATATTTGCCCTCGCTCAAATCCTGTTTGCTTATTGATTTCTCTTAATAGTAATACTATAATACTAGGACTTGCGTCGTACGCTACACGTGCAAAGCGTTCTCCTTGTTATTTTTTTATTTTTTAAATGTTCACTCAATATTTGTGTAGATAGGGTATGTAGTCATGCAGTTATAATATTCAAAATGTTTTAATTATAATGTAACCATCATTAATTAAGTTATTAAATAATTATTTGAGCAAGTATTGTACAAACCATATGTTATAACTATTTGATATTTTTATCTATTTCCAAGGAGCTTTGAAATTGTAATTTGGTTTACTTAAAGTTGTTGGCGTTAATTAATTTTCTGTTTTATTTTGTATTCATGTTCAATTCCATTAGTCAAATCATATGTGAAGAAATTGAAAGTAAATAAGATATGTGTAGGCATTCATAAGAAGACTTGTGAATGGTATAAGAATTGATGATACCTGGAAGTAAAAAATGGATGGATCGATTTGTTGCCGATTGATTGGTTGACAGTATCGCGCTCGTATTCATGTTCAATTCCATTAGTCAAATCATATGTGAAGAAATTGAAAGTAAATAAGATATGTGTAGGCATTCATAAGAAGACTTGTGAATGGTATAAGAATTGATGATACCTGGAAGTAAAAAATGGATGGATCGATTTGTTGCCGATTGATTGGTTGACAGTATCGCGCTCGGAGATCCGTCGTCCCCCCTATACTGTTATTGTGGTTATACATTTTTTTTTTTTTTGTGATTAATAAAAGGATTTTAAAAAAACGAAAAAAGGAGTAAAAGGATTTATTTTTTTTAAAGGGAGAAAAAATTGCTAATTGGAGAAAAATTAGAAATAGAAAGAGTGAGCTACAATCTCTTTATATTCTTTATTATGCTATCATTATTAGATAGATGCTATACTACTATACAATTTATTCCATAATGTGTGGTACTTTAGTCTAATCTTTTGGTTATTATAACTATGATGGTGTATTAACTTGTGTTACATTAAAGTTGTTCTGTAAATAATTATCAATTTGTTTGTGTGTGTCATGATTTGACTGCTAGCTAGCTAGATCTTTATTTACTTCTTTCAAATCTAGAAGTGAAATTGATTCAAGTTAAACGCATTCATTGTGGGTGATCTTTAAACAACCATAAAGATGAGTAAAATTTTGTGTGAGACGGACTTAGAAAAGGACAAAAAAAAACGGACAAATTAAACAGCTTAATTTTTACTTTAAATATCAGGGTTTTAAATTAAAATCAATATCAGTATTTTACATAAACGCAATAAACTATATTTTGTTATTAAAAAAAGAAAATACAGTATCATACAAAATCATCAAAGTTCACACATGTAATATACATCACGATACTGACATTCAATGGCAAGACAACAAATACTCTACTCAAATCAACATAGGTTTTTTTATCTTAATAAAATTACTTTTTTTTATTAATAAAAAAATCTACATTTTAAAATTCTCGTTTCTCACCCCAACTCGATCTTTCCCATTCGAATATATAATATTAGATGTACTCTATGTGAATTTACTCCTCTACCTCCTTTAATTGAGCTCCTTCATTTATAGTATTATTTTCTTTTTCCCAAACAACAACAATTGTGTTGAAACTTGGTTTTTTTTCATTTTATAACTTGTACTGTAATCAAGTATGATAATATATTATTCAATCAGGACTCATTTCTATTTCAAATTACAAACTAATACAAACTTTTGGCATGAATATTCAACTATATTCCAAAAAATCGTTTGAGTACAATTACATCGATTCGTAGATCCGAATGGGCCATAACGAAGCCAGAAATACATCTAAAACAACCAATCTATTCAAACATATAATCACATGCCTACAGCTATAAATTGTAGCAAAGTTCTGCTAATTTCTCCATTTCCAGGTTGCGTTGCTTAACAATTTGTGCTATATCCAGGGGCGGCTCTATATTTTTGGGGCCCTGTTCCAACCCGTAAGATAGGCTCCCAAACAATCGTATAACAAAAAATGAAAAATAAAAAAATAAAAAAAGGGGAAAAGTAGGGCATAAAAAGTTCACCAAAGGTGTTGAACTCGTGACCTTAAGGAATGGCAAGAGACTTTCACCTTCAACAATCACCACTGCACCAATTTTATTTTGCTAACTTTTGCATAAACGCATATATATAAACATTCTACATAATAAACCCGAGGCCCCTTACTTTACGAGGCCCTGCGCGGTCGAGTTTACCGCACGGGCCTTGAGCCGCCACTGACTATATCATCAAATATCATCATAGAAAACGGCTTGTTGGAATACAGTTTGTCATTTCGAGCCTTCCACAAGATATATATTGCTTCTGTGAAAACAGTCTTTAGCAGCAGAGACGTCATGGATTTACCAGCAGAGACTCACAGCAACCAAGGCATCTCTGTCTGCAAATCACCTGGAGCATGTTGTTGCCGCAACCGGCCAAGTAACTTCTACCAAATCTGTTTTGTCATCCTGCACGCAAAAAATAAGTGATTGACACTTTCATCTCTTCACCGCATAGCACACATGATTGATCATTTGTTATCCCCATCGTCACCAATCTGTCCCTTGTATACAATTTGTGTAATAAAACCATCCAAAGCATAAACTGTGCTCGTGGTCTAGCCTTATTTTGATAAAAGAATTTACGCGGGGACACATCTTTCTTGACTCCTCTAAGCTCCACATACAACTTCCTTGTTGTGAAGTTTTCTGTATCAAGAGCTTCCTTCCAAGCATCCAAGTTCACCATCTTATCCCTTGTTTTAATAATACGTCGAACAATCGAGAAACAATTTGAATGAGTCTACTATCTGTTGGCCTTTAAGATAACAAGAATGTAGCCAACGCACCCAAAGTTTATCCCCTTCGCAACTAATATTCCATAGAAGCTTAGCCATAGTAGTTGTATTCCATTCAACCAAAGAAACCACATTAGTATTAACGTACAATTGAATTAGTATTTTTCACATTTTAGTATTACAAAATTAGAGATAAAAATAAAATAGATATGTTGATTTTGTGTTCTCTAGAGTCTAAACTCTAAATATTTTTACGGATGTATTTAACCAGAGATTTAGGGGAAATTATTAGTTATCTGCTGCAAATTAATGCTCTTATATAAACCTATAAATAGTGAAGTAGATGCATTGACAAATTTACGTATATTAGGTTACTTAAGAATTCAGCCCAAGATGGGTCATGCAAGTTAAATCTAAACTCATCCATTAAAATCTTTTTGTACTTACATCGACTGTTTTTTACCATTTGACCCGATGAAGGTCTGATCCAAATGCACAACGCTATGCTTGGTCAAGCTGCTAAGAGGTGCTTGAGGAACAATCTCGCCTAGGAGATCCCTTAACTAGTAGCAAACCTCTACATCTTGGACCATTCCTATTCTATTCAATTTTTCACAACACAATAAATTTTACATGTAGACTATTTAAATTAGGTGTTCATTTATATAAAACACTTGCATTATTGGTAGATAAATTTTTTTTTTTACCATTTTTAGTGTTCATGCGAATTCAATGTTTTTCCGTAGACAATGCCACTTGTACCTGCCAAAGGTATCATTAAGATGACTTTGATGGACTACATATATAATAATGACTCTGATAGGGGCCGGGCAAGTGGAATTATCACATAGTATAAATTGTTATTTTTTCATCATATATAACAATTTTATAAAAATTTGCATTTAGATATTTTTCTCGCTCAAAATTATTATTTTTCTCAAGCACCTTGTCCTCCACATAAATAGCTAAGAGTTGTCCTCCACAAGGTCTCTCCGAGGTTGGAATTTGTTTGGCTAACGTCCATGTTCTGAGACCCCTACCTATAAAAGGGAGACGGGAGACTCGAGGAAAATCATCCATTGAAGACCTTCAGTCACTTATATCTACTCTCTTTCTCAAGAACCCTAGCTACTACTCTCTATCGGAACATTGATCTGAAGCTCACAGCTCGAATACCGGTCACTCTAATCCATCCACCATCTCATCTACTCCGGCTTGAGAGCTTATCTCTCGCATTTCATCTAACTAACCCACGGAAGGGCCATCCCTCCACCAGAACATGGTTGTAGTCCGCTGGCCCGACCCAATCAAAAGGATGAATCACTCTTACTCCTTTACTCTTTCTCCTAATTCTTATTACTTTTCCAATAGATTTACTAGAGTCCCTTCTGCACTTCTAGGTTTGCTATTGTTGTCTTGGAGGTCCTTGGTCCCCCAATTCTAACCCTAGTTTTAATTGTAGATTTTCTCTATACTAGGTGTTTCCTATATCAGACCCGGGGAGTTTTGTGATGGGATCCCATCGTACTTTTGCAAATTCATGTACAATAATATGTAAATGATGAGTTTTTTATGGAATCCCATCATACTTTTTCACAATCACAATAATTTGGTTTATTCATGATTTGGTTAATTTGTTCTTTGTTGTGCAACACCTAAATTGCGTAATAGGATCATAGTAATACAACTTTTAACAATACACTAATATATAGTCTAATACGTGCCAATGTACATTGTGTGTTTCACAATAATACTCTCATCCGTCCTAAAAATACTGGACAAACATATTTGGTATCTACAAAATCCCTTAAAAATATGTATTAGTTAAGAAAAACTAATCTTTCATGCACGTACCACACTCTGTAATTTAATATGGTGATCAATAATTAAGCGCGGCGCCCATTGATTTCAAATAAATTGCAGCTAAGATTCGAGCTTATACATCCGTATGTTGATATATCTCCAACTTACAAGACACATGTTTAAGCACGAAACCACGTACATCGATTGATCCATACAAGTTTCATAAACAATTGATTTTTTAGCTAGTATATATGTTGCAGCTTGCTTAAAGTCTGAGCTCCAAATCTATATCTGATTCAGCATTCTGACTGCCCGATCCCATTGAATCATGCCAGTGATTCTTGTTGTTGAGGGAGCCCTACACATTACGGTTAAAAATGGAACATTATGCATTTAACTTAAATGATAAATCAAGTAACGTAAAATTAAGATCAATGATAAAATTTTGCCGGTTTCCAGAAAAAGAAAATATTAATGTTGTTGATGTAGTACCTCATGTCCCGGCTCAAAGAAGGGTCTGGTTATACTTGGCTGCACTGATTGTTGGCTTCCAAAGACTCCATTACCAGGATGCCATCTGATTTAAGATCAAGATCAAAATTTTGTAAAATAAACACAAATGGATGTAATATATAGTTTGAATTGCATTTGCAGAAAATATCCAAATGTGCATAAATTAATAGTTGTAGTTGTCAAACAAACCTTGCAACATTTGTGGATTGGGATTCCACGTATCTTATACTTGATCTATCTAAATCTTGGAAGCCCATCTGAAACAATGATCAATTTATGCAGGTTAGAATGCTAGAAAGAAGCAACTACCAAACACATTTTAATTTAGACTTTAGAGCAAAAACACAAAATAAACTAGCAAATACATCAATCAATCAATAATATAGAAAACCATCATGGTTCATGCAACATGTATACTTGATCAAGTGTACTGATTTCATGTCTACTTAGGGTTAGCATTGCCTAGTATGTTGGAGATCGATGATGTTGGAATGGGAGCAGCAATGGAAAGGAGGGATCGCAGAATTTACGAAGTAGATTAATCGAAATTTTTTCTAAGAGGGACATTACACATCCATCAAATCATCCTAGCTTGTAACATAGACTGATGAATAAATTATCTAACAAAGAAGAACATTCAAACATCAATTTCGATTTTCGAAATATTGAATTTGAATTTTCAGTTTTCTTGAGAGATACTGTACAAAAATATCTCCTATCTGTGGAAGAGATAATATGAGATATTGCATGACCATATTTCTCTCTTCAAGATTTTGTAATATCATTCCCGCAAATATACTCTTCACTATTGACAATGGCAGATTGATATCAATGATGATTCCAAATGAAATCAACCTTATTATATGTTTATAGCTATAAGTTAAAATCACGTTCTCAATTCCATTAAATTAAATTTAATAGATGGATCTAAGAAACCAAATTAGAAGAAACTTGTGAAGAACGCATACCATGACACCCTGTGTTGTTTGAATAGGATATGGAGAAGATGAAGAGTAAGCGAACGACGACGACGATGAAGGCGGAGCTGGATAAGCACTCTGCAGCCTCATATCCTCCTGCAGAATCAATCAAAAACCAATTCCAAATCAACAAAAACCAAACCAGATTAATTATATACAGCTAGCTAATGATCACTTAAGGACTAATTAAAAAAATAATAATAATTAAAAACAACGAAGTTGAACTTCTCATGAAATGATCCGAACCTGTGGTAGATTAGGGGCTGCAGCATGAGGATGATGATAAGGGTTTGGAAGAAAGTTGCACCCGAGTTGACTATGCAACCTAATTTTCTCAAGCTGAGCAACACCAAGGCCTCTCTGTGGCTGCTTCGGCTTGTCGGAACCGCCACCGTTCTTTTTACCCTTTCTTGATGATGAAGACTGAGATGATGAGTTTGATGAATTTGATGATCTGTGATCACTGCCAAAAAAATTGCTACCCATGATTTTTTTTTTCTTTACAAAAAATGCAAAATCTCTTTGGTGGTTGATATGAGAAACTTAGTACTACTACTAGCTAAGCTAGCTAGTTTGTGATTATATAATTCTATTCTGTTATGGTGCAGTGGATAGAATCGGAGAGATCTTGGGGCAACCCTTTTAAGCTGTCAGTACTGGTTTGAAATGAGGAGTAATAAAAGAGCATCGCTGGATCAGATTGTGTGTAGATTGTATGTGATTCATTCTCTTATTACTATTACATTAACAATTTAAACATATATGCTTTGATTTTATTTTTATTTAAAATAAATTATTCATAAATGTTAGCTAGCTCGTTTTGACAACTTCTACGAAATCGATATACAGTATAATATATATAATCGCTCTTATTATAGTCTTGCTTTGAGTCCTCTATCATTCATTTAGAAAAATATTTAAAAGCCTACTTGAAAGTGATTGTCTTTGATTTTAACTCATTTAATACTGAATATTTTATCTTTTCTCTGCAAAAGATTTCCATACCTAACCCACGCGCCCCCGTGTTCCCTCTCCACACCTACACAATAATACTTGGTACTAGTATGTGATTTTTAATTACACAATCATTTCATTTATTTCTCAATTAATTTGATTTTGCTTCTCTTTTTACGAGATTTGTAGGAATCTAGCTAGTCCCTTTTAGTTGTGTTAATCTGCTAGAACTTATACTGTATCTCTCTGGTTAAAAGTGAGTGAGATGAATTGTGCATATGCGTTAATATGCATGGAATGAGTATTTCTGCAAATTGGGTTCGATCAAAATCAGATGATATGATTGATACCAATAAGACGTGTGTAGCCCAATGAGCTGCACCAGCCCAGATGGTTACGTTTGATTAATGGGTTGTTAAATACTCCTTTTTGAATACAATATAAAATGTTTTAGTTATTTTATCATTTGCAAAATATAAGATGTTTGAAGTTGGTGTCATGTAATTATGTGTTTTTTACAACTTTTTATGCAGTCAACCCCATTTTTTTATATTTTGTCTGCAAAAGCTATGCAAGGTTCTCATCTCTCATTGGTCATTTTATTTTTACAAGATAATAACATGTTTTTTTGCAACCTTTTCAACAACAAAATTAATGAAGATCACATTTTCTTAATATGTGTGAAAATGCTAAAACATCTTATATTATATTGTATTCAGGAGGGAGTACAAATAAGAAACTCAAAAGGTTGGCATAGGCCAACAGATGAGATCATGAGAACATTCAAACTATAACAATTTTACCCCCTACTACACCATTGTAATTATAAAGGGAATTATTAGCGTAAGTTAGAAATGCAGTTTGTTAAATTCTTGTTTTTATCTGGGTAGTTTTATAGCTTTGACGGGAATGGACAAGTACTTTCTTGTTGGGAGCCTCATGATTTTGGTGTTTTAATTTCTTTTGAGGGACTGGTTTAGTTTTCCGAACATTTAAGACGGAGTGTTGATATCAAACGAAAACTGAATTTGTTAGTTCGACTATCGCTCTTATAAGCTAGAAGTGGGGTCGTGGTACTGTATCATTGTCCTGGGAGTTATGGGAGTGCAGGTTCGATATCAGTTAGTTTCGAATCACAGGTGTTGTTCTGGAGTTCAAAGGGTCAACGTTATACGGTTTGAGCTTCAACTTTATATTCTCCTGAGATCATAGCTTAGCTAGAGTCTTTTGGGTTTCGTGTCGTTTTAATATATGCATTAGCTTCATTGGCTATTTGGACCTTCTTTTGTATTTGAGTTTTAGTGATACACCTTGTATGAGTTGAATTGTATCATGATTGTGGTATACCCCTCTTACTCTTATACATTACTTTTGGACTTATGAACTTTTTACCTTTTAAAAAAAAAAAGTGTTAGTCTGAGGCTTGTCAAAGACAAATATTGACTAACTCGGGTTCATACTTCATACAACAAATTTTTGTATACATTCATCCACAATGTGACACATCATGAATATAAGTTGCACGAAATCTGCATTAAATATACATTTGAATTAGATTCTGCATTTGAAGCATATAGAATCAAGGAAAATATGATAAAATTTTGTGTACATTTAGAATGAGTAGATCTTGTAACAAATGCATGGGGATTGTGTTGAGGGTTAAAAGATTTTTCTTGGTGTAATAAAAACGCAGATATCAAACTGCAGATGGTAGAGATCTCTTCTGCAATAGTATATATATTTAACAGCTCGCCAGTATTTATGCACATACATACGCATTTAATCATGCAAATACCTAAGTATAGTAATATATACTGTATTTCTTTAGAATATATATCTTTCATCTTTAAATAGTCATCAGTTTCGTCAGATATACTTATTTGCTTCTGCTTGTTGCGATTTACGTCATTAAACTGGTCGATGGAAGATTGTAATATATATTGTCTAATTTGGTAAATCAATAAACAAATAAGTCGCCATACATCAAATCTA
This sequence comes from Plantago ovata, assembly GCA_028274465.1. Taxonomy (NCBI): domain Eukaryota; kingdom Viridiplantae; phylum Streptophyta; class Magnoliopsida; order Lamiales; family Plantaginaceae; genus Plantago; species Plantago ovata. The sequence goes on along the minus strand of CM051455.1, from coordinate 21,834,523 downwards.
AACCAGCTGTCTTATAATTTTATTATGATTGATGATTGTTCATACTCTAGCTAGCTCAAATAAATTGGTCGGGTAATGTGACATTTCTTTATAAGGAGAGCTTCAGGGACCTGGATTGGTTATTAAGGTTCCAAAGTAACGAACTAAGAGTGCCCAAGGATAAAAATGACAAGGATAAAAGTTATGTTTAGTTTAAGAGTGCCCAGAAGTGAATGTAAACTATGATTTCACTTTTAAAAAAGGAAAAGTTACATATTGGGGCATAAAATAGAATATTAGTACATATTAATCTATTTTTGCTAACATAATTACAAATAAGTTTCCAGTTCGCTAATATTATTATAATTTGGTCCCAAATTAGTTTCGGACGAAGTAAAATTCAGACCAAAGTTATTTTAAAAACGTTAGTTTCAAACTAAAGTTACTTCAAAAAAGTTAGTTTTAAACCAAATTTAGTTTTAAAAAATTAGTTTCGAAAGTTAGTTTCATGTAAAAAAGTAATTTCTAACATAAAGAAGTGTTGGTTACTTGGTTTCAATAGTTTCAACACGAGTTGTATTAGTTTCATCATTCAAAAAAAGAATGTTATTTTTATTAGTTTCATCATGACTAGTAGAGCACCAACAATGTTAGTTTCATTAGTTTCATCATAAAAAAGTGTTAGTATCGTTGTTTCATCATAAATGTGTTAGTTTCAGCACCAACAATGTTAGTAACACCTTATACAGTTCTACTACACATTAAGCAATAACAAACTCACAAATATAGTTTTAGCTTTTACTATGAAAAAAAAACAAGTATCAGGCATTCAGGCACAACTTTAAACATCACTCAAGAAGAATAAGAAAAAGGGTATAGTGAGTTGGATTATAATAATGTTACTGTAGTTGAAGTGCCGGACAAAACTTCATTATTTCCTTTGACTTTGTCATCATGAAAGCTGATGTATGAAAAAGATCTGATGTAGCTCCAGAAACAGTTCATCACACTTTGAGGAATGTGTTGAAGCGGATTTCTGTGTTGCCAAAGAAGAAGACGACATGAAGAGTTTTCTAATGGATCTCCATAAACTCTGAATATGTTTGAATCACTCGAATATTTATGTTCATTCTTGAACAAGAAGAAGAAGACATGAAAAGGGTACATAAGGTTGAGGAGATAAGAGGTTGAACTTGAATTGGACCAAATCAATACATGTGATGACCTAAAAAATATAGAATGGACTTAATTGATATAATGTTAGTGGATATGACTTAAGTGTAATGTCATCCCTCTATATGACAATAATATGTTATTTCCCCATTCATTTAATATCCTAAACCGAGATGATGTTGCAATAAGTACTGAATCTTGTGGGCCATCAACAAGTGTTGGATGTTAAAACCATTTTGGTTGTTCCAAACTTTCTTGATATGTTAAAGACCAAGTAAAGGTAACATAGAAGGAGGAGTTGGAATAAGGAACGTGTACTTACTCAATGATGTTTATATCCTAAAACATTTGTGGAGGTTTTACAACAAATAAATCTCGCTCTGGTATCAGGTCTATAAGAGTAAGTACTTCCTTAATACTACAATCCGTGAAGTTTCCTCCAAACCTAACCATAGTTGGTTCTGAAGGGTCAAATTCTTCCTTTGTATTTGCATACATGGGAGACTATCAGCAACTGATAGACTCATTAAGCACAACATTGTGCAAAATGATATATGTCAACTATGTGAAACACAACAAGACAACATGGAACATCTCTTCTTTAAATGTTTTGCTCTTCAAAATATAAGATCATGGATCATAAATCTTGGAGTATGTAGCTACACAAATCCTTTGGCTCATATAATATTTCATACACAACAAATTAATGCTCTTTTATTTTGTTGGATGGTATGAAAAACTAGAAATGGAAAAATTTTCAGTGGAAAAACATTGAATGATTATCAATTTATGGTGCAACACTTGGAAACGATAAATCATACAAAAAGCAATCTCAATACGAAAATAGTACAAAAAGTAGGTGAAATTCCATGTAAATGGAATCCACCACCTACCGGTTTTCACTGTGTTAATATAGATTGTAATGCCCCGCATCCCACATCGCTTAAGAGTGATTGGAATAAAGGGTATATATGTTAGACCACCACTCTCACATGGTATGAGGCCTTTTGGGTGATTCCAAAAAGCAAATCCGTGCGGGCTCAGGCCCAAAGCGGACAATATCATACTGTTGAGACGTGTGTGGGTCCGTCCAGGAGTAACCACGCCGGCCAGATTGGTCGGGTCGTTACAAATGGTATCAGAGCCTAGACCAACCCAAAGCCGCACCGGGTGGACGGTTGGTAAAGGTTATTGTCAGTTTGTCACCCCCACCACTTAAGGCGCTCGACGAGGACGTCGAGGCTTTAAGGGGGGTAGTTTGTAATGCCCCGCATCCCACATCGCTTAAGAGTGATTGGAATAAAGGGTACTCCCTCCGTCCCAGAGCAGTTGCACCATTTAATTTTAGACACAGAAAATAAGGAGAAGATTTAAATATTGAGTTATATTGATAGTGGGTGTTGCTTTTACTTTATGGAGGATTTGTGGCCACAAAAATGTGTTGATGGAATATAAAATTATTATAACCATGTCCAAATATGGCAAATAAGTGAAATGGTGCAACTCTAACGGGACGCCCAAAATGGCAAAATGGTGCAACTGTTCTGTAACGGATATGTTAGACCACCACTCTCACATGGTATGGCCTTTTGGGTGATTCCAAAAAGCAAATCCGTGCGGGCTCAGGCCCAAAGCGGACAATATCATACTGTTGAGACGTGTGTGGGTCCGTCCAGGAGTAACCACGCCAGCCGGATTGGTCGGGTCGTTACATAGATATGGTCATGTCTTACAAGAACCTGGACAAGCAGGAGTTGGATGCATTATAAGAGATGAGCATGGAAATTTTGTTAACACTGATGCAATTTTTGTGGGAAGAACAAATCACAATACTACGTAATTCTATGGACTAAGCATTAATTCTTTATTTCACTGAAGCTCTGTTCTCTTAGTTTAAACAGAACTGCACTGAACTGAACTTAATGAAGCTGAACTGAACTGAGCTGAACTTAACGGGCCGAACTGAACTGAACTTAACGGACCTGAACTGAACTGAAATGAAGAATTTTTTTAGTAATAATAATATTAGTAATAGTAATAGTAATAATAATAATAATAATATAATAATAATAAAAAAATTAAGTTGCATTATATGTTTTTCGAATTTCGACCATAGAAAACAAACACACTTTAAAAAAATGAACTTGTATGGATGAACTTTGAATATAAATTATTTTTAAATTAAACTTTAATAATATATAATAAAATTAGACTATGAAATATATGGAGCTGTGGTCCATTTTTTTCTGTCAATTTCAATTATATATGGATAAATTTATTATTTTCCTGGTGAAAAAAATCAAGTCAAGTGGAAATTAATTGATTCGAGTGAAAATGATAATGAAAACATTATGACAAAATAATAATAATGATGATGATAATAATAACAATAATAATAATAATAATAATAATAATAATAATAATAATAAATTTGGGAGCACAACTTGTATCTCGAGTCTCGACTTTCCTTTCAATTTTGCGTGTTAATAAATTTTAATTATAATTAAAATAATAATAATAATGTTATTAAAAATTAAAAAATCTAAAAAATTTAATGAGCATTAACTGAATTGAACTGCACTTAATGAAGCTGAACTGAACTAAACTAAACTTAATGAAGTTGAATTGAACTGAACTGAACTTAATGAAGCCGAACTGAACTGAACTTAACGAGCCTGAACTGTACTAAACTTAAAATAATCAATTTTCAGACGAAGAGGACAGAGCTTAACCACACTTTATCAATTTTTATTCATTCATTATGCTAACAATATCTCACTCACATTCTTTATTCATTCTTTAACACAACAACTTAACCCCACTATATACAGTAGAAACCCTCTAAAGGAATACTACAAAAAGGAATAAACTCCTTATGGTAATAAAAATTCTCGGTCCCAACTTGGAACTAGTTATAAATAAGAATAAACTCCACATTATGATATTCCATAATTTTTTCAAGTTCCGTCTTAAGGAATTGTACCTCCATATAGTAATAAATTGCATACATAAATAAATATATGTATGTGTTACACTAACATATAACATAAAATTTATAATCCAAAGTATTTGTGCAAACTTGTATGTGAAAGAGATTGTGTAACTTTTGTGTTGCAATCACATCTTTTAATTTGCATGTGATTAATAGTCTCTTATTTGTCAAACCATTATCACGATTTTGTTGGTATATTGTGCAGTCCATCTTTTGGTGCGTAAAGTATCTTATTTTTTTAGTTGATATATTGTGCATTTTTTGATTTATTTGTCAATTCATCACCACTAGGGCTGCGCACGGATCGGATAGGGATCGATCCAATCTGTTTGACCGGATATCCGGTCAAACGGATCATAAAAAATTCAATCCGTGATCCGATCCGTTCTGGACGGATCGATCCGTACGGATACGGATAAATCCAAGTTCGATCCGTTATCCGCTCTTTTTATTTTTCAATATTTTTGTAAAATAAATTATGGTGTAAAATTATAAAACGATAGAAACAGAAGTTTGAGTTCAAATATTCGAAAATAATATGTTAAATGTGAACTTAAAATGTCCGTAAAAAGGACACAAACATATACTCAATATGTACTTGCTCCATTATAGACGGAATTCTAAGATACCGAATCACCAAGATCGACAAATACATGGGATGGAGATAAGAAGATACATATTTCTAACAACCTCAAAATCTTCAGATATGCAAAATATGCATCTAACAAGTTATTTATGAGTCAACTAATATATATGGAATACAAACATAACTAAAAAATATGAGTTTTACTTTTACTCACTTTCCTTTGCTATATATAGTCTTATATATAAAAAAAAAGAAAAAAGAAAAAATAATAATAACGGATGATCCACGGATATTCGCGGATCGGATCAATCCGATCCGTTATTCACGGATCATAAAAAATGTAATCCGTTATCCGATCCGTTAGCCAACGGATCGGATTGATCCGATCCATAAATGTGGATAAACGGACCGGATCAACGGATCCGGATCATTTGAGCAGCCCTAATCACCACTATTTTGTTCAATCTCCATTATGCATTTGTTTAGTTGATATATTTGGAGAGTTTATATTATCTAGTACTTCTATATAACATATGACAACACTACTACAAATTTAACATGTATTTTAATATTTAAATATCATATATTACTGTGTTATTTTGTTAGAAAAAAATTATAAACAAAACTCTACTTAAGAATAAACTCATTATAAGAATATTTTTTATCGGTCATGACAATATTATTGTATGGAGTTTCTACTGTACCTATATTCTATTCAGGTTATGTTCTGTTCATATGAAAACTCATTAATTTAAATTCAGTTCAGTTCGGTTCAGTTTCATTCAGTTTTGTTCAGGTTGCTTAGTTATATTTTATACTACAAATAAATTTAGTTCAGTTCTGTTCAGATTCATTCAGTTCTGTTCAGTTCAATTCTATTCCGTTCCGTTTTGTTCTGTTCAGACGAAAAGAACAATTTCTTACTTTCTCAAACTTTGGGGAAAAATTCATTTCACCACATTGTTAGCGGGACGGAGGGAGTAAACCCTAACTAGCTAGAAAGCTCATATTTATATGTTTGATAAATTGGCCCTTTTCTAATGCTATAATCAATCATTCTAAGGACTTTTAAGTAGAAACGAAAATGTGTCACCTAACTAAGCCCTATGTATTCATCGATCTCCAAGAAATCATCATTGATCCATCTGTTAATTTTGATCCGATGGTTGAAGAACAACTATAAGGACCAAAACAGTACCAATTTGGTATTGTCTTGATCAGGTGTGGTGGTGTAGTTGGAAATGCGCTCTTGGTCGCCCTTACTCTCTAGCCTCTATCCTTATCCAATTCGTTCGTTCCTACCGAATTAAGGTGCTATCCGGCTAAGATCATGCCACTTGCTAAATTTTGAATGGTTGAGAGCTTTTTTTCTTTCATTTCAACCTCACAACCTCTGTACTTTCAAACTCTTTGCATGTAAGTCCAAGGTTATTTCCATCATCAGTCCTTCGTGTTTCCAATATTTTCCAATACGCTACATTTTAGTTTTACACGGGCGAGTGAATTTTGGTGGGCCAAGTCACATGGGCAATTTGGAGCATGTACACTTTGTTTGAAAAACCATTCAATTCACTTCAATTCAAATTAACTTCATTCTTTATTATAATACAAATAAATATACTTCAACTCAATTGTGTTCAGTTCAGGCGAAGAGATTAAAGTCTTCAAAATCATTAGTGAATACTTCCTCTGTTTCATTAATAACTTCCTAAGGGAACTATTCATCGCGACCTTTGGCCACGTATAACTTTTAAATTAAACTGTATCAATATAAATTAAAAGTTGTTTATGAAAATATACTCCATATAATTTCATAATATAATTACTATATTTTTCTCTAATGTAATTTAATTAGGAGTTATACGTGGTCAAAGATCGCGATGAATAGTACACTTAGGAAATTATTAATGAAATGAAGGTAGTACTACATTGGGGTAAAATCAAATAGAATCAGGATATATGGCCCACAAAAAGTAAATCTTAAATATGAAATCCTTGTGAAAGTCTTTAAAATAAAAATTGAACTGGACTGTTTAAATTGAATTGATATGAACGTAGTTTAGTATAAAAAATAATTAAACAGATTTGAATCGATCAATTTAAGTGTTTTTCAGATGAAAGGACAAAGCTTTAGGACATCTCATTCTGCATTAAAAAGTATCATGGTGATTACACTCGTATCATCTAATAATAATTCCACCAAATTTCTATTTGCGCTAATAAATATAGTAAAGAAAAGTGTGTTACTGTGTCATCCTTTTACCGATTTTAACAGAAGTCTCTCCCCTTACATTAACCCTAATTATATTCATCATATATCAACTTATTGATTTATGCTGAATCATTATTCGTCAATTTGACTGATATACATATTGCCGAAATGTGTAGTGGAGTTGAGGAAGATCGGCATCACTCGAAAATGATAAATTTTATATATAATAAAGGTTCGTTTGGACCATGGACATGTCATCCCCGCAAACAAGTTAAATTCCACATACTGTATAGTCAAAGGCTCAAAGGTTTTTATATAATATTGTAATGCATTGTTCTAATTAATGTAAGGATTAAAAAGTGCTAAAAACTAATTAGCAAAGTGATGAAGAAACAATAAGCATTATTTATGTTTTCATTGAGCGCTGATACATTGAATCTAACGGCAGATGTCACCATCAGCAACAACAATGTGATATTGACATCATCAACATTTTTCATGCCCAACATATTATATGTCATAATTTAACTAGGGTTACTAATTAATTAAACTCAAACCTCGAGTATTATTATTAACTTAGCTTCAGAGTGATGATCAATCCTGCTCAAGGGCCAGTTAACAGAGCTCGGTCAACTAGAGCTAGAGTCCACTCGTTAAAACAATTCTAAATTACAGATAAAAAATTTAACATACAAATATACAATACATATACATGTTTCAGAAAACAGTTTTTAATTGTAATATAACGGACTAACGGTAACTAACAGTCTAACAGAATAACTTGTTGAGTTAAAACAGAGTCACAGTGTCACACTATGTCCATGCACTACTCTAGGTGTAGGTTCAGTGGCACAAAGGTTGGCACATAATATAAACAGAACAAAAAGTTCCCTCCTAAAGGAATACATAGAGAATGAAGTATTTCACCATTAAGTCAAACGTAATCACCATCAAAATAATATAGTAGTACCACTTTTGTGCCACGTCTCAAATGCAAAATCTTGGCGTGACCATCCGCGTATCGTAAGTGCTTACGTAACATTATATAGTCAATACAATCTAAAAAGTCCTAATCATTATCTCATAAGTAAATAGTTGTCCTAACTATAAACTAACTTCTATTCTAAGATTATCTAATTATATACAAACTAATTATATAATCTATCAGTAAGCTGAACTCACGTCAACATGAATCCTATCGCTTAAACCTCAAATAACACTAAAATCAATTTACAAACTAATATTCTCAATAATACATCAAAACTAAAACCATCCAAATACATCAAAACTAAAACTTCAAAATACAATCTGGATAGAATTATCCTCGATGTCACATAACCTCAAAATACTGATTGCGCCAAATAGTATCAAATTGACAATTTATTTAATAGAGGAAAAGGAAAACCAAATACGTTCCCATGGGGTTTGAATGTGGTAGTGGATTAAGTAATTAGTCAATGTATTAAGAAAAACATCTTAGTGATTTTGTTTTAGGACATCTTGACTTTGTTTAAAATAAATAAATATATACATGCGAGACTAAATTTATATGCTAAAAGTGAAAGGATGCATTTCAGTTTTGACATTCACTTGGGTTTGTCCTTGTCAATCGCCATCTACTTTATTTGTATTTATTTTTTAAATGTAAAATTTACACCTATCTTCTCGAGTTTTCTTGCTTACTTATATATGGTTTTTTTCCTTATATAAAGAAAGTAATTACAAAATTTGGATATGAAACCCATGACCCTTTGGGTTCGAAATGTATATATCAACATAGTGTGTAGGCATGTAGACTGTAGCCATACTGAACATTTTGACATATTATTACTTTATTATTACTGGTAGAGTATAAATAACTTAATTAACTGAAATAAAAAGAAAAAGGAGGAGGAGAGGAGTAAACACTAATTATGGTATGATTAGTACTAATATAAATTATTATTATGTAATGACAGTGGTTATGATCTTGCGGAAGATAGTATTGTGATTCGATTTTGAGACATGTTAAGCACTCAGTATCTATTCTAGATTCTCAGCACATGGGAGGTGAATATATATATATAGAGGACCCGACCCGATGATTGGCTATTTGCTACGTACCAGCAGCATTATATTATCACACGATTTATGATCGATAAATTAACAGACTTATTCCAGATAATATAATATTCTTTTGGTCAACTCCCTAAACTTGTTAACAAATTCGTTTTACTCCCCCTAAATATACTTTGTAAACAAAACATACATCATTCTAATTCATGGAAGAGATAGAGACCCAAGTTTTTGCCATGTCGATTCCTTAAGGATGAGTGAGGGTGATAAACCAACTAATCATTAACAAAAATATACAAATTACTTTAATTAGTTTAACAATTGATGTACTATTCGCAAATATGAAAAAACACACATATGCTCCACAAAATAGCTTAATTACACCCTATACTTCTAAATGTTTAGGGTTCAAGATATTTTGTACCCATACAAAATGTTTAACATACATATATATACCTGTTAAACTGATAATCGATACTCTACACTCATAAAGTGATATAGGTACGTTGCATGTTTAAATGAAAAGGGGGATAATATGTACATAATTTAAAGTGTCTTGTGAGATAGTTCTATTATATGAGGTAGACATGCATTTGGTATTATGCGTTATTCATTCATACTGTGAAACTCATATGCTCACTCCAAACGAATTGCAACTGGTAAAATTTTGGTTTTGGAATAGGGTGGAGAAATTTCCTACTTGTAAGTGAGAATGCGGGATATTTTCAGTACTTCTCATAAGTGCGTTGGATAAATCTTCAAGACGCTTTTAAGGACTTCCAAGACCTCCAGACAGTGAACTGCTAGGAGAGAGTTGCTACTTGCTAGGACCTGAGGCTCAAGAGTTCGAGGTGTTGTACTACAAGACAAAATTTGCCTAATTAAGCCAAACCGGTAGGTAGACTCTACTAATTGGGAGTTGTTAGCCCTTAGGCTAAGCTCTCCAAGTATATCATATAGTGTATAAGTCTCATAATGACTTACCAAATTTTTTTTTTTTTTAATATCGTTGGGAACCCACAGACGTTGCCCTTTAATTAGATGCACATTGGACAAACCCCACGAGCTCACGCAATAGCCTGCAAACCACGTGAATCGAGTTAAACCACACAAGTGCGACAAACTCTGACCAAGAATGGCAATAATCACTCGTTCTCCTCCCATGAAAATCGAACTTGTGGCTAAGAGGTTGATATTCCTCTCTTTAACACTGAGCCAAAATGTGCCACATTTAAAGTTCTTGATCAGGGTTTAGGGTCCCGGGCTTGATCCATTACCATGCATGGGAGGTTGGGCTCTATGCTTACTGGGCTGGGCCCATATAAAACCCGATGGACCTTACCTAGTGACACGTAGGCTTGGTACGAGATCTGACCCGTTGACCAAGTTTAACCATGTACGGACAAGAGTTAGTCGGGAGAGTTTGCTCGGGATGTCACTCGAGAGATTCACTCAAAGGAATGCTCTTGGACTTGTTATGTCTCTCCACTGATTACTTGAGGAGGTCAATCGTGGCTAATCTTTCTGATTGACTTGTACTTGGGTTATTTATCCCTTCCCTTTGGTCATATATGCGATGTTGGTCGGGCAACCGGGTGTCGACCAACTCTTGTTCGAGTGACCCAAGATCTTAGGGCTCTGGTATCTTACTTGTTGAGCTATCCTTAGTTGGTTGGAACTTGGACACGTGACCAACCATACTAAGCTGGGGAACTTTAGTTCGCTTGAGAGCGTATACGAATTAAGTATCATTACCTTTGATCGGCAGACTTTCTTGATTTCAAAATTATAATTCATATACTAGTGAGATATCAAGAATTGGAAGCAATGCTTTTAACTTGCAGACTCAATCTAACTTTGATTTTCAGAAAACAAAACAGAAAGACTTGCACTCAATCAAACCACAAATCAAACAATCAACTCTAAACACGTGGTCCATCCTAGCAGACATCAAATCGAGCTTAATCCAATAGAACTTTATTATATGAAATAATTCTATCCCTTTAATAAATTTCTAAATTTAAATTGACTATTCATCGCGACCTATGACCACGTATAACTTTTAAAAATTAAACTGTATTAATATAAATTAAAAGTTGATTATAAAAGTATACTTCATTTAGTTTCATAATATAATTTTATTATATTTTATCTAATGTAATTTAGGAGTTATATATGGTCAAAAGTCGCGATGAATAGTTTTATTAGTAACTTATGAAATTATATAGTAATAGTACTTAATTAATTATATATTGGCAATAATGTACTTTAGGTGATTATTTCCAGCCAAGTGTAAAAGTTAATTTAGACAGATTATCTTAGGGAATCCTCGAAGTTTTATTTTCTCAAATAATCCTCGAACTTTACAAGCCACAAATCCAATAATTAAGTACTATAGAACTAATATAAGAGATTCTTCAACGAGATTGATCGATCCTCTTATCAATCATCACACCCATATGCTGCTGACGTTCATTTGATGTGTCATTTCATATATTTCCACGGTAAACTGCAAAACTGTCTGTGTTTAATTTATTCCTTTATTTTATAAAATAGCTAGTTTGCATAAAACATCGATCCTCAGTTTATCTTAACTGTAAAGTATGGAGAATGTACTTATATATATAGTAGTCAACTAATTAAATTCTGCACGCCCATCGGCCATTTCAGTCGAAATTGACTAACTGGATGTTATTTTAGTGTACTAAACATCTCGAGTCTCTCCCAAACTTTGCATGCTCCTTTTATTTTCTCGTACATGCATTAGGGGTAAAAACATGTAAAATCTTCAAAATAAAACTCTTCTAGCTACCATAGACCACTGTGCTTGCAATCCCTTAATTAATAGTGACTAGGGAATATGGGGTGGGGGATTTTGTTCCCTATGAATGGTTTAACACTTTAACTAAACTAAACTGATAGCTAAAGACATTACTTAATTGGATGGAGATCGATTGATTATCTAAGGAGGTAATGTAATGTTAAGAGCGGAGGACACTGATGAATGTGTCAATTTGCCTACAGGGGTTCCCCTGCAGGCTTGGATTGTCAGCTTGGGGCTTCTGAGGCTGCTCACTATGGTGAACTGCAGTTCACGCAGTTCACCACAGTTCATTGGGTGTAGTGAACTGTGTGAACAAAATTTCAGTTCACTAGCCTGTTATAGTGAACTGGTTCATGCAGTTCACTACTCTTTTTTTCTTTTTTTTTTATTTTTGTATTTAATTTTTATGTTGTTTGTTTATATTGATTTATTTTTTAAATTTCATATTAAATTTAATTTAATATAATAAATATTTTTTTAATAAATATTTTTTTTTTTGATTTTTTTGAATAAAAAAAGGACACCGATCATTAAAAGGGTACGTTAAACAACACACAAATAAACATTACAAATCAAGATGAAACGATACAATCACATTCGAAGGCAGAAAAACCACATAAATAAACATTACAATAAAACTAAGTACTAGGGCCGAAATTTCTCCAGATGTGTTCCATTAGGTCCTTCTTGAGGGCATTATGAATATCCTTGTCATGCATACTCCTTCTCCTGTCGAAGTAATCCTCTATCGAACCAACCACGGACTCCCTGCAACTGTACTCGAACGTAGTATTCCCGTTGAATGCGTGGGAACTTGACGCACCAGAAGATGGTCCAGGCATCATGGGTATATCTTCATCGTATCCGTTGGGATCGTCATAGTTCGGAACTGTTTCTCGCTCGTCTTCTATAATCATGTTATGCAAGATGATACACGCGTTCATTATTTTCCCCATCAACTCTTTTGTGAATGAAAGAGATGGGTGCTTGATGATAAGAAATCTCCTTTTCAAAACACCGAAAGCTCGTTCCACATCTTTCCTACACGATTCTTGAAAATTTGTAAATAAGCATTCCTTACGAGTTGCTGGATTTTTTATGGCAGGGACGAAAGTTGACCAACTTGGATATATGCCATCAGTAAGATAGTAGGCCATATTGTATGTATGACCGTTCACTTTGAAATTAACTTGTGGGGCAGCACCTTTGAGTACGTCATCAAATACAGGTGAGCGCCATAGGACATTTATATCATTGAACTTACCAGACACTCCGAAGAACGAATGCCAGATCCAGAGGTCCTTTGAGGCAACAGCTTCCAGAACAACACTTGCCTTTCCTTCCTTCCCTCGGTATTGACCCTTCCAAGCGTTAGGACAATTTTCCCATTCCCAGTGCATGCAATCAATAGATCCAATCATTCCCGGAAAACCTCTACCAGCGTTGACCCGAAGTAGACTCCGCACATCTTCCGCAGTGACCCTTCTCATGTAATGGGGGCTGTATTTTTCATATAGAAAGTCGCAAAAGTGCTCCACCGAGTTCCTTGTAGACGTTTCACTTAATCGACAATACTCATCTACGCTGTCTGCACACGAACCATACGCAAACAACCTCATTACTGCAGTACATTTTTGGAGTGCAGACAAGCCCATCCTACCAGTTGCGTCCGGCCTCTGGACAAAAAATTCATCGTGCAACTGCGCATCCCTTACTAACTTCTCGAACAATAGGCGCCTCATTCTGAATCTACGGCGGAATTGGTCGGTTGTGAACGTCGTACGGTCACAAAAATAGTCCCCGACTATTCTAGCGTGACCTGCTTCACGACCGCGATCGATGTAAGTACGTCGTTGTCTTTCGCGTGGTGGTTGTGGTGGGTTTAGCATTTCGGGTATGAGAAGTTGTGAGTATTTGATGGCTTCACCAATTGCCGTAGAAACATGATTATTTAGCCCAATGACTTCATGGAAAGGTTGGTAAGGCTCAGTATGTTCTTCGCCTTCATCAGAGTTGGTTTCAGACGAAGAATCATGTAAACTGAACCTTGAAGTCATGATGTAAAGATGTGAAAATAACACAACACATGTCTATATATAGATGGACATATGCAGCTTGAAATTGAAACCAAATCTAAATTCAAATTCAGATGCAAATTCAAATTAAAGTTACCGATGTGACAATTCAGGAGTAATCAATGGAATTCAACTACTCAATGACAAATTAAAGTTGGAGGCGTGACATGTCTGGAGCCACTTTGTCGGAATTCAATTTCAAATTCAAATTAAAGTTGAGATTCAAATTCAAATTTTGATTCCGATTCAAACTCAAATTCAAATTAAACTTCAGAATAAAATTCAAACTTAGAGAAATGTGACATGTCTAGAGTCATAAATGGAACAACATCATATGTTTATTGATACGGAAGATATATTACATTGGTCTACAGTACAAGTTCGTAAATGAAAAACACATTGAAACTTAACTCAAACTTAACCAAAAGAAAGCACACTAAAACTAGCAAATTAAATGCACACTCAAACAAATCACACTTAAACATAAATGTAAAGCACACTCAAACAAATCACACAATATGGCCGATTGTTCAACCATCACCAAAGAGCTTGTTGGCGAGTTTCGCCTTGATAGCCTCCTCATCTGCAGTCAGATTTTCGCCCCTGTCAATTAACTTCGACCACGCCTTATACATCCTATCTTTCTCCCTCGACTCAATTTTTCGATTTTCCTGCTCCCATATTCGTTGATCGTGCTGCCTTTTATATGTCCGCTCCTCCATGACTGTTTCCAACTTCAACTTGTCAAACTCCACATAATTGTTAACTCCTTGGGTGAACAAGCCAAATCTTTCAGCTAGATCTTCGGTGCTAGAAGAGGAAGAACCTTTTCCGCCTGACTGGGCCTTCTTTGCAGCATCCCGGCCCATAGGTCTCTTCCTCAAGTCGCTGCTATCTTCGCCAATCCTGTAGCGCTTGCCGCCGCTCCCACCTTCATCTCCATCAACATCAACATCAACAGTATTCACACTCTCTTGAGTTGTTCCCGAGTAATTCATAAGGCTCTGCCACCCAGAGTGTCTCACCATAAGTTCATAGCAATGGTGTAAGTTGAATGAGGAATGCTTTGGATCATCATCTCGGTACATCTGCTCAACTTTGTTTTTGATGTCTTCCTCATTGCTCCCACTCGTCCCAACCAACCGTTTCGCTTCATCCATACATCCAACGAACTTGTTAATCGGCTGTCGTATCCTGAGCCACCTATGACGTAGGGATTCCAAGGTACGCTTTCGCAAAAGCAAGTCGGGTCGATCTAGGCGAACTCCCTCAAATTCTGTTGCCACTTCGACCATGAGGTTATGGAACGACCGATCTGTTCCTTTAGCCGCATTTTCGCTGGCATGCATGAAACGGCTAACCAACACCTTATCCTCCGCAACCGAGAACTTAAATGAACCATCTTTTGAACGTTCTGTTCCACCGGTGTCGGAGTGTTGGGCCTTCCTTCCCTTTCTTCCCTTTGTAGCGGCCGGAGTTGGTTGTGTTTCGGGAACAACTTCCTCCACGTCCGGACTCGCCATGTCTGGGCTCGCCATGTGCTCATTCGAACCCCAGTTGTCTTGTAAGGAGTTGTAAGTTGGGTTGTTGAATGGGTTGTAAACGTTTGGTGGTGTGGGTTGAGAGCAATCGGGAAATGTGAATTGTGGAGTGAAGTTATGTGGAGAGCCTTGGGGGGTGGAGTTCGTATTAGGAGATTGGGAGGTGTTTCCGACATTTGGAGTGATTGAATTGAAGAATTCGGGGTGAAGTCGAGCAAGACGTTGAATGTCGTCGTAACTCAAGTTCACACCGCCTTGGTACGGGTTGTTTCCGGACATGTCGTCGGAAGGAGGAATATGAAAAATGGAATTAGAGAGGTATTTTGAATTTACTTAAGAGAGAAAATAGAGTTTGAGGAGGGATGATCAAAACATATGCAATATTGGTGTCTATTTATAGAGAAAAAAATTTTATGAACGTTGGTGATTTTTTCAGATTTAAAAAAATTTTTTTTTTTATATTATGGCCAAAATAGCCGAAACGGCTATTTTAGCCGTTGGAATCGCCAGGCGCTGACAAGTGTCAGCGACTGGCTGGGCGCGTGCACTGCACGCGCCCAGTAAAAAAAAATAAAAAAAATAGATTAAAAGTGGTGGGCCAGCTGGCCCACCACTTTTCCCCATGAACCGTCTGCCACCCAGTGGCACAATTTGCTAGTGAACTTCATGAAATGCTTTCATGAAATGTCCACTGAACACCCATAACATGGATTTTTCAGTTCATTACTCCATGAACTGCCTCATGAACTGCTTCATGAAACACCACAGTGAGCAGCCTGAGTAAGTGACATATATTGTTGTGGGCCCCCTGATAACAATGTATCGACTGGTTGAGGCTAGGAGCTCAGCTTAATATTCCGAGCAAGGCACTCACAAAGTTGGTAGCTAGATGAGGAATAACCTTAGACCACCATGGCCGGGCTACTATTGTAAATGATGAATGTTGTTCTTGTAATATCATTCACGTTGGGTTCGGGACTTCGGGCGCGTGCCTTTTTCTCATTCCGGCCTAATTCGACTATGAAAGTTTTCAGTACATATACTTCAACTCATCACCCATAAAATAAAATTAAAAGACTGAGATAGTTGAACACACAATATACAACATAAAATTCATAATTTACAAAGAAATAATATGAGAGTTGGTTGATCATAAGGCACTCTATACTTTTTTTTCTCCTACACTCATACAATTACTGATCCTCGTTTTGCCACTTCGAAAAAAGAATGTTATACAAACATTCTATATACCATCTTATATCTTCACACATAAACAACCTTATATCTCTGATAGGGATCTAACTCTACATCTCTCTTTCACCACTCCAACTATCTTCCAGTGCACCACGTACCCCTATAGAAAGAATCCATATCACAAGAGAAAATAAATTAAAAAATATACGCCGGAGTAAAATATTATTTTTAATTTCTTATTTAGCTTATACTGAACAATGAACAATGATTATATCACATTTATATACTATGTGATATATATACTTATTCGATTTATATACTACCCGTCCAGTATAAAGATTCGATGGTGTCCCACACTATGACATATTTTTTATTTTTTCCCACAAGAGATCTCATAGAAAAAATTGCCAAACTAATAATATACTTCAACGACACGATAGTATATGTTAGATGTAAAGAAAATAAAACTAAGAAACATATATTCAATTTTAAGTTATAAATCATGAGACATTTCATAATGAATTAAGCAAAGACCTGCTATGTAAAATAATTGAAGGGAAGATGCGTTAAAAAAATATGGGCGTGTTCCACATCGAATCAATAATATATTCCTTACAATGGAGTGATCACAGCTCATATATTTTTGTGCATAGAATTCCGTTTGTTGACCAATAACAATAGTAGTACTATGAGTATTCCTCAAATCGATTTTTTTTTATTTTTTATTCCTCATATAATTCATGGATGTAGCAAAATTACACATGTTCGGTAAAAATCAACTTGCAAAACATTCATTGACATATGAGAGTCAGAAACAACATTATGAGCTAACTCATTTACGCCTAGCTAACATAAAGTGCGCCTGGACAAAAGAACGTCTGGTATCTAATATGCTCAATAGCCCCCACACCTCCGTGTTAACGGATGCATTACCCATAGGCATTCACTTTTAAATAACCCAACATGTTGCTAGGCTAGTTTTGTGGTAGAGATAGATCATAGAAGTAGCAGAAAGAAAGACATTCACAGATTTCTAAATATATAAAACGGCATGTGTCCAGCAGTGGGGAGTGACGCACCTGGTCGTGAAGTACAAGCTCCATCAGCTTACCAAGAACGTTGCAAATTTTGTGCTATTTGTAAATTGTTATATGTAGAATTAAACATGAACTAAAATACTTTAAGATAATATGTGGTGTTAAGACTGGTGTTGAGGAAATTTAACACCTAAACTCAGAGTTAGTTTAATGTGAGTGGATTAGTTCCACACCTCTTCATCAGTTCGATATTTTTGAAAAAGTTGAAATTCTATCATGGTATCAAAGTCATTGACTTACGACCTGAGCTGGGTTTGAATCTCCACAGAGACAAACTCCACCCCATAGTAAATTGCTACTCGAATGGCCTCCCCAAAGATGTTGAATTGACCGTGATTACGGGGAGTATTGAATAATTAACTGATTATATTCCACACATCCCGAACAGTTCGAGCTGGTGGATGAGATGGAATTATTTCATCTTAGAAGTGGCAATTTGGGCTACCCGGCCCGGGCCCAGACCCGGTCATTAGTGGCCCATGGTCCGGGCTTGGACTTATAGCTAGGCCCATGGGCCCCGGCCCGCCCCTTGCTTATATATATGTTTTATATTATATTATATATATATATATATATATATATATATATATATATATATATATATATATATATAACTATTGAATTTATAATATTTACACATTTCTATTACTAAATGATGTTGTACTTTATACCTTTGTAATACTTATCTATATTTATAAGATTTCAAGTGATATACAATCATTTTATATACTATATTTTTAGTATATTTATATAATTTATAAAGTAATTTAATATTAACTAATTTCAATATATCAAATAAGGATGTTCATGATAAATTTCAAATGATATAAAGTGATATCAAAATATTTGATCTCAAGCAAAAAAATATAAATTAAATACATTCATCATTATACAAATACTACACTAGTACATAACTAAAAAAGAAAAAACATTTTGAATACTTAATAAATGAAAAAAAAAATCAAAATACTAAGACCCGGCCCGGCCCATGACGGGCACGGACTTAGGCCTATTGTTCAGGCCCGCCCCGGGTTTGCTGCTAGTCTTCCCAGGCCCGACCGGACCTCCGAAAGTCCGCCCCGGCCCATTGCCAAAGAACCTTGGCAGAGCCAGATCTCATGATCGAATCCCAGACCCACCAACGCTTCTCCGTCCGTTTAAATTTTCTACTCGTTGGGCCTTCCCAAAGAGATTAAATGAATCCATGAGTGTGGGGAAGTGTTAGACGAATTTAATGTAATAGAATTAGTTCCACACCTGATCTTCATTAATTCGTGACGTATTGAGAGCTCACAAAACTGTTCAACACTGATGAACACCAACTTCATGACACTTACACTATCCAAATTAAAACTGACAATTAAAAACCATTCCCAGTGTCCCAGACTAAGTTACTGTGTAAATAGAACTGGCTAGCATATTTAACAAGGCCCACATCATTCTAGCATAGTGACAATCTCGAAATCGGCGCAATATAGATTCTTCCCATTCGCGCAATCCTAACATGTGGGATCATTAGCCAAATGTCTTTGAGTCAGTACATACTTAGAAGGCAAGATATTATGTAACATGCGCCAAGTGAAATGTTTGATATTATTTGGAACTTTGGCACTCCAAACAAGATTCTAGTTAAGTCTAATATATATTGGAGATACTGGAGCTAGTAGAGCCATTAGCATTCTTAGTACGAGGGTTCCATGTGGCACAAATAAAGATGTTTATTAGATGTTATGGACATAACAACTGCGATACTTCTAATAGAGGATGTGGGGTCCACATATGGAGACCACACTATCTTTTATAATAAGGTGATAAGTTGACACTACTTTATAGTAACCATGTTTCATGCAAGTGGTGCCAAACAATGGCATCTTCCACATCGCGGCGGTCAATCGGGATATTTTGAGGATCTAGTCCACATCTTCTTGCCAAAATAGAAGAATAAGATATTTTAAAATAATTTGATTCCAACCAATATCATCTAATAGTAGGAAAACCATCATGGGTCTATCTCTATATAAATTTGGGGTAAAAATTATAGTGTTCACTATTTCCCACACGCCATCTAGTATCTATGTAACTAACTTCATATCATAACAAGTACTACTTTTTTAGGTAAAAATAAGCATTAATTTTAGTCTGTATATCTGCATCAGTCATCCCCTTTTAAATATTATCTTTCGTGTCACGTCACTTTCTATTTACTCATACTCAAATACAAAAAATACTCTCTAGCAGTCACTCCCTCTTGAATTCAATTTTTACATTTAATTTTTCTTTTATTTTAAAACTTTACTCTTTGACAAGTAAATAAATAATAAAATAATAAAACAAAAATCAAAAGTAAAAGAAATTGAGCTCATCCAGAATGATCTTGTCATCCCAGCTCACATGGCTAACAAACAGTGTGTGAATAGGGATGAACTAGCTCATCTCCACCAACTCACACGCTTCTGGAGAGATAACTTTAAGATTGACATAAAAAATTGAACAAGTAAACTTTTTACGTTTCTACTATTCTCACTGTATAGTAGGTCCTACTATATAATGTGAGGGGGTTTAGGGAGGTCCCTCTAGGATCAAGAAATCTTAGCTACTTTTCAATTTTTTTTAAAGAATAAATTCAGTTTTAAAGTAATTAAAACTGATCTTGTGATCTCGTGCTAAGGCCTCTATAAAAAAAAAAAAAATTAAAAGAGAGAATAATCATAGTACAATATGGAAAAATAGTTTAGTGTGCATGATTGAGTTGAGTGATTGGTTTTGATCCCAACAATCTAGTTAGGTAGTTACAATTTAGAAATGGGACATTGAATAATCAAGTCCAGTAGAAAGAAGATCCATGCAAGAGATTTTCCTTCCTAATAACTTCAAACTTTAAATTGTCAGATAATATATACTTCTCTATTATGTATATATAGTGTATACTGCTACTAGAAGCTTATATATACTACTGGAAATGAGCCTTAGAAACAGGCAGGAAAGCCTAGCCCACGTGTCATGATTCTGCTGCACTGCAGTTATAATAATGAATGAATGATTAATAAGTATTATCACTGGATCTTCTTCATCGAGCCCATGCATCAATCCACTTATAATGGCTTCCAACTTGGACGACTAGCAAGTTTTGCTATTTAATTAGTACTAGTAGTATATAGTATGCCATTTTGTAGATCAATACATCCCTCTCAACATGTCTCCTGTGGCTGCTACTTGTTTGAGAATTAATGGGTGAGCAATTAAATTAAAAATGGTTAGGAAACCAACATACTTGGTTTCCTAGCTTCGTCAAGATCTATCTTGGATATTCTTCGATTTGGATTTCTTATTCTATACAATACCACAACATATAATACTATGTAACCCATCCATTTTCTTTTTACTCCATAACATCTATGCCACATATAAGTTATACTATAATGTCTGCAAGGCAAGTTGAGGATCAACAAAGATCCACTGGGCTGATCAGCTGAGTCAAGGCACCGTGAATGCCAGATCTAAACATCAACTATGGAATTATTTGACTTGTATTCATATGTCACTTGTGTGTTTTCAAACCTTTCAATTAAATTTTCATATGTTATCAAATGAGTTACATAAAGCAATACAATGTACACACTTATTCAATTGTTTGCTAATGATATAGGACGTGGGTGTTTAGTAACTTAAACCCCGCTTCTTCGATATCAAACAGGTGCGGACATTATGTAGATGTGCACCGTCCTTTGTATAGTGTAATAATAACTTACCGTTATTATGGGATTCTGAGCCATATTTATAACCTTTCACCAAAATGCACATATCTCTCCAAATCGTGCCAAGCGTCCACTCTGAAACTCGGATAATAAGGTTGTTTATGCCCATTGATCATTTAATGAGTTTGGCACATGGCCTCTTTTAGACTATGAGGGGCATTATAGACTTTCTCATGGCTTCAAGTGGACTTTCTAAAGACTGACTTATAGGAGATGTGCCTATCTCATTATTCGCCCTTGGGTCTGGACGTTGATGTCCGTGTCTCTACCACGTTAGTGTGGGTTTCTTTTGGAGGTCTTTGAGCAGCTTGAGACTCTTGGGCCTCGACTCACGTCTGCCCCTTTAGACCTTCATGTTCGTACCTTACAGACTTGGTGTGAAATCCATCGTCCTCTCGTGCTATGTCAGCATCTGAGGGCTGCTATTAGGACACCTTGAATAGAATTGAAGCTGGACGGATGTCAGAGAAGGGGGTGGAACCCATAGGAGGTGGCGGGCCTCTATTAAGTTCAGACACATGTCTCCCAGATCCACTCTTAGCCCAAATTAAAGAACCCTTCCTACATGTCTTTGAGGTCCTGGACAACATTGGTGGGCAGGTTCGGGCCAACCCAAGACAAACTCCTCCAAAATTACGGACTCTTATCCCTAATTCGCCTTGTGATGTGCCTTTATTTTGTATTTAACGAATTGGATATATTTTAATATCATCAATATATTTTAGTGGATGTAATATACCCTGACACCAATGATAATTAATCCATGTGTAGTCCTGATGGTCATGGTGTAAGAAAATATGGTCAGATTTAGCCCTACGGTTGTGCAGCAGAATATCAAAATTAATTTTCTTAACATGCATACTAATTGATTATCTATGCTACGTATATCGAAACACATCAGAGTTAGTATACTTACAATTGCTCGAAGGCTAGAACAATGATTGATTTAACTACATGATGATGATGGTCAATAAGATCCTCGTAGTAGTCAGCAAAATCTTCTCATTCGATGAAATCGAATATATCTAATTCTTCTTGTTGATTTCCTGCAAACCAGAAGTTAGTTTCTATAGTTTCGATTATCCTCAACCTTGGTATCCACGGATGGTTAGGGCTTGTTGAGATTGCTAGGATTTTATCGGAATCGAATTCCTCCCTGAAAGATGGTGGCGGCGGCGACGGGTAGAGTGAGGAGAGAGAGAGCTTTTTGCTGTCTAACAGGGAATAAAATAATCAGTATTCAGAATGTCTTCTCTAGCTCTCTAATGCCCTCTATTTATACAATCAATTAGAAGGCTATATATATTATTAGAATCCTGGAAGAAATAAGAACTACAATTCTTATTGCACTAGTAAATCTAATTCTAGATTATTCCTAGTGTGAACATAGTAAAACTTGTACCTCAAGTTTAATTAGGAGCTCCTTCCACACACACACGGTCGCGCCATATGGAGGATTTTGTGGGCCCAACTCATTTTGGGCCCACTTGCAAGTAAGGAGATTTAAATCCAATTTAAATCTTGCACAAGTGTATATATTAATACAATTAATATATCCTTTCAATTAAATCATAATTGTATTTCTAAAATACAATTAATATAATTAATATTTCCAAAATAGAAATTTTCCACTACTAATTATAATTAATCCAATTAATTATAATTCTACAAAAGTGGCTTTGACAAACCGGTCCACCACAATGTGTGACCCATAGGGCCTCAATGTATTAATCTGGACAAGGCAGACTAGGCATCATGGAATTCCCAGACGATTCCATTTGCAATATGAATTAATATATGAGGGTGTTTGAGAGGATTCTCAAAACCACCTTTCATTGTGAAGCCTGTTGCACTCCGGCGGCGATGGCACGGTCCTTTCATCTGACCTACCCGAATACATCTGGAAAGCGATGACGTGTCTATTCCTATAATGTACCCATGGCGTCTTCAGTGAGTTGATTGGTTCCCGAGATATATTTAGGACCATCCTAAATATATCTATGCGATGGCCAGAGGCTTTCCAATCCAACTATGAACGACTTGAGAAGTGCTCTCAATTTCTATACATGAGACATGAATCCTCTTCCAGGGACCTACTACCACCAACCCTATACGTTTTGACAAGCACCCAGTTGGACCGTACCTACCGCGCATTCGGATCGGGTGTAAGCCTTGGTTTCTGCCAAAGTACAGGACTCAATATATGTAATGGCAAAACCCAAGAGTCGAAGGACCAATGACATCACTTCCACAACTCTAGTTTCCATAGACACTTAGGTGTAGATCGTACATCGATGGTAACTCCGATGGGTACTTTCATTGTTTTGATTTCCTCCACGGACAACCATGCGCCGTTATGGGAACATCATGGACCTAGTCCGTTCCGTGGCCGTGGGATCGACCACACTCACTGCAATGAGTATAACGCCCAACACATGTTAGTCTCGATCGCGTCATTCAGATCCCCATCCGAGATGACCTCTAACTAGGGAGAGTTTGAAATATATGATGTTTCACATAGGTCCCACTTACTATGTGATAATCCATATATCCACTGGGGACATGTTTGATATCCGTACAAACAACGAGATATAGATATGGCATGCTATTGCTCGGTGTAAGATACATACATATGTAAACATAAACATGAATTAACAAACACATATATATATATATATATATATATATATATATATATATATATATATATATATATATATATATATATATATATATATATATATATATATATATATATATATATATATATATATATATATATATATATATATATATATATATATATTACGTTGATAATGATGAAGTACATATTGTCTCTAAATGTGATTGTCTCTAGGACATACATAAATATATATACATGATAAGAGCATCAACAAGTAAATTGTCACACATCATTATTCACTTGTGATATGATATTGACTCGATATAAGTTGTATAAAATGATATTGAATCAATGTATAAGTGGTACTCACATTGTAATGCCCCGCCACTAATGGGCAGAGAGCCCGACCCTTTGGGTCGGTGCGGTTACTCCGGAGTTGCCTCCGGGATGATATGTTGGATCCACAAACCAACACGGGTTCTAATCCGCGCACTGAAAATTTCTCAATACGTCATCCATCCTAAATTTCTTAGAGCAATCACCTTTAACTATGGAGTTCTTTTGGATTGATATTTTCGAGAAAAAAAGGTGTGTCATGTTGGTATCAGAGCCTAACTAGTCCAAAACCCACAAGGGGTGGACGGTTGGTCGGGACAGGGCGCGACGAGGATGTTGCACAATTTAAGAGGGGGTGAATGTAACGCCCCACAATTCAAGAGAGTTTAAAAGGATTGAGAACCCTAACCATACTAACAAGGTGTACCTTTCGTTTTGAGACCAATCCAAAAGAAATCCAGAGTAAACTTTCTTTTTTCCTTCCCCCACAATTCTCAATTTTATCTTTTTCCATAACAAATCGTATTCCATCCGTCTTTTTTCATGCAATATATCGGTAATAATTTTCTTTTCACACACATCAATTTTGCATCTTCTCCCAATTTTGTCGGTTACCTAGCAATCTTTGAACCCTT
Source organism: Plantago ovata (assembly GCA_028274465.1). Lineage (NCBI taxonomy): Eukaryota > Viridiplantae > Streptophyta > Magnoliopsida > Lamiales > Plantaginaceae > Plantago > Plantago ovata. Next base: position 21,809,446 of record CM051455.1, on the reverse strand, counting down.
TCTCATTCGCCAACTTGAAAGCACATAAATCTCAATCAAATCAAAGGTAGATTTGTCGATAATAAAATATGTGTAACAAATCATAGTTTCATTTTTCACATAATATAATATAGAATATATAATTTTTAAGAATCCTTGAAGTCTTGAAAACACATACTACTATGTGATGCCAAGAACGATGTTAGAGTTTGTGTGACATTGAACTTTGAACACATATTTTCCTGCTGGGCCGATGATAAACAGAATGTAGTTGGGCTTACCCCAATGAACATGGATTCAACTTAACAAGCCCAGCCCAAATTACGAAGTTATCCAAATACCAACACGTTTTGTTTTGTTTCTGGTAAGAGACACAACAGAACTAAAAGAGCGATTTCGTTCCAGCAGTACAGACTATATAAGCAGAGAGATGAAGAAGAAGATGATAACAAGAGATAAGGATTCAAAGACACACCTTTCATTTCCCTCTTTTCCGTTACCCATTCGTGCAATCTTCTGGAGAGTGAGTAAAAGAATCCTACTCCAGCTGAACCCTTATTTGCTTTTGGGAATTTGTTGTTTAAGGTATAATAAACTTTTCCTGCCATGTATAATAATTCTTCGTCTCTGCTTATGCCTGGTGTAATGGGTTCTGTATCTTGAATGGTGTTGTTATTGAAACTGTGTGTCGGGTTCTGTTTGTTTCAGTTTACCATTTCTGGATTTGTGCTCTCGTTGATGGCTGTGCCTGTTAAGTGTTTGATGAATTGTCTGAATGAGCTATAGTAATTCGGAAATGTAATCACATTGATAGTATCTCTTGCACTGGCATTAGTATTGAATTTTTTATATTCAGTAATTATTTTATTCTCTAGAAGGTGTTTGGTGATAAAATTCTTTACACACTTCACTTGTTTCAATGGTTTTGTTGCAAATGGAACTACAATACTCGAGATACATTAGCATGGCGTATCTGTATAAAGTTCCGCTGTTTTTCGCATGTTATAAAGAGTGATGTTCCTTTTGGGAACTTACATTAGCTGTACTTGTTGATACTGTCCATTTACGGTTGTTAGTCATGCGTTGTTTAAGTTGTGTAGTTTCCAGGTCTGACATTAGGTCTATGAGTAACTTTCTACCTCTTTATGTGATGACAGAATTGGCGAATGATGTGCTGTTGTTGGTGATTGTTACTTAAACTTTGACATGGCTCCGGTAACAAGTTCTACAAACATGATTTCACTTACCCCTGGAGTTCCCTTTGCAACGAAGAAGAGCACTTTATCCAGATGCAGCTTCCCTCGGAAACTTAACAAACAACCATTACTGTCCCAAAAATACATATTGCCATTCTCAACTTCTGTTAGATTGTTTCCCCATTTCCGAATAGGGTGCATTTCCAAACCCAAGCAGAGAACTCTAGTAACATCTGCCACTGGCACTGATGTTGCTCTGGGAGAGGCAGATTTATCTACTACTGATAATGAAGCTTCACCTTCTGTAACAGAAGGTTCACAAACTAATGGAGAGCCAGCTGTTATATCAGATGCTGGCTCAGCTAGAGCTAAACGGACAAGACCAGCTAGGAAGAGTGAGATGCCACCTGTGAAGGATGAAGATCTTGTCCCAGGAGCAACTTTTACTGGAAAAGTTAGATCTATCCAGCCATTTGGTGCTTTTGTTGATTTTGGAGCGTTTACGGATGGGCTTGTCCATGTGTCTCAGTTAAGTGATAGCTTTGTGAAAGATGTGGCTAGTGTTGTTACTGTTGGGCAAGAGGTGAAAGTAAGATTAGTCGAGGTGAACATGGAGAACAAGCGCATATCTTTAAGCATGCGTGAAAATGAAGCCCCAAACAAGGTGCAGCAACAGAGAGATGCCCCAAGAGGTGATAGCTCAAGAGCTCCCCGAAGGGGAAATCAGGGAAATCAAAAATTCAACCAGAAGAAAGATGAGCCTAAATCAAAGTTTGTAATAGGCCAAGAGCTCGAGGGGACTGTGAAAAATACAACTAAATCAGGTGCCTTTATTTCTCTACCTGAAGACGAAGAAGGGTTCCTGCCTCAGTCAGAGGAAGCGGGGTTTGTTGGTATGGTGGATGGTTCTTCCTTGGAAGTGGGTCAGGAAGTTAAAGTTCGTGTTTTACGGTTCAGTAGAGGAAAGGCGACATTGACGATGAAAAAGGAGGGAGCTGGTGGGGAAGATGTTGACGTTATCCAGGGCGTGGTACATTCAGCTACCAACCCTTTTGTGCTTGCTTTTCGTAGTAACAAAGTCATCTCTGATTTTTTGGATGAAAAGGAGAATGAACTTGTTGAGAAAGCAAAGGAAGAAGAGAGTATTGCCAATGTAGATAACACTATTTCAGAAGTTCTTGACAAGGAAGAAGACATATCAACAACGACACCTGATCTTGGAGTCCCTGTAGAAGTTCAAAGTGTCACAGAAGTAGAGTCAAGCTCTGTTACATTTAGTGACAACGGCCCAGTTACTGAAGAACAGCTAATTGAGGAACCTTCTCTAGCTGAAGCTATAGAAAAGGAAGAGGAAGCTGTAATTTCTAGCCAAGCTGTTGATATTTCATCAGTAGTAGTTGATGAAGTTACAGAGGAGACTGTTGATGCTAAAGCAGAAGCCGAAGAACAAATCCCGATACTAGATATCCCTGAGTCAACTGAAGATCCTTTAACGGTTGATGCCACTGATAAACCAGAAGAAAAGGAAATATCCTCAGAATTGACTGATCAAACATTATCCAGTATTTCTGAAGACGTGGCAGAGAAGACAGATGATGATATAATAGCAAATGACCAAAATATAAGCGTCCCAGATACCACTGATCCTTCTGCAACCCAAGGTGCAGAAGAGGCTGCCACACCTGCCCCCGAGGAAATTAGCAGTGCGGAAAGTTCAACTCCACAACTTAATCCTCCTGAAGTTGAGATGGTTCCCACAGGTTTGTTTAAATTCTCTCGTTCTTTTTCATGTACAATCTAGAAATTCGTTCATAAAGTCGTAGTGAATATTATGTATATCACGAGTGACATGTTGAGATGGAGAATAGAGCCATCTAGTATCTTATATGCAAAATGGAAAATATACTGATAATCTATGAATTTGGATGCATGCATAATTTAAAAAAAAGAAAAAGAAAAAAGAAAAAAGGTAAAGTTTTATATCCCAACATAGGGCTGAAATCATATTCTTTAGCAGGAAGTCAACTTACAGCAGAAGATAGTGAGAATGTGGAAGCCATTAAAGCTGTGAATGGAGTGGAAACACCAAATTCAGCTACTCCAGCTGAAATGATAACCAAAGGTCTTCTTTCCTAATTTGAATGTTCATATCTTTGATTTGCATGATGACATCACTGTTTTCTACTTAAGTTTTTGTGTGAATCTGCTTTAATGATAAAAATACTGCATCTCTAAACAGCACCACTACTAGCCCGCCCCCACACGCGCAATGGTTTTCACCAATTTTTTCTTTTCCTTGGATGAAAAAAATTCATTTGGATTGGAACATCTTGGTTTAGATGCACAGTATGTGATATGGATAAATTGCTATGTTGCTCAAAGTGGCTGACTTTCCTGGAAAAACAATGAGTGGTGAAATACTAAAACTATATGATAAAAATTAGGTGAAAGTTTCAATGGGTTGGGGATAAATCGTGATACTTCAATCACACATCTACTTTATATGGTTTATTGTATCTATGTACATTTCCTTCTAGATATTTATTTCGTCATACTAATCTTTACTGACACTTGATTGCAGCTGTTATATCACCAGCTCTTGTAAAACAATTGCGTGATGAAACAGGAGCAGGAATGATGGATTGTAAGAATGCTCTTGCAGAAACTGCTGGGGACATAGTTAAGGCTCAGGAATACCTACGAAAGAAAGGTTTAGCCAGTGCAGATAAGAAAGCTGGCCGGGCCACTGCAGAAGGACGAATCGCTTCCTACATTCATGATAGCAGGATTGGCGTTCTTCTTGAAGTAAATTGTGAGACTGATTTTGTTGCTCGAGGTGACATTTTCAAAGAATTGGTTGACGACTTGGCCATGCAAGTGGCTGCATGCCCTCAAGTACAATATGTGAGTGCTGATGACGTTCCGAAAGATATTGTTGATAAGGAGAGAGAAATTGAGATGCAGAAAGAGGATTTATTATCAAAGCCAGAACAGTTTAGATCAAAAATTGTTGATGGACGTATAAGGAAGAGGCTGGAAGAACTTGCCCTGTTGGAGCAACCTTTTATCAAAGATGACAAGATAGTGGTGAAGGATTGGGTGAAACAGACCATTTCAACTATTGGAGAGAACATGAAGGTCAAGAGGTTTGTCCGTTACAACCTAGGAGAAGGTTTGGAGAAGAAAAGCCAAGATTTTGCTGCAGAGGTTGCTGCACAGACAGCGGCTAAACCAACCGCAACAACTGTAGTGAAGGAACCTGTTGCTGCTGAAACCAAGGAATCTGTCGAGGCGTAAGTACATACTCACTTCATAACAAATATCTAGTTTATCATCCTCACTGCTGTTGCAACTATCTGGTTAACGTGACTGATAATAATTGGCACTCACAGGTGTTATTTGGATTAATATTAGGAAATGACTTATTTTGGTTTGAAACTAAAGTTTGCTCTGGTATCAACTTGCCGTGGAGTTATTTAATTCTTCCTGTCGTTTTCTTCAAAAAATAGACACAGCATAAATATACCTATTATTCCCTTCTTAGGCAGCTTGGTAATGCATCAACATATTGCTGTAACTTTTACTTCGAAAGTACTAATTTCTTGTTATTTGGTAATAATGAATGAATTCTGTATCAAGTGGGGCTGTAAATGAGCAATGGAATTTACCTATGGGACTTCGCTTGCATTAACCTGTGATACTTGCTTGCATATTTTGTATTTCGAAGCAACATGGTCTGTTTTGTCACTGTTCTATTTTATTGTCATGCTTGTCCATTGTTCTCAACTGTTCACAATTACATTGTGTAGGCCTCCAAAAGTAGCAGTTTCCGCAGCATTGGTCAAACAACTACGTGAGGAAACTGGAGCTGGAATGATGGATTGCAAGAAAGCTCTTGCAGAAACTGGAGGAAACCTTGAGGAGGCTCAGGATTATCTTAGAAAGAAAGGACTTTCAAGCGCTGACAAAAAGTCCAGTCGACTTGCTGCTGAAGGAAGAATCGGTTCCTATATCCACGATTCCCGCATTGGGGTCCTAATTGAAGTCAATTGTGAGACTGACTTTGTGGGCAGAAGTGAAAACTTCAAACAACTGGTGGATGATCTAGCAATGCAAGTTGTTGCCTGTCCACAAGTACAGTATGTATCGGTTGAAGATATTCCAGAAAGCATTGTTAACAAAGAGAAGCAATTGGAGATGCAGAGGGAGGATCTCCAGTCCAAGCCCGAAAACATAAGAGAGAAGATTGTCGAAGGAAGAATCGGGAAGAGGCTAGGAGAACTTGCCCTTCTTGATCAGTCCTTCATCAAGGACGATAGTGTGCTTGTGAAGGATTTGGTAAAGCAAACTGTTGCTGCCCTTGGGGAGAACATCAAAGTGAGGCGATTTGTCCGATTTACTCTTGGCGAGGAAACTGAGGCAGAATTGGTAACAGAAGCTGCAGCTGAATGAAAAGAGCAATGAGTTCACTCGCACCAGTAACGAATACAATGATTCATGCAAAATCATTTGACTTCGCAGACCATTTGTTTTCTGGTGAAGCTACTATGATCTCTAGCATTTCTTGATGATTTTTTTGTTAAGTTACTTTTTATTTGATGGAAACTAATTAGTTCTGTAGCTGATCTACATGGTAGTCATGAAAAGCTCTTCTTGATTCTGAGTTTGTTGTAAAATTAGAAAAACAAGTTTTGTAGAGTTACTTTTTATGGCAATACACAATTTTGGTTTCGTCAATCAGTACTTCTATTGTTCTCACTTCTCAGGATCTTTATGATATTGCGGAGACCTGTGTTTTTGATAAACAGTCGCGGGACCTGGTCTGCGACCTCTTGGTGAGGAGGTACGTTTTAGGAAGGAATCTAGTTGATTTTTTTCTTTTTCATGTCTAATTTTACATATTTTCTTCACTAGATTTTTGTTGTGACAAAACAGATCCATAATCTTTTCCTTTCTGTTGCTCAAAAAAAAAAAAAAAAAACATTTCCTTTTGTGTGTTCTTCTTGATCTCCTTGCGTTTTTTTTTTTCTAAATTTATTTTTTTTTCTTTTCATTATTGTGGGCCATGCAGTGATAAAATGAATTATTTTCTGATAATGTATAAAGAGGTCAGAACTCAGCTTCACTCGTTCCTGAAAAAGGGGGTTAGATTCTTTTGCCATCCGCCCCGGATTTACTATTAGCCATTATATTAACTATACTGTGAGCCCCAATCAAATCTTGACACGTGTACAGTCCTAAAATCAAATGATTTCTACGCTTTCGGTTCCTATGGTATCAATCCGTCTAGCAATTACACGTAGAGAAAAACGAAAAAATCCCTCCGCCCCGTTTAACGTCGGTGTAATCTTCCTCTGGATTTTAAAGCAGCGACGCAATCGTTGCCCCCATCCTCTCACTGAATCATCAAGGCAACTCCAAATGAATAATTTGGCACCGAGAACGGAGAACCAATTGTCCCAAAACACCCGATGATTCTGAACCTGCGATCTTTACTTATGTTTTAATTTATTACTGAAATTTGATTGGTTTTCCACATTGATTGATTTGATTTTGCTGAACTTTAAAAAGCTCTGTATAATTTGGGTTCTCTTTGCTATGTATATTTAGTGATTATGTATACAAAACAAAACCAATCAAGCTGTAGTGTTTGACAATAATAGCAATTGCTATAGTCATGTAAGTACTAAGACAACTGGTTTAGGGGGGCTGTATTTCGTGATCATCAAAGCCTGTTTGTGGCCTGGAAATGGTGAGTGGTGCAGAACGTTTTCTGCCCTGCAACTGCAGAAACCATGGTTGCTAGTTTGACAGTTTATATGGCGAGTGATTTAGGCTTGAGGAATGTGATATTGGAGGAGATTGTGCTTTTGTGATTCAGCAGTTGCAAGTCATTTTATTCTCTTGTTTTTCAGCAGTGGTTTCGTTAATTGAAGAGACCAAGTCATTGTATTCTCTTGTTTTCATAATTTTCTGGTAGTCATGTTCATCGTACGTGTAATGAGCTCATCTTTTAGCTAAAGATGTTGTCGAGAGTCGTTGTGGCTCTACAGTTTTGCCATTCATTTCACCTGATGTAATCTGAGTTTGCTTGATTATTAATGCAGTTCCTTTTTCTCAGAAAAAAATAAATAAAAAGGTCATGTTAAGTAGTTGCTTTTCATATTTTAGCTATGAATGTTCTAGATATATTCCAACGATTTAAGGCGCAAAGTTTAATTTGAGTTTTAGGCAAGTTTTAGTGAATTTGATTGCAAAACTTACCCCACTGGCTGGTCACTAGCAATGTAATATATGTGTTCACTGTAAAGTCAGATGTACTTTCTTCAACATGAATGATATAGAAAAGATAGCGTTTATTTCACGTACACAATCTCTTTTGGAACAAATATAGTGTTTTATTTCACGTAGTCAATGAAATACATCGTCTCAAGTCACTTCTACACAAATAATAAAACTTTCTCACAGAGAAGACCTACATCTGCTATATTAAATTTGTTAAGCATATCTTGAATAACCAACCCCCTCCGGCCTTAGGCACAACCCTCAAAAGATGAAGTGATCAAGTCATTACTGCAGAAGCAGCAACTCTGTGAGTCTGTGACTGAGATTACTTGTCAGAACAAACCGATCCATCAATGAGGCAGCTTCAGTCAAGCCGTCCCGGGCTCTTTCAATGCCTTCTGTTATATATATACACAGATTTACCTGAAGAAGTTAAATGCATAGGAAAATCGGATTGGTAGCATCAATATGATAATCTACAGCATGAAGAACACCTAAGATGGAAAGAGACAATAACAAACTCACCTTGTCCAAAGGACACACAATGCTTAAACAGACCAAGCTGTGACCTAAACCCAAGTTTACAAAGACTCCGGCTTAACCACAAACTCAAACAAATGGAGTAAACTCTAAAATGTAAGCTAAAGAATTTTTTAAACAAATTCAATATAGTCAATTCTCTTTTTCACCATAGGAGCAATACTGAATTCTTCCAGAAGGCAATACACACTTTCACACATTCTATACTCATCTGATGTGCGCAAGTTTGTGCTACACAAGAACAAAGACAAGACGAGAACTGAAGTTTGAAAAGACTCTAAGCAAATAATGCAATGCATATACAAATCAAAACCAATCGCAAAACTTTCAATGAGGATGATAAGATAATGAAGCCCTGGGCAATTTGAATTACAAAAGTTAACACTTAACAGCAAGTACTCTTGAAGCACTCATTGGCCTTTATAACATAGCCCAGATTCATAATATACCCTCACCGGTGGACGAGGGCGGATGGATTAGCTTAATCACGATTACGCCGCCGAGAAGAGAGGCGGCGGAGGGTGCCGCTGTGGAAGAGGGCGGAGGGATTAGTATTTTTCTTTTTTCTATTTCTATATTTGGTGGTGCTAGACGAATCGATAGCTACGGATTGAAATCAAATACAAAGCGTAGAAATTTTGGGATGACACATGTCAAGATTTTATTGGGGCTCAGAGTATAGCTAATATAATAGCTAATAGTAAACCCGGAGCGTTTACCATCTTCATTGGACAAGGTGGGAAAAATTTAAGATATTGTACTTGTGTGCACCGTTCAGATATTGTTTTTTAATGTGTAGATCAACAAATATCGTTATGTAATGTGTCAAATATTCCAGTCTTCCACCTCATAAGATGGTTTAATGTGTCAAATGTTTTTTACTTGTTTTCTTTTTAAATTAGTAAGATTAATTTTAAAATGTGAAGTTTGTAGGGACTTGTTTTGGATTAATTTTAGATCATTTTGATATTTATCTAAGTTATGGGCGTTTATTTTAAATAGTTTATAGTCAATTTTGTAAATTAAGAAAATTTAGAGTCAAATGTGTAATTTTTTTTTATGTTGTTTGGCTACTGAAATTTGAATGAGGGCAAAATTGTACTTTTCAGCTTTTAGCTCGCCAAAAGTCGAAACCGTGGAGTTGTGTGTAATTGATCTTATCGAACAAGGGGTTGGATGTAATTGTTAATCTATGCGGGATAAATCCGTAATAAAAAAAATCTATGAGGGGTCTGCATGCAATTGACCCTTTAAAAAAATATTAAAAAAGAGTGACCAAGTCACTATTTTCACACAAATAAGAACTAAAGTGAACTTTTCAAATCTGAAGTAACTAAACTACAAATCAGCATGTAACCTATCCCTATACTTAGTACTGTTGCATTTGTACTAATATTAGTACACCTTATTAACCATTAAATCGATCTAAAATTCGATCTCAACGGCTGATAATTTATCAATGCAACATGACCTTGCATTAATTGGTTGCATAATAGGGTTGCATTGGTTGCATAATACCAAAAATTAATATTTAATATAAATTAAATTATAAAAATAATAATTAATATTGATATCATAAAAGATATAAATATATAAATTTAATTTAAAACTCCATCACCACCATCGGAATCCGGCAGCCGCCACCGGAATCCGGCAGCCGCCACCGGAATCCGACAGACACCATCGAAATCCGGCAGCCACCACCGGAATCCGACCGACATCACTGGAATGTGGCCACCACCCGGAATCACTGGAATCACCTGAATCCAGCCACCACCGGTATCCGGCGACCACCACCGGAATCCGGCAACTACCTGGACCACCTTAATTCTGAGACCATGATCAATATCAAACAACCATCGGAATACAACACAACAATGATCAACAACCACCATGAACGAACGGCGGAATCTGCAAGATTTCTGTAAAACCTAAAAAAAAAACGTATGCAATGATGCATCAACGTTATAATTACGCTGCTTCATTGCATATATACTAATACAGTGAATATTAAGATGTATTGATGCAACGATGTATATTGTTGCAGCAGCATCGAGGTTAATTGTGAATAACAAAAAGGTCCTTGCATTATATTAAATTGTATAATTAGTACGAAAATTAAAGCAGTAATGTATTTAATTTATTAGAAAATTGTACTTAAAACCCTTCTCATTTATTTGATATTGCAAAATTCACAAAACCCTTCCCCTTTTTTCTCACCTTAGTCTAAAAATCAGAGGCTCAGAAGAACGTCCATAATTTGAGGTATGTTTTCATATTAATTGATTCTATAATCATAGTATGTAGATTTGCCTTCTTGTTTATGAAATTCTTTGTCAATATTATCAATCAAAAGAACATCAATATGTCTCCCGTCCTCCTTTCGGGTATTCCAGCATACCTATCCGAAGTTTAGAGAGAATTTCCCCCTTTATTTCCTCTCTTTCTGATGCAATTGGATATATATGTGGGTGTTAATTTGTGATGATTCAATTGGTAGATATGTGGATGTCGATGCTAGTTCGATTTACCATAGCGTATGAAACGGCAAAGTATGTCCAGTACTGTCTATCGATGCTGCTAGTTCGATTTACCTTAAGTCTATGAAACGAAGTTGCGATGATATTTATGTTGTTGCAGCATCGTATGTTATGTACATTCGGCTCCTTTTGAGCATATTTATTCTAGAAACGGCGCTGCTACAATGGTATTTGTATTGCTGCAGCATGGGTGACTAGGTGTTAAGTACAATGTACTTCATCAAAATTTGATTGTTGCACCACTTATGCAGCTTCTCAGTTGCAAGTTCATTGGTTTGGTTGCTATATGTCATACATCTAACCATAAATATTTGTCTGATTTCATTCTTGTTCATTGATTTGGTTTTTTTGGTTTCTCACATTTATTGTGTTTAGCTTATAACATGTGCCTTCATGATCGTTTGTTTGCTTCAAATGTATTTCATTATGCTTCAAGCAATCTGCTTTTGTTGTTTCAAATTTACAATTAAAATCATTGAATTATATATAGGTAGGTAATAATGTCAAGTGACAATCTGTTGGACGATGACACCAAAAGTAAGGACAACGATGTGTTCTCTGATGTGAATGTTGATCCTACATTCAGAGAAAAGTCGGAGAAAATAGAGTCCATGTTGATCCTGCCCAAGAATTTTAAGGATTTGGATGTTGTTTCAGAATTCTATACTAGATATGGGGTGGTATCATGGCTTCGATATTCGGCGAGGACATTCAAAACGTAATAAAAATGGTGATCAGTGTCTTACGTGAAATATGAATGCTTTTATGCAGGATCAACCCAAACCCAACAGAGTTTAGGGATTCGAGAGGGTAGCTCCATCAATAGATGTAACTGTAAAGCACGTCTCAGTGTTAGTCGTCGGAGTGACGGTAGTTATGCCCCTACTACATTGGAGAACAACCATATCCATGATCTTTTACCTCCAAACGACAGACACCGCTTGAAGTGCAATAGGTGATTTGATTAAATAAGTTAAATCTGATTATCAATATGTTTTATCTATTTTTTCATCCTTTATCACATTACATTCCAATATTTATTTGTCATCTTCCAATTTTCATGGAACATTTGTAACAATTTCATCACTATGCAGGTTTATATCCGAAGACAATCAATTTTTGTTGACAATTCTAAATGGAGCTGATCTTAGAGCACGCGATGCCATCAATGTTGTTGAGCACCTTCACGGTGGTCCTGGAAATTTACCATTTAAAAGAAAGGTGAATATCACAGCAACATTGTATATCCAAATGTTGCAGCGTTTATATGAAAAATGAGATTTTTGCAGATTTACACTACAGTTAAGTTTACAGCAGCAATGTATTTTCAATGTTGTAGCGTCGATATACAGTGAAGTTCGTAGTGAAGTTCGCAACAGCAATGTATATTCAATGATGCGGCGTTTATATGAAAATGAGATTTTTGTAGATTTACACTACAATTCAGTTTGCAGCAGCAATGTATTTTCAATGTTGTAGCATCGAGATATAGTGAAGTTCAAAGCATCAATGTATATACAATGTTGCATCGTTCGAATGAAAATTATTTTTCCAATTTATCGTATAAATCATACCAGACAGAAAAGTTTTTTATATAAATGCCAACAACCCACTATCTCTGTTATGTTTAATGTTGCTTTAACTTGTATTTTATATTTAATGTTGGCATTAACCAATGCCAACATATCATTAATAACATGTTTATAGTTTAAATTTTATCTTTCATGCAACTCTTCACATTCCACATTCCATCCATTTTACTCCATTTTATTGATGATCTTCATTTATTAGACCTCCTCTCAACACTGGGAAGTTCAGGTGATATTCTACTTTGTTTTTATTTTTATGTGTTATTGATGTTATCCTATGCACATTCTTATTCTAGATTTGTTACTCAATACATGTCAGGGCTCTCTACTTAGTTTTTATTTTCTTTCCCAGAAACTTTTTTGACATGTCAGGGGGTTTGAAAACACCTGAGAAGGCTATGCATCTTGATCTAATAAATATCAGATTTTTAACTAGGTCGTAGATAGTTACGAAGACGAGGTCCAATAAATAACTGACGATTTGACTTTCTACATCGATTCTGTTCAACGCATAAATGAATTGAATATTAAATAGAAATAAAATAATTAAATTTCTCTGATAAATAATTAAATCAAATAAATTTGAAAAATATGGGGTATTATTATTATTATTATTATTATTATTATTATTATTATTATTATTATTATTATTATTATTATTATTATTATTATCATCCCCTCGTTCTATCAGAAGCTTCGTAGCTTGACTTTTTTTGGTCAACAACTTCAACTTTGACTTTCAATTACTCGTAAACTATAATAATAAAGTATTTAACGAAATTATATTATGAAAATATAGAACCTAAATTTTCATAATATAATTTTGTTACATATTTTACCATTATAGTTTAAGAGTAACGGGGAGTCAAAGTTGAAAGTTGTTGACCGAAAAAAGTCAAACTACGAAGCTTATGATAGAACGAGGGGATTATTATTATTATCATTTTTTTATGAAATGAAACTTTTATTATTATTATTATTATTATTATTATTATTATTATTATTATTATTATTATTATTATTATTATTATTGCTTCAGTTCACTTCAAGTTCAAGATTTAGGGTTCAGGGTTTAGGGTATAGAGTATAGGGTTTAGGGTTTAGGGTTTATTTAGAATATTACAAACGCAACATCAACATTAAGTTTAGTCCAGGTTAGGTTATGACTAATACTGTTATAAGTATTAAACCAAATGTAATAACCAACTATATATACTGGCACAATGTCGTGTGTTTACATACGGCTACTACTTATGCGTTAGCGTTTAAGCCATTAGCCACTTGTTCTTCCAGTGCGTATTCTGGATAGTACATATCTTTCAAGGATACACGTTCATGACTTTGAAAATGTCTCACTGTGATGGATAGAGTAGTTATTATTATTATTATTATTATTATTATTATTATTATTATTATTATTATTATTATTATTATTATTATTATTAGTATTATTAGTAGTATTTTTTTACACAAAATTAGTGGGCAGCCGAGAAACAAGCTGGGCTCCCACTCCCTTAGCAATAGAAAAACTAATCCTAGGGAAAATATGATGAGCAGCACGCGCTCCAGTATCCTGAGCCAAAGCGAAACCCCGAACTCTAACAAGCAACTCAACAGCATCAACATCCAACTCCCCAAGTGTCGAGAAAGAGAAAGGAAGGAATCCATATCCCTTAGCTGCACACAAATCCCGATACTTCGCACACTTGCGCTTGGCAACATTAGTAACCACATGTCCAGGCACAAAGTCCACCAACCCAGACCGGGTCAAAGGGGAAGACCCGGTCAGATCCACACACACATCCCGTCCCCTAACCCAAGCATAAAGGAGCAAGTCTGCAGGACGAAGGGACCTGTCACTCGTGCCGCTCAAACCAATATCCACTTCCTTACCAGCAGAAATGTCAGACTGGAAACAGACATCCAAGAGAGTGTCCCGAACTAGGTTATGTCGGTGCTTGATACCCACCATCCCAGCACATGACACCGCATGATCACCAAACACATCTCCATCAAAATTATATTATGAAAATTTAGGTTCTATATTTTCATAATATAATTTCGTTAAATACTTTATTATTATTATTATCCCCTCGCTCTATCAGAAGCTTCGTAGCTTGACTTTTTTCGGTCAACATCTTCAACTTTGATATCCAATTACTCGTAAACTATAATAATAAAGTATTTAACAAAATTATATTATGAAAATATAGAACCTAAATTTTCATAATATAATTTTATTACATATTTTGCCATTATAGTTTAAAAGTAATCGAGAGTCAAAATTGAAAGTCGTTGACCGAAAAAAGTCAAACTACGAATTTTCTATCAGAACGAGGGGATTATTATTATTATTATTATTATTATTATTATTATTATTATTATTATTATTATTATTATTATTATTATTTATGAAAATAAACTTTTTATTATTATTATTATTATTATTATTATTATTATTATTATTATTATTATCATTATTATTGCTTCAGTTCACTTCTAAGTTCATGGTTGTGTTTAGGATATAGTGTGTAGGGTTTAGGGTATAGGGTATAGGGTTTAGGGTTTAGGGTTTTTAAACATTACAAAATGCAACATCAACATTATCATAACGATGCAGCACTGATTCTAAAAGTTGGTTTACATCATAACTTATAATGCTATTTCAATGTGTTTACATCGATGCAACATTGATGTTTAGTGTAATGTTACTGCAATGTGTTAACATCGATGCAGCACTGATGCTCAGTGTTGATTTGCATCGTTGTAATTGATGTTGCATCAACGTTAATACTTTGATGCCGCATTGCTTATTTTCCAAAATTGTTTACGACGTTAAACCCAATACTCTTTCCATGGCGTATGAAACGGCAGAGTATGTTTAGAAAACGGCAGAGTATGTTCAGTACATCTAGTTCTATCGTTATATAATTTAATTTAGATTGGGAGGACTTAGGCGGCGGATGCGGTGGTGGGTGGTGATGGCGACGGCGGCGGAGGTGGTGGTGGTGGTGGTGGTGAAGGCTGGTGGTTGGTGGTAGTGATTGAATACGGCGGCGGAGGTGGTGGTGGTGGTGAGTGAATCCGGCGGCGGTGTGGAGGTGGTGGTGGTGGTTGAGGACTGGTGGTTGGTGGTGGTGCTTGGTTGGTAGTGATGACTGAAATTAAATATTTTAATATTTAATATTTAGAAATTAATAACTATTAAAATGATTTTTGTATATTTTGGTTTATAATTTGTTGTATTTATTAATCATTATTTAATCTAAAATAATAACAAGTGGCACACTTTAAATGGTGTACTAAAAATAGTACAATGCAACTAGTACTAAGTTTAGCCAATCCCAACCTAACAATAATCTCCTCGTCTCTTTTTCCTCTATCTATCTTCACATGTTTTATTTTGTTTCATTTGACAAATTTTTTTTATTTTAAATAATAATGTATTCATTTTTTAAAATAAAAAGTTTTTGTTAAACTTTTCGAGCTACATCGCGACAAAAGTACTAACATTTGTTTTTAATCACCAAAATGAATGTAAATAGTGAATCTTTTTAAGTTTTTTTTTCTTTTTCATTTGCGTATATATTTATGAATGAAATACAAATAATTAGTAAAACATATTAAAAATACAAATATGCTAGTTCCCGTTTTTTGCAATTTTCTAATATTTTTTTACTAATTATTTGTATTTCATTCATCAACATATATTCAAATGAGAATTAAAAATAAAATATAAAATATAAAAAAACCAATCACTATTTACATTGATTTTGGTGATTAAAGCTAGTACTTTTGTCACGATGTAGTTTGGAAATTTTAATTATTAGTTTTTACTTTAAATGAAAATGAATAAATTTTTTAATTTAAAATAAAAGGAATTTGTCAAATGGAACGAAATAAAAGCGTGAAGAGAAATGGAGGGAAAAGAGAGTAGGAGATCATTATTGTTAGGTTACACCTAGTGTTTGGGACTGGATGTTGAAGGTGGATTTTTTATCTTCATGTGTAAAATTTACTCTTCAAAATAAAAAATCCACCTCCAAAATTCAGTTCCAAACAATCTAATGATGTTCATTTGTAGTTTAGTTTCTTAAGATTTAAAAAGTTCATTTTAGTCTTTATTTGTGTGAAAATAGTGAGTTGGTCACTTTTTCTTGAATATTTTTTCAAACTAAACCATATGATGATGTGGATGACGTGGACAAGAATATTTGACACACTACATGACGATATTTGTTGATCTACAAATTAAACTACACACAACAAATATTTTTTCAAACTAAACCATATGATGATGTGGATGACGTGGACATGAATATTTGACACACTACATGATGATATTTGTTGATCTACACATTAAAGTACAATATCTGAAATTTTTCCCGCCCTTCGAGATTCATGAAATTCTTATGTGGACTAGGTCAAAGAGACTTTGATAGAGTTTGTAATTTTAAATTACACCTCGTTGACTACATGTATAGTCCACACTTGATTAATATGGGTGGCACATCACAATGTCTATGAAATTTATCATAGATCAGGTTTACTATAGAATTTTCCATTAAATCTGATTGGGTGACTGGACAAGCTGGTATTGTTTCCCTTAGATCCAGGATGGGTGGGCCGGTGGGTGTTGAACTGAACGGTGTGGTTGTGTCCTCGTGGATTCGTTCATTTAGTTCTATCCCTATGATTGTATATAATTATATATGGACTCAAACCGAAGAGACACAAGTCATAACCTAACGTAAAAGTTTCAAATTATCGAATTTAGTACTATTTTCATATCCATAGAGATTTTGGACTATTTAAATATATAGTTACCCCATGTAAAAAAATAAATGAAAAACTCTGATTAAAAAAGACTCAAAAGTAAATGACAAACTCTGATTAATTTTCTCTTTTTTTTCCCTAAATTGTTTCTTCTTAAAAAAATATACTTCTGGAAGTATAATTGAAGTATAATTTTTCTGAATTTGTTTCCCAGATTTTATCCAATTTTTCATTTTTTATAATTTTTTTTTAATAAATATGATGTCATCAAGTGATGCGGCTACATTGACACCTTGACTTTGTTGTCACATAAGCACTCAAAAATGTGAAAAAGGACCAAATTTGCCAGATATATCAAACTTTGGGACTAAAATTGTCGTTAACATCAAACATGGAACTGCATTTGCCATGCCCCTTAAACTTTGGGATGAAAAATGCAATTTTTCCTAGATTACATGTGTATGTTTCTCCATAATGTAAGAGAAATGTACATAGTGCAGTAATACAAAAAGTTTGGTGGGAAAACCGTCTACGTTTAACCAATAAATCGATTAATATTATTGTTAAAAGTAAATCGATCGATTGTGTTGGTAACAAAATTATTCTTCGTTTACTTTCCACGTAAAATACAATACATTCCCAGTAATAACTGCAATGTTTAAACTTTACTCTTTTCTATCTCTTTTGAGGTAGACATAGTAAATGATGGGGTAATCAAACATTCAAACTTGAATACGAACCATTTAAGGCTTTGTTCCCTTCGTCTGAACATAACATAACTGAACTGAATGAATTTGAGTTGAACTGAGCTGAATTTATTTGTAGTATAAAATACTATTAAACAAATTTGAAATGAACTTAATGCATCTGAATTGAACTGAACTCAATGCATCTGAACTGATTTGAACTGAACTGGTTTGAACTGAATTTAAAATAATTAATTTTCAAATGAAAATGAAGAGAAGTCTAACATTCAAACAACTTTTGAAACATTAAAGTATCCCTTTAGGTAAGAGAGGTGAAGGATTTGAGTATATCACGTATACATTCTCTATTATATATTGGCATAAAACTATTTTTTTTTTAATAAAAACAAATTGATGTTTAGAAAAAGAAAAAAAAAAAGAGACGGTATCCTTCTCCTTTGGGTTAGATCCAGCTCCCCGCTTCCCTCACGGGCTAAAATACATTTTGTAAATTTATTCGGAGAATAGCTATGACGCAGTTCGATGATAAGGTAGTTGATTAAAAAGCAAGTGAAAAAAAGGTAAAGGAAAAGAATATGATATTGCATGTTATATAGGAAAAAATGTGGAATTAAAGGTTTTAGCGAATATGATAGGGGTGAAAGAGGACAAATAAGAAAAGATGGATGGAAAAGAATAGAAAAATCAAATTGAATTGAATTAGTAGTACTACTAATTAACTAGAGAGAATATAAAGTGTGACTTATAACAAGACAAGCAGCCTCCCGACAAAGATTTCACAGTACGGACCAGACATACCCATTCCTTAATATTCTCTTTCACTCATTTCCGTAAAAATTATTTTTAAATATATTTACTTCTTAAATAAATTAAAAAAATAAACTTTTCTAACAACTAATCCTGATTATATCACATTATTATTCTCTTGTATTAAGGGTTATTTTGTTTGTTAGTTGTGACATGCCAAAATTATGATAATACATGATGTTAAAACATTCTTCTCGTAATATTCAATTAGTTGCGATATTCCTTTCATTTGGATGTAACTGGATAGCTATGAGCCAAGTCCTCGTCGTGTTATTATTAGCGTTATTAATTAATTTAAATAATTAATTGTGGTGATTTTGATTTTTCCTTTCATATGGACCGTGAGAACGAACAATGGCACGAACTAAAAGCATAGGTACTTGTGATTTGATCATTCATTCTTTTACTCTCCGTCTTGAGCTACCAAGGGTGTAAGAATAAGAACATATGCCAAAGATCGAGCCCCTTATGTTGACTACTTTAAATTTTGTGTCTTTCAATTTGTTTGTTGTTGCCCACACATATTTTTAATACATACGATCGACCATGAATACAAATCTGGATTCAGGAATTATTTAGATTCTAAAGAAAAATAAAATGTTTCAGAATGTTATATTTAATGTTTCGAATATAAAATGGTAAGTTATGAGGACAAAAAATTTACCAACAGTTTGGAATTCCATGTTCACTTATCTCGTAGAGTTAAAATTTGAAGTGTTTTGGTATATTTGTTCCATCTGAATGAAAAATCATTGACACTATTCTTTACTCATGAATTGAAATATTCATCAATCGCTAGAGTTTTGTTAAATTACTAAAGACGCTGGAAAAGATAAAGGCAGACCAATTCGTATAGTTATGAGCATTTTTCACCAAAATCTACATGATTTTTTTTAGAAAATTTTAAAATAGCACATAAGTACATAACTTAGAACCAACTCTATGTGAAATTCAACACATGTTATATTGTCATTAGACGTATTAATTAATTTTCTTACTACTAACAATGAACATTCACATCACATCGATCTTTGTATACTTTAAGTAATCTTGCAACTTGGATTTCACTACTGATCGATAAGTGATTACCCTCAGAGACTAGCTTTCCATGGATTAGCTTTGCAGAATTGTTACATGCATGGTAATAGTAAAAGTAATTCTCACAATGTACCTTTCTTTCCCTCTTACCTCCTAATCAATTCAATTACTTAACCTGGGAAAAAATAGGTTCTACTTTTTCCCTTGACCATTTTGCGATAAAAGCAAAAGCAAGACAAGAAAGAAAAGCAACCAAAAGAGACGACATGGAAAGAAAGGAAAAAGAGAAGCTACTAAAGAAAGGGGAAGGAGTGTTACAATTCAAGAAGCAAATGGCCCCTTAATATTAAAACATATTGTTTACGTATTAATTTTTTTCATACGTTTTTATTATTAACATACTTTATTTACATATATTTATTGATAGATGGCGGTTCTAGATCTATGCATGATGTTCAAACCTCAAATGACCGTAAATTTTGTTTGGGCCTATGGCGTTCAAATAATAAGTATTATACTTCAAGTATAGTAGAGCATAATTTATTTCTTTTTTAAACTACATTTCTTCTGATGTTTTTAAAGTCGCAACTTTAAATGAGAATTTTATGCAAATTTCAAATTAATGTTCTGTGTAAATTTCTCACATTTAGTATTATATTCTTCATGTCGCATTATACTCTTTTCTTATGTGTCATGTATAATTCGATGAATGCTTTAATCAAGTACGCAAATATATATAAAACATACAAAAAGTGGCAATAGAAATAAAAGAGAATTATGTGTTGCGTCTAGACATTTGATACGTGCAGGGTTGTGTTTAATTTGTTGTGTTATGTAAAATAAATTCTCGTACTTAATCAAGTGAGGCCGAGAACCTGAAAAAGTTTCCACAAAACTCTTCTCTTCTCCTTCAATAGCTGCCTAGCTACAGAGCATCGGCATCCTCCAATTATTCTTAAGAGAGAAGGCAAAAAGTAAAGTAAGAATGAGACACCAACCAAACTAAAATATTCCACACACACAAAGTGATCAATTAAACACTATATTCACATTTAAAAATACTTTATATTTCCTCTATTCGTTTATAATTTACCTTTTTATCAACTGCGTTCGACCACGGATTAATCCTAAATTATACCGATACAATTCATTTAAAAAAGATATAATTAAAGTATAAATTAGTAGTATTTTTAAATTTTTTTACAAATATAATTTAGGTGTAATATACAAATTAAATATATACACAGTTGATTAAAGATGAAGATTGTAAAAAAATGGACCAGGTACTGCCGTATATAAGTAAGTAAAACCTTTTATTTGTATTTCTTTCCAACACACATAACATTATAATTATTATTTGTTAACTACAACCATGAATGAAGGTGTTGTCCGAAGCTCTCAGATGGTGGCTGCCGGAGCTCCCAACTGGTGGAGCAGCACCAACAGTACTACCAGGGCTCCACCTCCCCACCACCAGGGAACTTTGTTGGCTGCTGCTCCGCCACCGCAAAGCCACTTCCCTCCTCTCTCATCTTCATGGAATGGTCAGAACCAAGAGCTACCCGAGTCTTGTTACCAACTACTCTTGTATGTATATTTCTCCTTTTCATTTTAGGGTTGATCACAATATTAAAGTTTTGAACCAATTAAGACCCTTCTATCTAATTCGAGCATGTTTTATGCTTTGTCTGTACTATGTTTTTTCATTAATAACTTCTTTTTTTCGCCGTTTAAGAAAAAAGAAAAAAGCTTCTATGTAAGATCCAAAAAGTCTTGTTATAAATTTTATAAATTTATGCATGCAATATAGTACCATATTACATAGTAATTTCATGCAATTTATAACAAGTGATACTTATGATTTTTATTATTTTTTACTTAATTTTTTGTTTTTGTGATTTTATAATAGAGGAGGATCAGTTGGTGAAGAAGAAAAGTTGAGCAAGAACATGAGCCATATGCAGCAGCAGAACAAGAAGTTGGAGAATTGGGAGCATAATTTCTTGAATCAGAGTTCAATAACTTCATGTGGAATTGAAGATGATGAAGAAGATCATGTCAAGCAGCAACAAAATTTACAAGAGAACAATTTCTTGCAGGCACTTCAGCCCATTATTAGTGCTAATTCTTGGCCTTATAACTTTAATCATCATGATCAAATAGTATCTAATGATACTTCTTCTCCAAAATCATCATGTGTTTCAACTACTTTGAGCACTAACAACATGTTGGATTTTTCACACAAGTTTTCAGATCCCAATTCATCTCATGAGGTATGTATAATATACATAATATTATATTTTCGTATTCAATTTTGCCATTAATTAGAAGTTTGATTAATTTATGATTAATTATGTCATTTTTGCTATCTAGTGCAACAGTGGAGGCTCAGGTGGGCCGGTAGCCAAGAAGCCCAAGATTAATCAAGCTTCTTCTGCTCAATCTACCTTTAAGGTAATTTAATACTAAATACTACTCCAATTTTAGTACTCGTAGAAACAAAAGAAGTAAAATTTAGTTTTCCAACTTTTGGTATAATGGATGAAGGGAAACGTTTTATTTTTATATTTTTTTAAATAGGTAGTAATTAAAATGTTGAATAATTTTGATTGTACGACAGTATTTTGAAAAATGTGATTTGATTTCACTCATTTCAGCCATAAGCCATTTTCTTTTCTTTTCTTTCATTTTCCATTGAAACATCACAGCCTTATTGAAATTAATTTGGATTTTGCATTTTCTCTTTTTTGAGGGCCGGATGTGTTTCTAAACGTTTAAAACATTTTATTATTTGAGGTACTATTCTAGTACTCTAGTAGTAGTAAGTCAAGAATTGTTTTGAAAATCTCTAAGTAAATAATTTCTAATCTTTAATCAATATAAACACTTGTTTAATTCATTGGAGAACTGACCCTCAATGGTCGACGAAGCTATGTATAATTAGTTGCACGTAGGGATATCCCGTGAAAATCCAAAAACAAAAATAAAAACAAATTTACTTTTGCATTTTACATACTCTTTCACACCTTTCTCTTTCAACAGTTGCAGTTGTGAATTTCTCTTTTCAAAACTTGGAATGTAATTTTTGTCTTTCTTGATTGTCTTTTTTCTCTACTTGCATATTCTTTTACTACCTCTCTATTCTACACCACACAGAATAGAGAAATTTGATCGCATCTCTTTGTAATTGTTTAAATTCTACTTCAATCACATCTTTTTTGGTTGATTTTCTAAAAACAGGTGAGAAAAGAGAAATTGGGGGACCGGATTACCGCCCTTCACCAGCTAGTTTCCCCATTTGGAAAGGTATATATATTTCAACTTTATTTGAGCATGCGTATTTTATACGCGTGTCCAAACTCCAAAGTCACGAATGAGTCGTACTACGATTAAAATTAAAGTTCTTTGAAACCAAGTGTTGATAATCAGTTTAAATTTGAATATGTATATATATATATATATAATGTTCTATTAGTAATCTTTAAATTTACTTTCCATTGTAACTTTATCACTTTAACATCTTTAGGGTTTGCCTTTTGAGAGATAGTAGTGTATAACATTTTTTTAAACGCAACTTCAAAGAACGTGTTGCATTTTGATTAATTTTTGGCAATTGTTTTGCAGACTGACACAGCTTCTGTATTGTTAGAAGCTATTGGATACATTAGATTCCTTCATAACCAAGTTGAGGTGACGCTTCTATGTTCATATTTAATGTACAATACTTTTGAAAACTCAGAGATCATATTACTGGCAAATAGACAATAGTACTTTAGTTTTCATTAATTGTTTAGTTTTGTTTCATTGAAATAACATATGTTCATTCTTCTTTTGCCAACATTGAGTTATTATGCAGGCCCTCAGCATGCCGTACTTGGGCAATGGCGGATCAAGAAACATAAGCCAACATCAAAATGTAAGAATTCCTAGCTAGCTAGAGACATATTTACAAAAAGAACAACTTATTTGACCTCATAAACTGCTTTGAGTAGATGGCCTTTTTTGGAAAAGATGGCTGTCACTCTTTTTTGTACACGGTATTAGAGCTCATAAACTGCTTCGAGTCTTGTTCGAGATAAGAATAGCATGTCATACTTATAAATTTGTATCCCTACATTGCATAAAATTGAGATTCCCTTTAAGTGATCAGCAGTATATATATATGATATCATACCTTTATTTTGTCCATTTAAGAGTGGATGGCCATACTCAAGTCGGCTATACAGTATCATCATCGATCCATATACTGAGTGAATAGTAGTATATGTTCACATGTTGTGTGACCTATATTGCACTTGAAAATCACAAGTTCACAAGCACAGATCATGTGTCGAGTCTAACTACCAGAACTAAAACAAGAACATTCTTGGGAGTTGGGAGAGCATTGTACGTTGTAATTTGATGAAGTTAATTAGTATAGGAATTTTAGCTAATTTCAAAGTGGGTTTTCTATGACTTTGTGGTTTAACCAAAGAGCGCTCGCACATTCAAAACTTGTGTTTTATTGAATGTGAATAATCTACTATGATAGTAAAAAGCACTTGAGAAAGAATTACTAAAATTCATTTGGTGGTGAAAGAGTAATTGAAACTCAAAGTGTGTTGGTTGAGAACTTAGCTAGGAAGCTCAAGATTTTGAATTGGAAGGTATCCCATATAGCTAAAAAGGGAAGAGTATGAACTAAACATATAAGTGTCTAGTTTGCAAGAGTGTTTGGACCCCTTGGGGGTACCCATGATTTTGGAAGGGGGGAGGAGCTACATGGCTCCTCGGTTCGCCCAAGCCTGGCTCCGCTAGGAGCCGGGTGGTGGATATTAACTTTTTGGGCCAAATACTAACTTGACATTTGGATCCAATTAGAAGAAGCCCAACAGGGCGGTCCGGTCCAGTCCATTTCGCTGCAGATTGTACTGCTTGAGCGAAAAGTTCTGGAGCGCGAACAGACATGAAGCTTGAGCGAAAAATTGTGTTTTTTCGTTTCAGCATTTTGATCGAATTGTTGTGTTCATTCAGTCGAACCTTTGCGTTCTTTCATCAATTCGCTGTTGTTCGTCGCACCACTTGCCCTATTATAAATAAAACCTTCCAGTATAGCAAAACAAACTCAATTCATTCTGCTCTTCTCCTCTACTACCAAATAATTATGTTCTTCCTTATTGAGATAAACCAGCTCAAACTTAGTTTGGCGTGCTACCTTCTAAATTCTCCTACAGTCTTATCTTGGGGATATATTTGCTGTACAGTGAGCACTGGTGCAGGACAAATATTATCTCAGAGAACTCGAACTATCCCGTTATTCTTCAGCATTACTTACACCTACTTATACTCTCTTTCAGTTTCCTCTCATACAGATACTTTCCTGAACAGATACTTTCCTGAAAGTGCTAATATTCCAACAATTAGTACTAGTGTTTGTAAGGAAAAGGGTAAGAAGAGATAAAGCAAGCCTATTGATCTATCTTTGTTTATGTCTTTCTCTGTGCTGTTTATACATGTGAGGAGGCATCATAGAGAAAGTACAAATGAGCACATGTTGGTTAACATATATGACTGTTACACTAAAAGCTACTACTTGAATTTGTAAGTAATGAAGTAATAAGTAATTACTCTCTTTTTTGATCAGGTTCAAGGGGATCACACTCAAAGGAATTGTTTATTCCCAGAAGATCCTGGTCAGGTACATTGGATATTTGGATACCTCCTGCTCTCATTTCATGGGGCTTAATAAAACCATGGAGTATATAGAAATGGAGTGCTTCTCTCCTTCAAAGCTTGCACATTTAATTTACACCCCAACTAAAGTTCAACGAGAGAGACTTAGTTAATACTAGTTCAATGTATACTAATGCAGAAATTTCTGGGAACGTAACTAAAAATAACTAGCAAACAATGTTTGTTTTTGTGTAGCTTTTGAATGAGAAATGTGTGAAGAGGAAAAGCCAATGTGAGCAGGTATGTACCAAAATATACTGATCAGTACTCAAAAGCTGGTTTATTTCGTCTTAATTAATTTACTTATAATTTTTATGGTTGGATCAATTATAGGAAACCGAGGATGTTGGAGTGGAGGACTTGAGGAGTAGGGGGCTGTGCCTAGTTCCGGTATCATGCACGCTCCAAGTAGGGAACCAGACCGCAGCTGACTACTGGGCACCCGCATTTGGAGGAAATTTTTAGTCTAATAACAACAAATTAAGAAAGCACCAGCTGCACAAGTATGATCGAGATCATAAAATGACATAACATCATCAACAGTCAGTCTGCTAATGAATCAACAAGTATTCCACCCAAGCCTGACTGATCATGATGCTATCCATTTTGTATAGAGTCTTAATTAATTAAGGTGTGATGTACGATTAATGTTGCGTATACGTATAACTTCTTAATTGGCAGCTTAAGTATTTTTTTAATGTGTATTGCATCGGTTTTAGACCTCCTAAATCCTAATCATCCATGGAAATATTCGAGTTCTAATTTCTTTTTATGATATGATGATATATATGTTGTTAGATTAGATTGTTTAACAAGCACCCTAATTATGACTACTTACTACTATGTCGGTATAAAATCCATTTTTGATATTCAGTGTGACATGTTCAATTTATATATTCTAAAATGGTTTGTTGTGTTCAATTTTGGTACTTTATTGTAACAACCATGTCAATTGAGACCCTCCCCCGGCACGAAATTTGTAATTTCTATTAAATAATATTAATAAACCAAGTTTTGCATTTTAACCCCCTTAAAAAATCACAATTATACATTTTGAACCCTGAAAATTGTTCCTGGATTCGCCACTGTCAATAGTTGAGGTATGAATGTGTATTTTTTTCCCTTACCATATACATTTATTTAATCAAATTACACGAAATCACCGTAATTATAAAAGTATCCTACTAAGCATCTCGCCTTCACTTTATCATTTTACTCCAAAACAATCACTTAATTTCTCCAAGTGTCAACCTCAAACGTAGTTTTGGGTTGCTTTATCCAAGCATCATCAACAACCCAAACCATATCATCCTCAAGCGTGATTAGTGTTGGTTCCTCCACGCATCAGAGGCACACAAGCATCATCATCAACCAAAACCACATACACAGACATCACATTCACACAAGATAATGGTTGATTTAAGATGCTCACTCCCAAGTCCCAAGTATCACAGTCAAACCCAAACATGCATGGTACTCTCTTTTCACGCACATCAACTACTAAATTTTAATTTGACTGTTTTACTACCTTTTTCTAACCATTTTTTCATAAATACCATTTATGAAAATCTATCCCAGTCAACAGGTAGACTCAACCAAAATAAACCGTAAAATGTGAACCGAACCAAAACCAAACTGAATTGACAGTTTTTTAATTGAAATCGCCAGTTTAAAATTTTGGTTACGGTTCATAATTTTCATGAACCGTGTGGTTTATGAACCAACTGAAACCGCCGCTTCATAATCGAATGAATCGTCCGTTTCTTAAGCAACAATAATGTTTTTCAATATAACTCATAAAATGTAATATAAAAAAAAAATTAACTGGGCCATTGAGGTGAGTCCAAGTTACTTGACTTACCGCCTTAGTGGCCACCTTTAGCAATTATTTTTTAGTAGCTTTGGAATAGGTCCAATTTTTTATTTTCTTTAATGGTTCAAACCGCATGAACCACCGATTAAAAACCACAACCGAAACCAATAATTACGGTTCATAGTTTCATGAAACTGAATCGGCGGTTCATGAACCGAGAACCGCCGATTCAGCAAAACTGGTCAGGTCTATCAACAGGTCAAAGTCAAACTCCATGCCACCAAACTAAAAACGGCCTTCGTGAAATCCATGTTACCGGGTCGACCTTGTAGGTTTTACAAACTTAGGTTATATTGTACCGTGACTGGAAATTCCGAGCAAATTCACCGGTGAGAATCAGAGGCGAAATCAAATCTAACCCTAATCTCTTTCTGCGCTGCGCTTTCGTCTTCAAGGTATCATCGATTCACCATATTTCCTCTTGCTGTTTCTCGATTTGTTACTAATTTCACGCATACCTTTCTGCAAGCTCTCAATGAAGTTTCAATCGCCTACTATTCCTATTATATGAGCTGTAGTAAATACAGGGAGTTGCTATGTTTTCTAGTTGTGGATTCTTAGGCTGTTTCTGTATATAAAGTTGCTAAATACTAAGCGTTTTTTTATACATGAGACTTACAGAGGCGGAATCTATAGACCTATAATGATAACAATATTAGGTATATAGATTTTGTAAATTGGAGCTACTATAGGCAGATGACTACTTTTTCTGTATTGTATTGTCTGTCATTGATTGATTAACTTCTCGATCAATATTGAAATTCTATATTCTAGCAGCTATCTACCAAGCATATGTTGTTTGTTTAAGCGTATGCCATCTGCTATTGCCAATCTGAGTTAAGTCATGAATATGTTGTTGCTACTTGCCTGTTATTAACATAATTGTAGAACGATTATTTCTCACGGATAATGGATTTTAATGTGTTGATTGTTTTGTCATTGTGCAAGTTATGTATTCTGTGCAATGTGACTTTGTTTGGTTCCTTCCTTCAATAGGTATTTTGTTTTCGACTGTCTGAACTCTGAGTTATGCCTAATTTTAGTCCTACATTTCCATGGTGTGTATTGTTCATTATGGTCTGAACTGTACGACTGTCTGATTATCACTTGGTGTAACTTTCCAGAGTATATTTTCCATATTCATTGGTGAGATTGCATTGGGGAGCTAGCTTCTTGGTGTAGATATGGAATTGATAGCGTCTTCTGCAGATGATGCCTCTCAAGTGCGAAACAAAGAGGTAAAACTAATAATAAAATAACCTTACTCCTGCCCCCCTCCAAATGGGAAAAGAAAATAAAATGTTTAAGGTTGAATCACATTTGTTCTACTATCTGGTAGTGTTATATGCCGTTCTTTTATTGTGTAACGTATTACTATTTTATGGGTTTCACTAGTTTCCATCTTCCAATATTCTGGATTCACTGTAATGTAGTCGGAGGATAGGGAGAATAACTGATGCATAACAATATATATTTATACTTCCTTTTTAATCTCATTTCAGGTCATGATAGAGAATTACATGACAGAAAATATTAATGAAAGGAAGGATCAAAAGTTGATTCGGAATATTTGCATTCTCGCACATGTTGATCATGGAAAAACAACGCTTGCGGATCATTTGATTGCGTCCCACGCTGGGGGTGTGCTTCATCCAAAGCAAGCTGGTAAGCTTAGGTTCATGGATTACCTGGATGAAGAACAGCGGCGTGCAATTACTATGAAGAGCTCATCCATTGCCCTTAATTTCAAAGATCACTCAATAAATTTGATTGACTCACCTGGCCACATGGATTTCTGCAGTGAAGTATCGACTGCTGCACGCTTGAGTGACGGTGCATTAGTACTAGTTGATGCTGTTGAAGGTGTTCACATTCAGACTCATGCTGTATTGCGTCAAGCATGGATTGAGAAACTGACACCATGTCTAGTTCTAAATAAAGTTGATCGACTGATATGCGAACTAAATTTGAGTCCCAAGGATGCATATACTAAGTTGTTAAAGATTATACACGAAGTCAATGGGATAGTTAGTACTTACAAGTCTGAAAAGTACTTATCTGATGTGGATTCCTTACTTTCAGTTACTCCTGATGATAATTTGGATAAAGAGAAATTGGAGTTTGTAGAGTATGATGAGGAGGATACTTTTCAACCTCAAAAAGGAAATGTTGTCTTTGCATGTGGTCTTGATGGATGGGGATTCCGGATTAACGATTTTGCAAAATTTTATGCCGCTAAGCATGGGGGGAGCTTAGCTACATGGCAAAAAGCATTATGGGGGCCTCGATACTTTGTTCCCAAGACAAAAGAGATTGTGAATAGCAACAAACGTCCCGGTGCATTGAAGGATCCTATGTTTGTTCCATTTATTCTAAAACCACTTTGGCAAGTTTATCAGACTGTGGGAAAAAGTGATAGTGGATTATTGGAGAAGGTTGTCAAATCTTTCAACCTGTCTATACCTCCACGTGAACTCCAAAACAGGGATCCAAGGGTTGTACTGCAATCTGTCATGAGTCGGTGGCTTCCATTATCAGATACCGTGTTGTCTATGGTGGTTGAATGCATACCTGACCCTGTTGCTGCCCAGTCTTTCCGGATATCGAGATTGTTACCTGAAAGAGATGGCTTTCTAAATGATGATAACTCTGATGTGCTTGCGGAGGCAGAACTTGTGAGGAAATCTGTCGAGGCATGTGATTCTAGTCCTAATGCACCGTGTGTGGCCTTTGTATCTAAGATGTTTGCTGTCCCCATAAAGATGCTTCCCCGTGGAGATATTGTGCACAATTCCTCAGATGATGGAGACTCAGGAGAGTGTTTCCTTGCATTTGCCAGGATCTTTAGTGGTGTTCTCATTGCTGGACAGCGGATTTTTGTGCTTTCTCCACTGTATGATCCGCTGAAGGTTGAACTAAAGCAGAAGCATGTTCAGGCAGCTGAGGTGCAGTCATTGTATCTAATGATGGGTCAAGGGCTGAAACCTGTTCCAATTGCCGAGGCAGGAAATATTGTTGCTATTCGAGGTCTTGGTCAGCATATACTGAAAAGTGCTACCCTCTCATCTACAATCAATTGTTGGCCTTTCTCCAGCATGACTTTTCAAGTAACACCGATGCTTAAAGTTGCAGTTGAGCCCTCTGATCCAGCTGATATGTCAGCACTGGTGAAAGGTCTAAGACTTTTAAACCGTGCAGACCCCTTTGTTGAAGTCACTGTTTCTGGTAGAGGAGAGCATGTCCTTGCTGCTGCTGGAGAAGTTCACTTGGAGAGATGTATCAAAGATTTAAAAGAAAGATTCGCAAAGGTAAATTTGGAAGTCTCTGCTCCCCTTGTATCTTACAAAGAGACTATTGAAGGTGAAGTGACTAATCCTCTAGATAATCTCAAGATATATAGTGAAAACTGTGAGTATGTGGAGAAGACAACACAAAATGGTAGGTGTGTTGTTCGCGTACAGGTTGTTAAACTTCCTGATTTTCTTACTAAGTTGCTCAATGATACCTCTGAACTGCTGATAGATATTTTAGGAGGGAAATCTGAACAGGCTTTGAAAAGCTTAGAAACCTTGCGAGGTAGCATTGTGGAAGATGAGAATCCTATCGAAGCACTTAGGAAAAGGATGATGGATGCTATAGAAAGTGAAATTTCCTCTGAGACTAGGGAGACAGAGAAGGATCGGTTTGAGAAATACAGAGAATCATGGAAACAGTTGTTCAAGAGGATTTGGGCATTGGGCCCTGGCCAAGTTGGTCCTAATATTCTCTTCACACCTGGGCTAGGGAAGGGCATGAATGGTTCTGTTCTTATCAAGGGTCATCCTTATGTATCTGATAAATTAGGTTTTCAAGATTTATGTGACAATAATGAAGCAGTATCATCTTCTGAAGCTGATGAAGTGTTAGATAGAGAAGTAGAGGGTCTTGAGAGCAGTGTTTTGTCTGGATTTCAGTTGGCTACTTCAGCCGGTCCTTTATGTGATGAACCTATGTGGGGCTTGGGATTTTTCGTTGAGGTTCACGTATTGCCCGTTGATAAATCGTCAAGTGAGGATAATAGTTCGGTTCAGCAACCTGAGCAGTATGGCATTATCACTGGCCAAGTAATGATAGCTGTCAAGGAGGCCTGTAGAGCAGCTGTACTCCAGAGAAAACCTAGGCTTGTTGAACCGTTGTACTTCTGTGAGTTGAATACTCCAACTGAGCATTTAGGATCCATGTATGCAGTACTGCATAGAAGGCGGGCTGAAACTATAAATGACGAAATGCAGGAAGGATCCTCGTTGTTCACTGTGCAAGCTTATGTCCCTGTTGCAGAAAGCTTTGGATTCGCAGATGAACTGAGAAGATGGACATCTGGAGCATGTAGCGCCTTACTAGTTCTCAGTCATTGGAAAACTCTTCCAGAGGATCCCTTTTTTGTACCCAAAACAGAAGAAGAAATTGAAGAATTTGGAGATGGTTCTAGTGTGCTTCAGAATACAGCTAGGAAGCTAATTGATGCTGTGAGGCGACGGAAAGGTCTTCCCGTGGAGGATAAGGTAGTTCAGCATGCAACCAAGCAGAGGACTTTGGCTCGTAAAGTGTAGGGCAGATAGGCAGATATTGTATCAGATTATTGCCTCTTTAAAGTGTAAGGCCTCACTCACATCATACATTCTCACACAATTGCAATTTTGTACTGAATTCTAAGAAATTTTATAATCATGGATGAATCTACTTTGCATTCTCTCATATCAATCCTCTAACATTGTTAAATAGTGAGGGGTTAGTATTTTTCGTTTCTGCAGTTTTTTTTTTTTTTTTTACTTGGGCATATTTTGTCTTGATTTATCTTCAGCTCCCTTTTGGTGTTGGTGTTAGTGATACATTACCCTACCCTTTACCTAAGTGGACCAGCGGGGGGAGTTGAGGAAACACCAAATGGCAAGCTGATTATGCACAGAACAGAGCAGATGAGAGATGACTGAACTGAAACAGTCGGTCAATAATTTCGGCTGATGATGAAAAGGAAATGAAGAAGGAGAAGGAAGATGATTCTGAATTTCAACTCACGGATTTTGTCAGCTACGATTAGTTCCTACTTGTAGTTTTCTGCTACTTAATGGCATAAATTAATAAATCAATCAATCAATTTTGATTTATTTATTTGTCCAACCATTGATTCGAAACCGCCGGCTGTGGGCGGCAAAGTCCGTCAAACACTGCAATAGAGAAACCACAACAAGATGATAACGATGATGATGATGACTTTATCGAATCAACACCAAAACAACATCAACACCAAAAACTCCAATTCACCATGTCCGCCACATCTTCCACCCAACTCCTCCGCCACACAGCTGCCTTCCTCTCCGAAACCCTCTCCCAACCCGACCTCCGCCGCCACCTCTTCTCCTCCTTCCTCAACCGTCTCTCTCCCAACCTCCTCAAGCCACTCAACTTCGCTTCCCAAACCATCGAAAATGCTATCACCACCACCAGCCCTTCCATCCGCTCCTCCTCTCTCCGACTCTCCGAGAAGCTCCTCCGCCACAACTCCAACCACCCATTCTCCTCCTTCCTCCTCGCCCTCGTTTACTATATTTCTCAACGGGAACGTGAAGCTTCGGTTTCTCTACTTGATGTGTTTGATATTGACCCCTCATTAGCTAGGTCTGAGATCGCCCCCTTTTTGTTCCAGGAGCTGTTTCTGATTCATTTCATTCCGTTGATGGAGTGGTATAATGAGCAGAGGACACACATTTTGACTAATTTGTCGAATTCTGGTGGGTATGAGAGTGGTGGTGGCGGTGGAGATAATGACAATGATGATGATGATAGATCCATCGTTTCGAATGGGACAACAAGTTTGTCAAAGATGAGTGGAGGTCAGGCTTCAGAGTTGAAGGAGTTGGAGAGGCATTACGAGGACTTGCTCGATCAGAATTGTAGGATGTTTGTTAGTTATTTTAAGGACATTTTGCAGAATGGTGATGGAGAGAATAACTTGATTGCTCCACCGGTTATTATATTGCGTAAAATGAGCGAACAGAAGGATGATCGTGGCGATGAAGTGAAGATCAAGAACGTGGAGTTTGGTTCGACTAACAGACGGTATAATGTAATGCATTTTTACCTTCTGGGTGCATAGTGTTCTTTTGTTATCCCTTTTGACACCATATCATTGCTTATGAATACTTGTTGAAATGAACATGATAAGGGCATTGATTCGCTAAGAATCGTATTTACAACTAACAAAATGCAGCATCCAGGTACATGTGCATTGTTCCTCCTAATTAATTGTGTTGTCCAGTTTGCAGAAAACAGTTGGAGTTATTGTAAATTGCATTTGTTTAGCTATAGATTGTCTTTTTTAGATTCACATTATTAGCAGAAAAATGATTCTGAAATGCGATTTTCTGTTGAAATGTAACTAGTATTGGACTTATTTTATTAAGGTTGTTGCTATCATTATACTAGTTTGAAATGTTCTTGGTCCATTCGAGTTGCAGTCTTCATCCCCTGCATATTTTATAATACTAGCTTTTAAAAATTCAGTCACTGTCAGTTTGCTACTCCATGACTCTACAGTGTGTTTATAAAATTCTTTAAGCATAGTAGGTAAGAAGTACCAAACAATGGAATCAACACAAATTGCTTGAACTTTCTGTCAAGAATTCATGGTCTGATTCTTTCTTATCATGTTTGTGCAGCCAATATGGGCAGAAGGAGATGGATCAGTTGATTTCCACAACGACAGGCCGAAAAGCCTTTCTACGCTTCCATCTTTGTATCCTGAAAGAGTATCTATAAGCGTCCTCACGAATCAAAGATCCTCGAAGAAGTGGGAATCATCGGTTTATAATAATAAGTCTTCCACCTATGACAACTTGAGTGATTGTTCTACCTCGGATTCTGATGCTGAACAAGAAGAGGTAGTTGATGTTTACAATGTACTATTATATGTTCCTTATGGTCTGATATACCTAAGCTACCTGTTCCAGTTGTTTTTTAAAGTGACTCTTGTCTTGTAGGAGAAGACAAAGCCAATGGCATTGTTTGATTTCAACCAGAACAAACCCCACAAACAAAAGCAGCTTCTTTTGCCAGAAGACTCTAGTCGCAGGTCTCCCTATCCTTTAATGGAGGACGTTGATAACCCGCCTGGTGCCGGAAAGCATACACCGCCCAAGGATTTCGTCTGCCCAATAACAACACATATATTCAACGATCCTGTGACTCTTGAGACAGGTCAGACGTATGAAAGAAGAGCGATCCAAGAATGGATTGACCGGGGGAACTCAAATTGTCCTATAACTCGCCAGAAGCTGAACGGCACGCAGCTCCCGAAAACAAATTACGTGCTTAAACGACTAATTGCAAGTTGGCAAGAAAAAAATCCAAGTGCAGCTTCAAGTCCATCATCCGAGGTAGTCCGAGAAGTGGATGAAGATAGTAAGTTCAAGCCCTCTATTCTATCTGTTTCACCTAATAGTGTCATAAGCCAAGCTACCATCAACGAGACCATGAGTGAGCTAAGACATGCCATCAGCGACCTGTGTACATCAGAAATTTTGAAGGAAGCTGAAACAGCAGTATTAAAAGTCGAGCAATTCTGGAAGGAAGCTAATGTCGAGTTGGAAATGCGGCCTATGCTCTCGAAACCTCCTGTTATTAACGGTTTTGTGGAGATATTGTTCAATTCTGTGGACACACAGGTCCTGAAAGCAACTGTTCTGCTTCTAATCGAGCTTGGATCAAGAGATGAGAATGTCATCCAGATGCTGACTCGGGTGGATTCGGATGTGGAATGCATTATAGAGCTATTCAAGAAAGGTTTGCAAGAGGCTGTTGTATTAGTTTATCTATTAAAACCTGTGGCACTCAGTCTTGTTGAAATGGGAGTTGTGGATCATCTTTTGGAGATGCTCAGCCAAAGAGAGGGAGATGATGATTTACTCAATATCTGTGTGAAGCCTAAAACTGCATCGTTGTTTCTCCTGGGAGATATTCTTCGGAATTCTAGCGAGGAAAGTGTATCAGGAATTGTGAGAAGCATTATTTTGACTGCTGCCATTAGTAATATTGTAGAGAGATTGCGAGCTGAGGAGGTGAAGGAAAGAACTGCTGCTGTGAGTATTTTGTTGACATGTTTGCTGGAGGATGGCAAGTGTCGAAATATAGTTGCAGAGAAAGCAGAATTATCTCCTGTGGTAGAGAGCTTTACTGGACTGAACGATGTAGAACAGTTTGAGATGGTTCATTTTCTTTCGGAACTAGTTAAATTGAACAGGTATGCTGGACCATCTATTGTGGTGTCAATGACTTCTGTAAACAAATCATACATTTTCCACTTGGATTCTGCAGGAGGAACTTAATTGAACAGGTCTTGCATATTCTGAAGGATGAAGGTACTTTTAGCACAATGCATACTCTTCTTATATATCTACAAAGTGCTGCCCATGATCAATCTCCCTTTGTGGCTGGCCTACTTCTCCAACTCGATCTTCTTGTATGTCTCTTCATCTCACTCTCTCTCTCTCTCTCTCTGTTACACTCTATCTACAACGTGTAAGCGTACTAATAATGAAACTACTTATCAAATTTTATAGGATGAGCCGAGAAAGATGAGCATATATCGAGAAGAAGCAATAGATACTCTTATCTTTTGTCTAAGGAATTCAGAGTTCCCAGTTGCACAAATTACTGCTGCTGAGACAGTTCTGTCCTTGCAAGGAAGGTTCTCATTCTCTGGAAAATCACTTGCCAGAGCCATTCTTCTGAAACGTGCAGGGCTTGACAAGAGTTATAAAGCCTTTATGCGGAAAGATCAACGTCACCAAAACATATCAGCTGAAGCTCAAGACACTATGGTCAGTACATCCCTGTCATAAACCTATGGTCAGATTAACTAAGACTTGAATTTAGTAATGTTACTTTCAAAGATCCAATATCGGTGCCTTATTTCTTTTGCTTTTGTTGTAATAGGTAGAAGAGAGAATGTCTGAACAGTGGGAGAGAAAAGTTGCTTTTGTTCTAGTGAGCCATGAATTCGGCTTGCTGTTTGAGGCTTTGGCAGAAGGCTTAAAGAGCAAATACGAGGATTTACGATCAGTATGCTTAATGACAGCCACTTGGCTCGTTTATATGTTGTCCATTCTACCAGACACAGGAATACGAGGAGCTGCGCGTGTGTGTTTGCTCAAGCATTTCGTCGCCATTTTCAAATCTGGAAAGAACATCGAAGATAGAGCACTTGCCATGCTTGCTCTGAACACTTTTATACGTGACCCTGGTTGGTGGGCTACTCTACAACTATTCTAGATTCTTTATGGCCTGGTTCCAAGTGATATTATGTTGTTCCAACAGAAATAGTGAACATCATGGATATTTTTATGCTATCTCATACGGTACCTATACTGCTAATTTCAGAAGGATTGCAAGATTTAGCACCACACATGAAGGATATCCTAAAAGGGTTGAGAGAGCTGAGGAAAACCTCTGCCTTGGCGTTTCAGATGCTAAAAATCTTCTCAGAAGAGCACGAGAACAGTGCAGTAAGTTTCTTATGTTTCGCTGAATCTTTTTCTCCATCACAAATATATGGCTGACAACCTTGCGCACTGCAGGATATATGGAACCATAAAGAACTCGGTCAGGAAGACTGCAGCATGAATGGAGAAGTTCTCTCTGTCACTTGCTTCAAGGCCAAAATTTTCTCTGGCCACACAGATGGTACCATAAAGGTTTGTTCATCACTATTATCTTTCTTCACCTTGCTTTACTTGGTTCTCTTCATCTGTGTCTCATGGTATTCCATTCTTCAATACCATAGGTGTGGGATACTGGAAGTTCCGAGCTACGTCTTGTTCAAGAAATACGAGAACACACTAAACCAGTAACTACTTTGACAATCCTACATTCATCAGAGAAGTTGTACAGTGGGTCACTCGATAGGACAGTGAGGGTACGGTAACTTGCTTTCTCTCAGCTGAATGATTGAGATTCTGTGTTACTTTTTTTTTTTTTTTTTTTGAAACGGCAAACAACTTATGTCTCTGTCAGGTATCGAACAGGTATCGAACCCTGCACCTCTCCTTCACCAACCCAAACTTTCTTCCACTCTCCTTCACCAACCCAAACTTTCTTCCACTGCACCACCTTATAACTCCTTAAGATTCTGTGTTACTAATCCACAAAAATATTGACAGGTCTGGTCCATCACTGAGGAAGAAATCTATTGCGAGCAAGTTCATGAGATGAAGGATCAGATTAACAACCTGGTAGTTGCCAATAGCATGGCCTGTTATATTCCTCAAGGTGCAGGTATCAAGGTAAAACTATCACCTGATCTTGTTCAATAGTTGGGTATTTTCCTTGTTAGACTCATTAAGGAAATATACCATTATCTTGTTTTAGGTACACTCCTGGAATGGATCGTCCAAGTTACTAAATCAAAACAAGTATGCAAAATCTATAGCTCTTGTACAAGGGAAGCTATATTGTGGATGTCACGATAACAGCATTCAGGTAAAATAACACGATATTTTGTTCAAATGTTTTGTGCACCAAAATGAGTGAGAGAGATAGAGAAGAGTGAACTGTGAAGTTCTGATGTTTCATCAACATTTGCAGGAAATCGATTTGGTTACAGGAACAATCGGCAGCATACAAAGTGGCTCAAAGAAACTGCTTGGGAAATCTTATCCAATTTACGCATTGCAAGTTCATGATGGTTTAATATATGCAGCAGGTCCATCTGATGGAGCAAATGTAAAGGTACTACGCACTATTTGTCAAGAAGTTAAAAAGAGGTCCAGAATTTGGAATGTTTGACCTTTAATTTCATTTCTTTTACTCTCAACTTAGTCAACTGCTTGGCATCGTGTAGCTAACGCTCCTAATTTATGTATTAGATCTGGAACGCTTCAAACTATAGCACGGTTGGTTCATTACTGTCAACCTTGGACGCCCGGGCTATGGCGGTGAGCTCGGAGCTTATATATCTAGGATGTAAAGGGGGACTTATAGATGTTTGGTGCAAAAAGAAGCTTAACAGGGTAGAAACACTTCAAAGTTGTTCAACGGGCAGAATTGTTTGCATGGCTCTTGATACTACTGGAGATATGTTGGTCATTGGAACATCTGATGGCAAAATTCAGGTTTGCTACCACTCTTCACCAAGTACAATGATGGAATCGATACTTTGTATTTATAGATTAAAAATATTTTGCCTCTTCTTCTTGTAGATTTGGGGACTGTGTTAAGGAGTGCCAAAATTCCAAAGGTGCCCTGAAACTGATCTGATGCATCAAGATTCAAGATAATTCATGTTTTTCAATGGAAAAAAAAATAAGTACAATTTGCAAATCCCTTCTGGACCTATACTATTCTTTTGTACTATTAGTGAAATGTATATTGCAACAAGTTAAAAATATAGTACTAATAAACAGCTTTTAGTGCTTGTACATCAGTGGGTTTGCCTCAATTGAAGAATGAAAGTGGTTCTGTGATATCCTTAATCGAAGAAAACGGCCCGTTGAAATACACTCGTCAGTTCCATGTTGTTAACATTATGGTACTGCGGTTAGCACGGTATAGCTAGTGTGAAAAACAAAACGTGGATCCCCGTGCAAGTCTATGTTGCATGAATAATGATAAAATGGATGCGGTACTCCGGTACGATACCTTATGTTGTCTACTCCGTCTGTATCACAAAATATTACTCACAAAGTTTGTGCACAGTTCAATAAGAAACAATAAAGTACTAGTATAAAGTTAGTAGGAGTTATAAGGTGGTCCGGTGGAAGAGAGTTGAGATGGTGAAAGGATGTGGTTTAGGATGTTCTATAGTAGTAATAGTATATAATTAGTTGGGCCCATTTTTTTTTAAGGGTCAATTAGAACACTTAATAACAGAATAGGCCCCATTAGATTTTTAAATACAGATTAGAGGTCGAATTTGACCAAACCAGACTTAATTCGCCTATCCAAATTTACATTTGTGAACAACCAAACAAGCCTTACCAAGATGCCCAAAATGTAATTGTATTTCGACACACATTTTCTTTTTATTTTTGAAATATAAATATATTATAAATACAAAATTATTCTAAATCAAACCCTAATAAAATTTATATTTCAAAACATGTCCCAACATTATTTTTTAAACAAAATCAATATTTGTTCTTTATTCTTTTTCCTTTTATATTTTTCTTTTTTTTTTTTTTTTCCTTTTTCTTTCTTCAAAAGCTCCGACACCGGAGCTTTTCAAGGCTTCGACTAGAGCATGCACAACTCCAGCTCGGAGCTTGCAATGCTTCGACTATAGGAGCTGGAGCGTGTAAGCTCCAGATCGGAGCTTACAACTATAATCGGAGTTTCGCAAAGCTCTGCTACCGGAGCTTTTGGAGAAGAAGAAGAGAAAAAAGAAAAATAAATTAAAAAAAGGAAAATATAAAAGGAAAAAGGAAAAAGGAAAAAGAAAAAATATTGATATTTTTTTGAAAATAATGTTGGGACATGTTTTGAAATATAAATTTTGTTGGTGTATGATTTACAATAATTTAGTATTTACAATAATTCTACATTTAAAATTTTGATTTTTTTTTAAATAACATTTTATAGGAAACAAGTTATTGTTGACAAAAAGAAGAAGAAAAAAAAAGAAAAAAGGAAAAGAAAGAAAAGAAAAATATAATCGAAAAATAATAAAGTTAGTGTTCAAATACAATTACATTTTAGGTATCACCTTACTATTGAGTTAAGACCTTGTTTGTTTTGTCCAAAATGAGCTGATGACATTGTTATAAATATGTGTTGGTCAACACAAAAAACCCATATTATGGACTAATATGTAATTGTTGGTCTAATGGATCCTATTCTGTTATTAGGTGTCCTAACTAGGCCCTAAAGTGATATAAACCCTAATTAGTTTTAATATTTGTCGTTTCAAAAAAAAAAACTAGTATATAAAGTTAGCAAGACAATGTTAAGTTTTTTTATTGAAATAAAGTTGTTAAATTATAAAGTATTGGCAAATTAAGTTGTAATATAAAGTACAAAATAAAGTTTTTAATATGTGTGGTAACTTACATTTTAGTAAATGTGTGGATAAAGTTTTATGGGAGAGTAAAATATTGTGAAACTCAAAACCTTGAGATTTTCTGGAAATGGAAGTGGCAAAGTCTTTTAATTCACCATGCTGTTTTGAAACATTGGCAATATTTTTGAATTGTTTCTAGCTGTTTAACCGATCGAAACGTGTTGTTCTTTAATTTCCAGCACATCACTCTCTTGATATGAGTTTTACAAGTGAATGAAAACTCTCCAGGCTACAAGTTAAAAATGTTGCTCTCCACAATTCAAGCCCACATATCTTTTAATTGGTTCCTCTGTTCACAACGAATGATGCCCCTTGTATTTTAGCTTATCATTGTGGCAGCAAAGTCACACCGACTAGAAAACAACTTTTTGCAACATATGGAACTACTTAATTACTCCATCTATAAATCCAGTTTAAAGACAAAAAAACCGTCTTAATGGAAGATTTTGCACTAAACAACAAGAGGAAAATACAAGCCTGTCCTGATAAATTCAAAGTGATAATTAAATTAAATTAAACATTACATTCCTATAAGCTGGATTGGATTGGACTGCCTGTACGTCTTGGTGATTCCTCTGAACCGGTGCTGAACTTTAACTCACTTGCACTAGCATATTCCCACAATGTTTTATTAGTCTATTGCTATAAATGTAATTTATCTTTCGCTATATATGTTCTTAATGTTAACTTGTTTTCGAGTTTTAGTTCTTCCAAGCCAAAGATGGAGAACTTGGATGCCGAAAATGGTGCTTCCAAGCAGCAGGAGGCGAGGCGTTTAGGAGGAATCAAGACCATGCCTTACATCATAGGCAAAATTCCTTGACTCCATGTGTACATGTTTTTTCTCTGTTGAAACCTGATTAAGTGCTGTTTTTGTTGATGCAGCAAATGAAGCGTTTGAGAAGATTGCTAGCTACGGTCTTCTGCCAAATATGATATTCTACCTTTTGACATACAATTTCAGCGTGGCAAGCGGAACAACCATATTGTTTGTCTGGAATTCCATTTCGTCCTTCACGCCAATCTTGGGAGCTTATCTATCAGATTCATTTTTTGGTCGATTTCTTGTCATATCGGTTGGAACTGTCATCACACTCATGGTAATTAGATATGTATGCTCCTGCGCTCGTTGTTTTTTATAGGCCAGTGAAGTGTTTAGGTTCATGAGTTGAACTTTGAAGTTGTTCCTGATATAAAACATGGCAAAATCTGTTCTCTTCGTCTGAACTGGAATTATTTGTAATATAAAAAACAATTAAGCAAATAGGAACTGAACTTAATGGGTTATTAGACAAATAGAAGAGAACCTAAGTCATAAACTATGAACCTGTATTAGATGGGCTCTTATAATTCTTTTATGAACTACTATTGTCTCTATTGCAGGGGTTGATAGTATTGTGGTTAACATCCATATTTCGTGATGCAAGGCCACCTAAGTGTGATTCTTTACAGAACTGCATCATGCCAACTGCAGGCCAAATGGCACTGCTCTTCACAGCATTTGGGCTTATGTCCATTGGTGCTGCTGGCGTTAGGCCATGTTCCATGGCATTTGGTGCTGACCAGTTCGAGGACCCAAAAAATCCCAAAAACGAAAGGATTGTGCAGAGTTTCTTCAGTTGGTACTAC
The DNA here is from genome assembly GCA_028274465.1 of Plantago ovata. NCBI lineage: Eukaryota > Viridiplantae > Streptophyta > Magnoliopsida > Lamiales > Plantaginaceae > Plantago > Plantago ovata. The sequence goes on along the minus strand of CM051455.1, from coordinate 21,767,688 downwards.
GCTTCCATTGGGATATCACTCATTCTATCTGTCACGGTGATAGTTTATATACAAACTGCACATGGATGGATTATTGGCTTTGGTGTTCCTGTCTGCCTCATGATAGTTTCTGCCACCATGTTCTTTTTGGGATCTAGATTGTACGTCAAGGTGAAGGCGAACCAGAGCTTGATCACAGGATTGATCCAAGTGTTAGTCGCGTCCTGGAGAAATCGCCACATTACCTTAACTCCAGGTGAACAACAATACCTTCATGCCAAGGGATCAAAGTACATAGCACCAACAAAAGACCTGAGGTACACTTGACCTTTTCAATGTATCAGGATCTCAAATAGGTGCACCAGTTTAACAAGACTTGAATGAATATTTATTTTTATCGGTTGCTAGGTGGTTGAATAGAGCTTGCATCATAACCAACTCAGCTGAAGATCTAAATCCAGACGGATCAGCTTCGAATCCATGGAGACTTTGCAATGTGTTGCAAGTTGAAGTGCTGAAAACAGTGATACAGTTGTTTCCTCTTTGGTCGACTGGAATTATGACTGCGGTAACAATAAGCCAGCACTCTTTTCCAGCTCTCCAGGCCAGCACCTTGAATAGACGATTGATTGGCAACTTTGAAATCCCAGCAGCTTCTTTCGGCTTGTTTGGGATCCTCACCCTTACTTTATGGGTAGGTATTTACGACAGAATTATTGCTCCCATTGCATCCAAGTACACCAAGAACCCACGTGGGATTGGGGTTAAAACCCGTATAGGAGCCGGGCTCATCATTTCTAGCATAGCCTGTGCTACAGCTGCGTTGGTGGAGAGGAACCGACGGGCCAGGGCTCTCCATGAAGGATTGGCTGATACCCCCAAGGCACAGGTGAGAAGACTGTCTGTCACTGCCACACTATTGTGGTATTGGATCCAATCTCATTTAATAGTCTGAACTTGCATGCACTGACAGTGTTAAATTAATCCATTTATATATTAATTCTACAAACAGGTGGATATGTCAGCAGGCTGGATAATACCACAGCACTGCCTAACAGGACTAGCTGAGGCTCTCAACGCTATCGGCCTAATAGAGCTATTTTACTCCCAACTCCCCAAGAGCATGGGTAGCATTGCGGTGTCATTCTTCTCCATGACACTGGCAGTCGGTAACCTTGTTGCAGCCTTGATACTGAATATTGTGAACATTGTTAGTAAAAGAGGCGGACGTGTGAGCTGGGTGTCGAATAACTTGAACAAGGGACACTATGACTACTACTACTGGGTTCTTACTATTCTGAGCGTCGTGAACTTTTTCTACTTCATCATGTGCAGCCGAGCGTACAAAGGTGGGAACAGGAACAAAGTTTGGGACGAAGATGTTGTCGAGCAGGAGATGAAACCTGGTGCACCGAGAGAAGTTGCCATGTCTGATAATCAGTGTGCTAATGATTCACTTCCTTCTGAGTACTTCTCTACATAATTGTAGACAGTGCTTGAGCTCTAAATTGTTTATCAATTTATGTATGTTTTTATAGATTTTGTCCTTGTCAATGAAAAAAAAAAATGATCTGTTGATCTATAACTAATTAACTTCGTTTTAGATTTGCTATCAGCTATCTGCTGCCTATGTATGTTTTCAGAAATGTAACATGAGATTATCACCCCCAAGGACAAAGGAAGCACTAAAAGATGTATCTAACGGCGGCTACTCAGGCTGCTGAGGGCCTGAGGCAGAACGCCTCAGTTACACATCCATACTCATGTTACCTAAAACTGACTAACGGACTTCTACTATTTGAACTAGAGCTTGAGTACTTCTTTTCTCCTCTATTACTTCGTACCTGCGGTAAGGTACGGTAACGTAACAAGTATATTCATATTATTATACAGTAATAAATACATCTCACAAATGAGTTGGGTCATGTATTGACAGTGGGACAAATACTATCAAGTATTGTAATTTATATTATATTTCAAATTACTGCAATATTTAAAGGCCGTTGATACGGCCAAAGCGATCAATAAATTATTTTAATTTATTCTTTTATTTATCAATTTTATTTTTATTTATAAATTAAACTATAAATCTGGCCGAAGTAAATCCAGTATTTGTACTTAATGAAGTATATGGTTTGGGAAAGTAATTAATGATGATATCTTGTATTTACCATCCATTACTAATCTTTATTTAGTTTAATATTAAGTGGAATCTTAAAAAATCAAAAAAAGGAAATACAACTCTGGCAGGAAAATTCTTACTTTAGCTATATCAATAGCCTATTCAAAGGGTAAGGTAACGTAATAGGTATAGTCAGATATTGTAATTCCTAATATATTTCAAGTATTGTAATTCCTACTATCAAGTATTACTGTTTTTTTATTTACAAATATTGTAAGTTTTCGATTTCTTGTAATTTCATTATCAAGTAATTTATGTTTTTCAAAATATTGCATTTGTAAATTTATTTTCATTGACTAACAACATTTTAAATAATACTATAAAATATAAAATGTTTTAAAAGAAATGGAAAGAAAATCATGTAAATTAAAAGGAAATGACAATAAAAATGATATTTGTTTCTTATATAATTAGCCAGAGCTGAAATTACTAATGTCAGAGCAATTTGTGCACTTTTAGGAATAATTAATGCTTATATAAGGTGAATTGCTCTGGCATTAGTAATTTCAGCTCTGGCTATATCACTAGTCTAATTTTATTGTTGAAGACTTGGAAATAAAGATCGATTAAAGTTATGTTCTCTTCGTCTCAACGAACTGAACTGAATTTAACGAAGCTGAACTGAATTGAACTTATTTGTAATATAAAATACTATTATGAAAATCTAAACAGAACTGACTGGACTTTTCTGAACTTAATGCATCTGATGAACTGAATTTAAAATAATCAATTTTTAGACGAAAATAACATAACCTAAGTTGGTGGGATGCTAATGATATTTTAAAGGGCTAATTACATCTATATCCCCTGATAGATTCATCAATTACGGATTTTACCTCCTCATATTAACAATAACATAACTTCCCCTATTAGATACAAACAATTACATATATGCCCATGACTTTTTCCGAATTAAGGCATGGAAAGTACAATTTTGCCCCTGAATAATTATCAGATTTCAATTAAGCACAAACAACCTAAATTTTATGTTTATTACACATTTGGCTCAAAAAATTTCTATTCTACAACATTAACACTATTTAATATAAAATGAACTCACATAACTTATCTAAATTGTAAAAAGGTCTCAAATATTATTGTAAAATAAATAAAGTTTAAAACAAGTGATAGACTCCGCGATTTTGGATAGACGAATTTACTCGCTCTCTCAGGCGCCACTCGTAAATTCACCTCTAATTCTAGGCTCAAGCCCTTCATTAAAGGGTTGATAATCAAAACATAAGTATATGCTAAGTATTGAAAATCGATAAGAAGAGTATAAACCCTAATATTTGTTTATCGATAACAACTTAGAATGAATGAATAATATTAAACGTACATACAAAGGATATATATATATATATATATATATATATATATATATCCATTGGGCGTCTACTACCCCTTACGTACTAACTAGTACTCGTAACTAATGAAGACTCCTAACTAATGTAATATAAGAATATTTGTGCTAATCTACTAAATAAGACTAATTAACTAATTGATAACATAAAATGTCCAAAATGATCCTACTACTACGAAAATAGCAAATACGTGACTGGCCCAATGTGGCCTGGGGAATTCCGGTTAGTTTTCACCATTCGGCATCTTTGTTCACGAATTATCACAAGTGTAATGCGATTCACGAATCCTGATGGTTATCAACAAGTCCCAACTTTTAATTTTTAATTTTTATTTTTAGTCATGTATTATGGAGCAAGCACAACTCTAAGATAACTAGGCGGCCTGCCCCGTCAGCGGTCAGCCAAAGGCACGACGCGGTCAAGAGCATGACTTGATACGTGTCATGATATTATTGGTCCACTACGTCACAACAGAAAAAATCTCATTGGGCTGTATTTTCTCCTTTCATTTCTCAAGTCACCTACTCCTCTTTAAATAGTAATAAATACCCTCACACACAGGTCACTTTCTTCCATAGTCTCCATATCCTCCTCGCCTCTCACCAACATCAAAGCGACAAATCTTTCAACCACCATCACCTAAGCAGCAATGGCTCCGATCGCAGTTGGCGACGTCATCCCCGATGGAAACCTCTCTTACTTTGATGCTGAGGATCAGCTCCAGACTGTGTCGATTCACTCACTTGCCGCCGGTAAGAAGGTCATCCTCTTCGCCGTCCCCGGTGCTTTCACTCCTACTTGCAGGTATGTTTGGTTGTTTTCCTATGAATCATTATTCGTTCGTTTGACGCTATGTTTGAGTGTATTCTGATGAGAATTTTGCGATTTCTGTGCAGCATGAAGCATGTGCCTGGGTTTATTGAGAAGGCCGATGAGCTTAAGTCCAAGGGTGTTGATGAAATCATTTGCATCAGTGGTAAGCAATTCTGTTGTTTGATTAATTTTGCAGTTAATTGTTGATCAATTAATTATTATTATTATTATTATTATTATTATTATTATTTGAGTGATTATTTTGTCACTGGTTATTGTCTGATTTATATCATAAATCATCTTCGCCTTGTGAATTCAACCTTTTTGTAATTTTTAGTTTTTTCTTTTTTTTTCTGAATGAACTGTGGTGAGTGGAATTTTATAAGAATTGGTCTTTCAAGTTTGTAAGTTGGTATACTGTTATGTCAAAATTGTTCTGTTCCTCTACTCAAAAGACCTTTTGTCATTAATTTATTCGTAAGCCTGTTTGAAACAAATTCTTGTTTATGATTGTGACTGGATGTCATTATTAACGTTATCATCAAAGATCTTTAAGGTTCTATTTTCTGTTGAGAATATAATATGCAGCTCACTTATCATCTCATATCTTGAAAGACTTGAATAGTGAGTATTATAGTACTTTTGTTCATCAAGGAAAACCTGGTATGCAAGTTGATGATCTTAATTCTGTATGCTTATGGCTGAATTCCTTGCATATCCCATTAACTGATATGGTCAGACTTCATTGTTCAAATTCCTTGCAAAACATAGATCTAGATGAATACGTCGCATTGTAAACTATTCCTTGAATTATTATCTGATTCTTGTCACATAATTTCTTAATTGCAGTGAATGATCCCTTCGTGATGAAGGCATGGGCAAAAACATACCCTGATAACAAGCATGTCAAGTTCCTTGCTGATGGCTCTGCAACTTACACCCATGCACTTGGTCTTGAGCTCGACCTTAGTGAGAAAGGACTTGGTGTTCGATCTAGGAGATTCGCTTTGTTGGTTGAGGACCTCAAGGTGAAAGTGGCCAATGTTGAGTCTGGTGGGGAATTCACCGTCTCCAGTGCTGAAGACATCTTGAAGGCTCTTTAAGTATGTCATATTACCCTCGAAAACTATGGAAAACTAGTCTGTCGTACTTTTTATCATCTAGAAGACTCAAGTATCTGCCATATTGCCCTGGAAAACTAAATCTGTCGTACTTCTTATCGACCCTTGCGTATTTTCCATACTAAATAAAATATATTGCTGTGCTACTTTTGAATCTTATATTTCTTCCTTCTGGTGGATCTACATGTTTCCTAATGGAAATAAATAATATTGCAATTTTAAGTTTTTAACCATTCGAAGTGTGTAATAATAGGCTGAATAGACTGAGCTAAATAGCTGAATAAGCAGCAAACTGGGATGTATAAGCCTGTAAGAAACAGATCTTAGACATCACCAATCTTGAGCGAAACCGCAGATTTGATAATTTTGAATGCTAATGGAAAATGAAAATTCCAACAGACAATCATCCAGTATAATACAGTAAACAGGCAGTAAAATTACGGAAATATAAACCTATTTGTTGATACCAAACAATTCGTAAAAGTGGAAGGCTGGCGGTAATGTCAATACAAAACTCGTATTACTATAATGAACTAGTGTAAGTTGAGGCGTTCAATTTTTTAGTCTGTTACTTACTTTGGTAACACTGTTTGCCTGTGAATATGAAAGTAGCTGGTATTGAGAATTGGGGAGAGAGTTCGCTGTCTCCAGCGCTGAAGAAAGGCTCTTTGAGTATTAATTGCAAACTGCAAATATGTGAATTTATTAAAATATAAATGCCTATGAATCTGCAGTATCCAAAATAATGTATGTGAATGATTGCGCTAGCTCTTTTGGGTAGAGGAAGCCAAAATATATGCAGTATCCCCCATTCCTTACCTTTCAAGTCTTGAATCATCTTTAGACTGCCTCATTTTGTAAACCGCCATCACAGTTGAACAAAATAACAATTCACCTCGACTTATTGAAAAACGCAATCAAAACTTTAGTGTATATGACTGGACTATCAATCGACTCGACTGAGACCCGACTACTAATCGATTGAGACCCAACTCTTTGAACTGGCGCAATTATTCTCGACATGGGTCACACACGTTTCGCTAGTATGATAACTTTACACTATAAATGTAACGGCTCTACTACTAATCAATCGAGACCCGACTCTTTATACCGGTGCAACTAGACATGACTATTTACAACCCACATGAATCATGGTTTAAAATCCAATACCAAACGAAAAACTTAACAATAGTAAATAACTAAATCACCTTGGAATGAAACTCAGAAACTTAAAAGAACCTCAATTCGTGGGTTGGGACTTGGGGAGCAAGTATATTTCCTTTATTTTGAGTCAGAAAAAGTCCCAAGCTGAGATTGGGCCAATTCGTTAACACTCAATTTTTGGATGAAACTTGAAATCTATAAAGTCAAGGGAGCGAATGGTTATTTTCCCCAAAAATTAACACTAGGAGGGGAACAATTCCAATATTATTCCCAAACAAAACCCAATGGATTCTACTTCGTCTTCTCCGATGGAGGCTGAGCCGGCCGGTTCACCTCCACCATCGAAGAGCTGGAGCATCCACACCCGCCGCGAGATCACCACGAAATACGAAATCCTCGAACGCGTCGGCTCCGGCGCCTACTCCGACGTATACCGGGGCCGGCGCCGCTCCGACTCAATGACAGTCGCCTTAAAGGAGGTCCATGACTACACCTCCGCCTTTCGTGAGATCGAGGCACTCCAAACCCTCCGCGATTGCCCTAACGTCGTTGTATTGCTGGAGTACTTCTGGAGCGAGGACGAGGATGCAGTGCTGGTGCTGGAGTACTTGCCCACCGATTTGGCGGCGGTGATCAAGTCCGCGAAGAAGGAGTGGGAGGGTGGATTGAGCGTTGGTGAGCTCAAGCGGTGGATTGTGCAGATTCTGGTTGGGCTAGATGCTTGTCACCGGAATTCGATTGCTCATAGGGATTTGAAGCCTTCCAATTTGCTGATTTCTGCTGACGGTGTTCTTAAAGTTGCCGATTTCGGTCAGGTCTGTATTGCTGTATTAAAAAATAAATGCTCGATTTGGATATTTTAATTTCCTTGCTTTGTTAGATAGATGAGATAAAACGTGAAATTCGATTGTTATAATTGGCATGCTTGTTTATAATCTTATTATATATACACCAGCCTGCATTGCATAATTTCGTTTTCGTTATGTGGAAATCGCTTCTGAGGAGAGGTGTGGACTATATGATCTTGTTACTGTAGTGTCAAGCTTGGTGCAATCAAAATTGGTTGCTTGCCTTGGCTTGTATGATTATGACATTGGTAACTGAATTAATCGGATATTATATCGTAGTACATTCCATGTTTTAGTATAGGCCTAGTGTGAAGCTTTGAAGTCTCCTTGCCATGTATCCCATAGTCAGCACTGCTGTATCCGATATAGCAGATAATGATTTTGCGAGATCTCATATCGTGACGATAGTACACATCTGCTGCTTTATAGTAACATGTGCATGGTCTTGGAAATTCTAACTCGCATGGTTCTATTCACCTCATACTCTTTTTACCAGCCATACTTAAAAGTGAACAAGTATTTGTACTTGTATTCATCAAGGCGTGCTTTTCTGTTGAGTTATTTTAGTAGCTTTTTGTTCAAGTGTCAGTCATACTAGTGATATTTAATTAGCATGCAAGCCTGATTGGCATGGATTTTGAGAAGCCTGTCTCTAGATCCCATCTTATTCCAAGTTGCATAAAACTGTGACTTTGTGAGTCTAAACAAATAACTTGAATTGTCTACTAATGTTTGGCTCGGAGTAGGACTAGGACATACTCACTGAGGAGACATACCATCCTAGAAATGAAACTGCAAATTTAGGAAATCCACATGCAATGTGTAAAATAGGCATGAACTTATTTCTTACGACATGTATCCTTGTGCCAGTAAATTCTGGATTTCTTAAACTTGAGCAATAGCATAACCTTTAAACAACGATTGTCATTAGTGCAACTGCATCCCTTCCTGTAACATGTTGCATCTTTTGTGCCTGATATTATTTGGATGACAATTTCGCTTGGTGTGTTCGTTTCTAACCAATAGAGTTAGGAAGTTTGTATGAAGTGGCACTATTGTTGGTGCTTCGCATCTTGAACGTAGCTGCTGTAGCAAAAGTATATCATTGTAAATTTGTATTTATCCCCACCGAATGGACTTTTCTTAATTCATGACCTCCATTGCGTAATTGTCTCCAAATTGTGTGATAAAACACGCCATCTTTTTTGTGCAGCTCTCAACCTGTTTTGCATTTACATTCAGGCTAGGATACTTCTGCCACCAACTGATGATGAGACATATGATCAGTCCTATCAGGAGCCTGTAGCTCAACCAAATGAATTTGTTCCTATTCCAGGTAGTCAGTTAGGTCAAGAACAAAGAATACCGGGCAGTGAAGAGTTCTCCATGGAACCACATGGGGTTGGGATTAATGACGCTTCAAACGACATTGATAAATATGCTACAACTTCTAATGCAGCTACTTACTCTATGAGTGATCAAGAAGATCCTTTTCAGAATTCTTATTCTTACTCTTACTACACTGCGGAAGGTGGAGCTGATGAGAGCGGTGCCCTCACATCCTGTGTCGGAACTCGCTGGTTCAGATGTCCTGAACTACTTTTTGGGTCCACAAATTATGGCCTAGAAATTGATCTGTGGTCAGTGGGGTGTATTTTTGCAGAGCTCTTAAGTCTTAAGCCAATTTTCCCAGGAACTTCAGATATTGATCAGCTGGGAAAGATTTTTAGCATTTTAGGTAATTTAACGGAAGATCTTTGGCCTGGCTGTGTTAAGCTTCCTGACTTCAACATCATTTCCTTTGAGAAAGTAGAAAAGCCCATAGGTTTGGAAGGATGTCTGCCAAACCGTTCTCCTGATGAAGTTTCCCTTGTCAAGAGATTACTGTGTTTTGATCCAGCTGGTAGAGCTACTGCGGCCGAATTGCTGCAAGACAAGTATCTGAATGAAGAGCCAATACCAGTACCATTAGCAGAGTTGAGGGTTCCATTGAATCATGGGGATCAAGATGAAGATTCTTCCGTTGAGTGGAATGCTGATAAGGACTTTGATTGGGAGTCAGATTTTGACAACTTGGGCTCATTCCAGAGGACAGGCGAAAATGCTTTTTCAATTCGGTTTCCTTGATGGTGCTCTACAATCTGCATTGCTGCCCCTTTTCTCCTGTTTCTGTCCCTAGCTATTTATCAAAGTTGGCTTCATGAAATTGAGAGTTGAAACGGAACCAGATACTGAGCTATATGAAGAATATGTCCAGAAAAATGTGGCAAGTTTGAGTTGTTGTAAACTTATTTTGCATTGTACGATTGTAATTCGATTAATGAGTGATTTTTCTTAAGTCAACAGAATTGTACCGGGCCTGCAAAGTGTGAGAATGCGACTCGAAACAGGCATAATCTGTGATTCTGTCCAAGTTCTAAGAGAGCATGATAATATACTTCCATACCATAAAATTTTACCCAATTTGTTTTTTCTTTTGAACATTTGAAAATGCTTTAATGCTTTGATGACCGGGTAAAATACTGTGGGATGAAAAATAGTAGGGGATTTCTATTCTCAGGTCGGCTTTGTACCGACCTAAACTCAGGTCTTCATTCAATAGTTGCTATGTGGCGCTTAATTTAATCTCATCCATTCATTTCGGTTCAAAGTCATTTTTGGTACGATGGATTATAATTAATTTTCTTTAACATTAAAAATCACCACAAAAATACAAATTAACTATAGTGCCCTTAATTTCAATTTTTATATGATTACATATATGTAAACCTTATTAATTAATGTTAATCACAAATCAAAGTTAATTGATCACAATTAATTTATCCATTTTAATGATACATAAACTATCGAACACTTCTAAATAATATACTTCGTAGCTAAAAAAATAAGCCTCTGTTATTGTCCTCTACAAATGTTGATAGCTAGTGCAATTAGATTATGGAAAACGAATATTCCATTGAATTGTCGTTGAAATTAATTTGATATATATTAGTTAATTTTAATTTTAGTTAAAGTAAATTTTTATTTTTAATTTAATACTTATAAAATAGTAAGAACTTATTTAAATTATTTAAATGAATTTTTTGAAAGTAGGGGTATAACTGCACATTTATATATTTTTATCAAAATTTAATAAATTAGAATGAAATATATAATAAAGACCTACATTTAGGTCGGTACGAAGCCGACCTGAGAATAGAAAGCCCCAAAATAGTATTCCTCCGTTCAAAATCAAACTTTCCATTGATTTTGTAGACTTATTTTGGTAAATGTTTGAACTTATATTATATTATGAAAATATAAGATTTTCACTTTTATAATATAAGTTCAAAATATTTTTTTCCGGTGCGATTTAAAATTAATTTGAAGTCAAACGGAACCTATAAAAAGTCAACGAAACTAAATGGAAAGTTTAATCGTCCGAGTAACTTCCCGGTCACCAGTCGATGATAGGTGATTGGTGAAGCCAACTCAATTTAGTTTAGAGTTGACCATGTGCATATGCATTAAAATATTGTTGTTTGAATAGAGTTTACTACTTTCTATGCACTGCAACTGGATAATAACAGTTCCATTGATTTTCAACTCACTGAGATTGTCAATTTGTCGGGTTGATAATCAACCGGGTTTCAAAACATAGGATTACAGTGATCATATACTACACTGAACATTTAATATTAAAATTCTTCATGATATGTGCTATGCTAATGATACATTTATCATAACCCTATAAATTTCAGCCAACATACAAGCCCGCTTGGGCTAAGATTATCTCTGTGCCGCACGCAAACCAATTAACTAATTCCAGTATTCCACCAAGAATGTCTTCCCCTTGGATAGTGTTGATACTAATCTTGGAGGAGAGCAATCTCGATTTCTTGAAGTGATTTTCCTTTTGTTTCTAGCACGTTTCGCTTTACAAAGACCACGGCCAGTAAGCAGAATCCAGAGAAAAGTGAGTATAACATCTGAGGCCCGATCTGGTCAAGCAAGCGCAGGAATAACAAGCCCACGATAAAATTGAAGACCTGAAAAGTACACAGTAGATAAGACTACTAGCTTAATCTTCCGGCTGGTGGGAGATGGTAGCAATCATTTTTGGAATGATTTAGCACTGACATGTATTGAGCAGATGCTATTCATCATAATTTAGATGTGTATTTGTACCGAGAAAAGAAGAGTAAAAGCAAATTACCCAATGTACAGACATACAAAATGCCATAGCCTTGGCTCTAATTCGGCTGGAAAATATTTCTGGGAGTAACAGTGCAGGCACTGGGCCAGCTCCAACAGCAAACATGAAAACAAACCTGGAGAATACGATTCCAGCGTTAGCATCAAATTGCTATTATCGCATTATAAAATAATAGCTTGAGATTTTGCTCACTATTCAACTGCTGAAGTTCCAGATATTAAACTGCCTTCTCTTTCTTTGAGAAGACGTGAAGTTAATGTGGTTAAATGTCAAACGAAACAAAGATGTTCTGGGAAGTGGAAACAGAACTTACAGCAGCATCCCACCGATGGACAGAAGAAAGGTAAAAGGATTTGACACAGAAAAAGCTGTTGCCAGAACTTGAAGAGCCATCGCTAAGGCCTGACAAAAGTACTCAGAAGTCAGAAAAAATAAATTACTTGACAAGAAGCAATGAGAGACTCGTCAAAGCAGAATTCTCAAGAGAGTAAGCTAGTATACACATGTAAATACCAAACTGCTGTCTCCATGAACGAAAAGTATGATACATGCCGTGCTGTATAGACAGGCTTCATGTGTGCATATAAGCACAAGATCAAATAATTCGCAGATTCATTCAAAAGATGTTGATATATTACCAACTTAATAATTAATAAAATCACAGAAGATTTGCAAGTATAGTGATAGGTTATTGGTTGAAACAGGAGTTTCCTGTGATCTAAATTTAACAGTGATACAGAGTCTCGGTTGGAAAAAATCAATGTGGACACAGTTCGAAGGCAGCTAGACGTAGAACACGCTATCAGAGCAGTTATTTAATGGGCCCAAAGTATTGCAAACACCCATTTGTATACACAGATTAATTTCTAACGCCAGCAATAATAAGAACTACCGAGTAAGCAGAGCAGGACAGACCAATAGCATTGGGTTGTCCATTACTAGCAAAGTTTAGTCCTAGAATAATGTTAACTTTTCAGAAGTCATACGATCTTCGAAATTGCGCCAGAATAAAGATTCATCAAGCAAACTGATAAGTTTCTTAAGTTTCAACAGAGCTGCTAATAGCTTACCATGCCCAAGAAGCTCCAGAGGAGAAGGGCTTTTCTTCCTAGTTTGTCCATCAAAGCCAATGCGACAGCAGAGCCTGCATAGGATTGTGTTGGGTGCAACCATAACCAAAGGGAAACACAGGTCAGGCAACGCCTGAGGGAAATAAAGTGAAACTGAAAAACACAACTGCTTGAGGCTGAACTATGTACTTACCTAAGAAGTTTACAATCCCCACAAAAACATTTGCCAGGTTCGAAGAAATGCCAGCACGTCTAAATACAGTTGAAGAGAAATAAAACACAGCATTTATTCCAGAAAGCTGTTGTAAAGCAAACAGGGTTGATCCAATAAAAACAACTGCAAAAGAACCGGGTAAATAGAAAAGCTATTGATGAAAAGAAAAGGCTTTACACTATGCACAGTCACTAAATAGTAAGGGCCAGTCAGCAAGGGTCTGTAGAGAGAAGAAATGACAACCCTCGGGATATATTAGTGAAAACATTATCAACTGCTTACCCCTTGAATGCCTTCCAAAGAACAATTCTGCAAACTTAATAGTATCAAATTCATCTCCTCTCTCTGTCTTTGTCAACTCCGCCATTGCTGCTTTGACATGTGATACTCCAACGAGCTTCTCAAGTTCAACTTCAGCTTCAGAAATTCTTCCTTGCTGCCAAATCAGAAAAAATCATTCTAAATTATGACATTCAAAAAGATTGTGTAAATGTCAATCTTTACGGCACAATAATCTATTTTGCATATTGTCATATCAACAATTTCATCATGCAAAAGTGACTTGAAAGTTGAAACTGATTATATCCAAAATGAGATATCATTATCATAAAACATTTATTGCCCTTTCTGATGACCAAATAATCTTAAGTTCTGAACTCATAGGGAACAGGCCGTGAATAATGAATATCCCAAAAACCAGCTGGTACTTGAGTTAAAATGCATACAAAATCATTTATTAGAAAAAGTCTCCCCACAAATATGCAGTACAAGCAAAGATCACGTAGACAAGTTATTGCAGTTTTGCTGTTTGTGTGCAAGAAAGAGGGGATGGGGGAGATGCTAACAGCTTCCAATTGAAGGCCGCAGCAACAAGTTCTTGGACAGAATGGAATCATGAGAAACACCTGGATCCAATCATCCAGGACCAAAAGAAGAACACATAAACCTCATAAAGTATACAATGGGAGATCACTAATTATCAGGCGAAAAATGCCAAAAATGGAAGAATGCATGCAAGAAATACTAACAGCTTCCAATTTGAAGGACACAGCAACAAGTTCTCGGACATAATAGAATCATTAGAAACACCTGGATACAATCATCCAGGACCAAAAGAACACATAAACCCAATAAATTACTCTAGGCGACATCACTGCATTATCAGGGATAAATGCCAAAAATGGGGCAATGCATGCAAGAAATACTTTTGGTCAGGTGTCAATGTCAAAAAGTGAAACCTTGTATAGCCAGTGTGGAGATTCAGCACAAAACATCATTAGGAGCACTAGCAAGGCCGCCGGAAATGCAGACAACCAGAAGCAGATGCGCCACCTGAGTATAAGCACACAGTACAGAGCACTCATGAGACATACTTTATCACCTTTTAGATTTGCCAGCACAAACTTAATTAACTCAACATACCAGCCAACAACACTTCTGACAGGAATCCCAACTAATAGAGCAGCCAGTAGGCCAAGGCATGATGCTATTTGAATAAAGCTCCCATATGTACCCCTCACATGTGCAGGTGATACCTAATTGATGGTAGAAAATATAAGATATATACGTGCACATGAAACAACTTATAATTTGATGCAGATTTACCTCAGTCACGTAGAGAGATGCAACAGGAGGACCGACACCCAAACCAGCACCAACTATAAACCTCCCCAGAAGCATTCCTGTCAAATTTGTCGTAGTTGCACTGAAAATGCAGATTATTAGAAAGAGTTTACCAGCCAGGCATGAAACCAAATGATTAAAAGCTGAAAAGGATAGTACTTCTACAATCATGGAGAAATTTCAAGGAAGGCAGAATATTCCGTTCATTTAAGTGAGAAAGATAAATCAAGGTAACTGCACTGCAATAATTAATCATCACATTTGCAGGCAAATGAAATCAACGCACATAAATTAACAGAAGCCAAATAAGTCTACCAGAGCCGTGTGGATACACAGATAACTTTGAGAAATGTAACATTGATATCCCTAAATCTCAATTTGAATCTTGTCTAGCTATCCTTTTCTCAATATTCAGTAGGGTGCATAAACATAAAAAATGTGCTGCTTTTCTACCTGTGGATACACAGATAAACTCGCGAAATGAAACATTGATGTCCCTAAATCTCAATTTGAATCTTGTCTAGCTATCCCTTTCTCAATATTCACTATGCTGCATAAACATAAAAAATGTGCTGCTTTTCTACCTGGGATTGTAAATAAAGCCTAAAACGTCAAATAAACTGTATGGTGGGTGTATAGCTTTGGTGAGGACCAACAAAAAAGTACTGGGACCATGCAAATGGAATGGATATATAACTATTGCGTTTCTTCGAGCTCAATAAGTTGACCAAACTACAAATGACACCCTCCAAAGTGCACCAGTAAGATTGTGTCTTCAAACTTTAAAGACTTTGAATCTTCAAGTTAAGGGCTTAGTACCTTATTGAAGCACCAATGATCATGGGGAGTCCGCACAATTGAAAGGCTTTACGACGGCCAACTCCATCAGCAATCCAACCACTTGCTGAGGATCCAAGAAAAGCACCAGCGAGGAGGGTACTAACAACCAAACCTGATTATCACAACACCAAACGGAACCAACTAAGCGCTTTATCACAATAAAACCGGGGTAGGCTACGTGAACCAATAAGAGTCACATGCGACAATTAACCTTCTCCATGCGTATCTTTCCATAATTAAATATTCTTTTATTGACTTAACCTCCATATATCCGTGTATAACTTCTAGGTAAGTCTTCCTCAGTCACCCATGACCCATGTGCTATTCTAACGGGCCCTAATATTATCAACTCCACAACACCAAAATACCAAATAATATAAATGCATAGAGATGTAAGAATTGCATAAAAGTAGAGAGTGGTTCACCTTCTTCAAGTGTATTCCCTCGGAAACCAAGATCATCAGAAATAGTTTCGAGTGGTTCATTGACAACTCTGAGGAGAAAAAAGATCTCAATTAAAAGGTGAGTTAATCAGGATAACATAAAAATCATGCCAAGAGAAAAGTCCAAAACAAACCCGATATGATAGCCAAACAAGAAGGCAACAATAGTAGCTACAACCACATGTGGAAAGGAAAGCTTCCAAGGAGGAGTTGTATCTTGGTCTTGATAGTCGTACAAAAGCCCTGGAAGACATTGGAGAGAACCCCAAATGCGAAAGGTACATGTTAAAAGTGATATTCAATAGCAATGATCACATGATTCTCGAAATTATTTCTTCAAATCAACAATCATAATTATTTTATCAGTATAGAGATGAATATGAAGACGGTGCAAAAGACAAATCAGGGAAGCCATAATGGAAATGATTAGTGCTGAACCATTACTTGGCAAAATCATGAAATGTAGAAACTTGATGTCAGATAACCAAGACACTGTGTAAATAAGATCAGCTCCACATGAACAGACATTATGTTCTGTGAATGCAGGCATAACTTCATAATAGTTGAATGAAACTTCACGAACCATGGAATAATTTACCTGTGCTGTTATCTTCGACATCACTAAAGTCACCATAATCCCTCGGGACCATTGCTCGCTTATGCATTGATGGCGACACTCGTAAGCTGCCCACCATTCCAATCCTTCGTTCCGCTCACCTCAAAATGTCAAATGGGAAGTACTTCAACTCTCCCTGTCATTACAATTTCACTTCACTATCAATTACAAGTGTAACAAGTATACAAATATATATCATCTTATCATTACTAACCACTCATCAGCCACATTCCTACATCCAGATCACAATAAACAAATAAATCAAACAAAAACTAGAAACTTGTACAACTATTACAATCCACTAGCTTCAGGTTCTGTGAAATCCTAATAACTTGAGCAAAACAACAGTATTGGTTCATTTCAACAACAAGTGTAGTTTACCTTTACTAAAACACAACTTTTTGAGAAATTGTGAGTTAATTGATCACAAGCAAACTAGAGTTAATAATCGCATGATTCTCAGTTCCTATAATAGATTATCATCAGGAAATTAGAGAGTAACACAAACCTATATACATAAATCTCATAAATCTCAGAAATGAAGTTGTTATGAACAATGTAAGGAAGACGAAAAGTAAACCACCTCAATTCAATTAAATGCACCGATCCGAAGTCTTCGCAGAGCGACGTGTGACGGTGCCGAACGCTAACGTACGCCAGATGAAATTTCAGCTTTTTGTCGCCGATAGATTTTTGTGATAGCAGAGTACAGTGCAAACAAAGGAATACTCCACTTTAGACACCTTTGGCTTTTAGATAGTTACGAATAATATAAATATTCATTACGTATTATAGGTAATCGAAATCAGTATGGAAATGGACAGGTGTCATGCTACCAAACCGCATATAAAAATCACTAAATAAAATAAATAAAATGTTTAAACCATAAATTTATGTGAAGTTATAAGATGGTGTAGGATTATATAATTCGTATACAATTTGAGTTATATTGAAATAGTCGTAATACTTTAGATTTCAAATATTAAGAAAAAAAAAGGTAATATACATCCCTCATTTATTTAACTGTATAGTAGTATAACTGTATTAAAATGGGACGGGATGGCAATTACACTTTGGGCAGACAAGAATTTAAATTTTACATTTTGCTTGGGATTCTGGAAACTTGTGTGGTGTTAATCAAAGTTTAGTGTTAATTATTTTGAAATTGCAAACATAAGTTCAGGTGATGCTAGGTGTCGTTGGGTAAATGGTTAGTACAACACATGTGGCTAGGTAGATGGTAGATCTGCATCGGTGCGAGAAAGTTCATATGTCGGCTTATGAAACAGATCTCCCATTAAGATCTCTAATGTCCCGGTGGTACCTCTTAGGTTAGCGGTCACTGTATTACATTTGACATTTGTACTCCTCCCTTCCTTCCCTTTTTTTTTTTCGAAAATAGACTTTGCATTAAATAGACGAAATATATTCAGTTACATGCCGAATATAAGAGGAAGAAATGTCAGACGCTAAAATATTACAAAGCCAAGATGGGGTTATGTCCCAAACAAAATTATTTGAGTTGGTAGCAAAAGATTGGTGTCTTCCAAAAGTCTTTTTCCGTCTTTCATTCGCAAGCAAATCCGCTGCTCCATTGCTTTCTCTATACAAAAATTCCATCTTGGCATTTTCTAATCGATCTATCTCCTTAATGGCATCCTGAAGAAGTGCGTTTTGATGCACACCTGCTGCTTCCTTCCTTCCTTCCCTAGGCGTCCTGAAGAAGTGCGTTTTGATCCTCCCTTCCTTCCCTACACACATAAGATAAGATACACAACTTATGAAATTGGGAAGGCTAGATATACTTGTATATGCTACGTACTTTATATTTTTAGAAACTGGAAATATTTCAACTTTTACTACACTAATACTATACAAATTTTATAAACCATCTTATGGTCAGGGATCGAACCATGCTACGTAGTATAAATTAGCGATTACTTATAGAGCCCACACACGTTTCGTTGGTATGATATTGTCCGCTTTGGATCAGATTCCGCACGAATTTACTTTTTGAATCACCCAAAATGTCTCATACCATGTGAGAATGGTTGTCAAACATATGGAGTACTCTTTATCTCATTCACTCACAAGCAATGTGGGATACGAGATATTACAATAATACTTATAACTAGGGGTAATTAAAATATCCGCCCACTCAACTCAACCACAAATTGCATGCCGATAAACTGCATGCGCTCACAATTGACTACCTTTTTTATAAACTAGTTGTAGTTGAAAAAGTTACCACCTGCCATGGAATGGGTTAACTGATGGGCGGGAAGGTTGCCACCATTTATAGGTCTTGTCTATACACATAGGGAATGTGTTCGTCATGTGCCTTTGTAAATGTACATGTTTATTATAAACTTATTTTCATTATAAACGTGCAGTTTTTGTAGAATCTTATGTCTTTTGGTTGCATTTTGAATTTTGTTTATGAATTGATTTCTATATAGTTTGGTGTATAATTGAAGTATTCAGTTTTATTTTAACAGCCAACCATTCACACGTTTTATCACCCGACCCACTATGGTTTAAGTAGATATTCCACCTCGTGATTTATAATTAAAATTAACCACTTATAACGGGCCAGTTGAGTTTTCATATAAAACCCGTAATTGTCCGCCAACAATCACTTAAACAAAACTTATGGAGGAATTAGCGTAAGCATTTAAAAAAAAAATAGTGGACACACTAGATTAACCTTTGTGAAAATTTGGATGGTAAATACTCCCATGTGTAATGGGAGTTATTTATGCTTGCTTTTCACATTTTTTTCTTTTTACTTATAACTAAACCCATGTACTTATATTTACTAAATTGAAGGAGATACAGAAAAAAACATCCAAACATCCGATCTTTGACTTGTGAGTTGTGATAAGTATCGTGAAGGATTTAATACGATTATTAATTATAAAATTTGATAATCGTCATGGACAAGCATCCCAAATACGGAGGTTAATACAGTATATTGTTTGCTAAAAAAAATCTTGCCTGTCCATTTCATCACGAACTTGTCTTGCAATTACTTCACTGTCATACTTAAAGATAGCGTCCACAACCTTGTTGACTTCCCTATAAAAAAAAAAAAAAAAAAAAAAAAAAAAAAAACAAAAACATATTTACCTCCTCTAATCTTCTAGCCAGCCTTGAGGATATTTTCATAATTTTTGTTAAGAGCGTTAGTAGCAGTAGCAAAAAGTTGGGTAAAGTAAGGAGCAAAAAATATGGAATAATCGAAGAACGAAACGTACATAAACAATTGAATGAGACATGATCACTTACATGTGCATGGTTAAGTAGCATAAAGAAGATTCTAACGCACATTAATCTACCAGAGTATTAAAAGTGGAAACTAACAAACTGATCATCAATATTTATCCTGACAATACCTCAATTGTCTCTTCAATGTAATAGCATTTCCTATGTTTTACCGATAAGCATCGACAAATGCTCAATCACCATAACTTGAAACAAACGTAGTAGGGATATTGCCAATCCCCATATTGACTAGCTCAGTCGACATATCAAACGAATGATGGAAAAAAAAACATTTAAACAGAGTACACATTCGCAAATAAACATAAGCCGAACAAGGAGCAACGCCATATACTACACATCTACCAATTCTACCCAATTAATTTTCCCACCCCCCTATATTAAGACAAGCTCAGACGAACAACACCACAATAAGCGACCAAGCATTATCGAGGAGTGCCATTTTCATCTTTTGTCATGGCTATTGTAATCAAGCATCGTAAAGTGTTCAACTTTCTCGGAGATGTGCCCACACACTGCACCCAAGCAATGTGCCACTCATAAATCAAGTAATGTGCCGCTATTGTTTCCTTTTCAAGCTACTATGATCGAGTAACACAAAGCTTACGACTTATCTCATCTACATATGTTGAACTTGAACCAATAATCACGCCACTTAACAGTTAAACATTATTTGCATGCATGTGAACAACCAAGCATCGCCCGTAACCAAGGACCACCTAGCGTTGCCCATGTCATATTCTTCCCTACCCATTATAACATGAGAGGTAGTTCTAGGTCTCAATTGTGGTTTAGATCGTGGTGGTCCTAGTGGGTTGGTAGTAGATTGGAGTTGGACAACTTGAAATGGATTCAGCTAATCTATTACCACGATTAAATGGCATGAGTACTGCAGTACGATCTTAAGATTAAATCAGTGCGAATTTAGATCTAAATAATACATTGCTACAATAAGAAAGTCTTTCTCCATTTTCATTTTGATTATGCAAGTATACACGTGTATAGACTAGTCCATATTTTCTTTAGAAAATATTGAAGTTAATTACGCAATTAGTATAGCTCCTAAGACCAAAGGAAGATACAATTTAGGGTTTTATTTTGTCGACACTATCTATACACACCATTTATCTTTTTATCGGTCAGAAAAGTACTGAGAAATAGAGCGAGAGAGAATGGGTTCGCGAGACAACACGACGCCGCACATCCTCAGCAGCCTCGTCGTGCGTCCGGCTGACAGCGGTGGAGGTGCTGGCGGCGCCGGAGGTGGTGGCAGCGACTACGAGCCAGGTGAAGTTCGACGGGATCCGCCACCGCACCTGCGATCTGACCGCCATGATACTCACGGTTTGACCTCGAATTTCATTCTCACATGTCTTCTATTTTCCTTAATTTTTGTCGAATTATTTTTCGGTGCCCTAGCTGCTCGTTGTTGCTTTTTACACTTTGGTGAATTAATGGTGGTAGCTCATGTAGAATAAGGTCAAACCGTAGCTTCACAAGTTAAAATTAGAATGAACTAGTCTTCCTGATGACTAATTGACTTTGTCAGCTTGAGCTGTTCGAATTATGGTTTAATATATATCGTGTAGTTGCTTGAATTCAAGCTCAGCCTGCTTGAATTTATTTAGGGTAACTTATTAAGTAAAGGAGATTGATTGTTGGTTAAGTCTGCAGTGTGTCCACGGTCTTGTTTTCATTGGGATCATGCTAAAGAAACCTTTTTTATATGATATAAAGCTCTATTTAGGTTGTCAGTTCTTTTCTCAATCCTTTCCCTTTCCTTTCAAATTGTAAGCTAGACTCTGATAGTAATTTTTTAACAATACATATCACTCTCAAGTGTGTTGAAGACCTCTGGTGTAGACTGCACTCTATATGAAATTAAAATCGAGAGTATTGGTGCTCATGGTATAGGGTAGGTGGTCTACGCTTTTGCGGCACCCCCTTGCAGAAGATGGCTTAGTACTTCTTCCTGCACTATTCACACTTGCATGGCATTTGCCTTTTGCGTGCATCTGGAAAAATCGGGATCAAACATACTTGACCCTAGCATTTTTTCATCCCACACCCATCCCTTTTTTTAGTTGGTTGATGCTGCTTCTGTCATTTCTCTTTTATGGAAGTTCATGTCCTTGTTGGTTTAACGCCAGTTCCATTACCTTCACATGGGTTCATCACTGAATGAATATTATATGTCTAAATGTTAGTGTCTTTGGACATACTACTCCAATCAAGTAATGCTTTTTCCTATTCAAATTAAATTAAGTTTTGGATTTTCCGCATAAAATTTTATAGATTATATGTTGCCCTCAATTATCCCTAGTCAATGTGGATTACACAAACAAGAAAATAAAGTTGGATCACCCTGTACATCACCTAGTATGATTCTTAGTAGGTGAACAGTTAAAGCTGGGCGTAAGGGGTAAAAATGTGATTTAATGTGTAAAATATGCAAAAATTAGTATTTATTTCGCAAACGTTTCAGACGCCTTAACTTTTATTTATTGCGAGGAGGGGTTACCATCTATCAAGAGTGTTCTTAGAGAATTATGTGCAACTTAGGTATGCCAAATGCATCTCAGTTTCTAGTGTTCTTAGAGAGTTATGTGCAACTTAAGTATGCCAAATGCATCTCAGTATCTTACTGCAACAAGTTATATAGTTGTGATTCTGTT
The DNA here is from genome assembly GCA_028274465.1 of Plantago ovata. Lineage (NCBI taxonomy): Eukaryota > Viridiplantae > Streptophyta > Magnoliopsida > Lamiales > Plantaginaceae > Plantago > Plantago ovata. The sequence goes on along the minus strand of CM051455.1, from coordinate 21,745,259 downwards.
ATTCTTCCAATGTGGAGATCAGATTGAAGGAGAATTGAGATAACTGAGTCAGACTTGCTGATTATTTATGACAGGATTATACTTCTGAGAATCAGGGTTATATTTGCGATCTTTTTGTTTAAATTACATATTGTTTATCAATGCTTGATTTAAAGTTTTGGTGATATTCAGTTTTTTTGAAATTATTGCTGTGTCCAAGTATATTTTCTATTACTGTGTCTCTATGGGATTCCTTTCTCTCTTAAATACGAACAGACCATGGAGGTGCATATAAAGAAAAGAAGGTGGGTTCTCTCTTAATCAAGAACAAATCTTGAACCTGGATATGAATAAAATCAAGGTTACCTATACCTTGAACTATACATGCTTGATAAAGGTTCTGTTAGAGTTGGAATACTGACTCTTAGGAGACTTGCACAATGCTGCTGACGCATTTAGGAATTCTTCACAGTGATTTTAGTTGTTTTGCCTGTAGAAATACAGTGACTTTCGAGAAGACAATATATTTTTTCTGTATTTTTCTTTTTAACTTGACTTTACATGTTAAAAAACTTGAGCATGTATGCTTTTTTAATAATGGAAATTGAAATATGAAATTTTATAGTTTTGATATGGTGTCATGATGAATTGATACTATCTTGGCTTTGAGAGAATTGATACTAGATTTTGGATGACAGCCTATATTCATGACCTATGCACCAATTCGTAATAGTTTATCCTTCACTTCCCATTCAGTGACCTTAGTGATTATATGGTTGGCAGTCTGAACTTAGGTTGGAGCTTGAACATGTCACCTGTAAAAGTCAGGCTCTTTAAATGTTGCATTGTCATGCTATGGTATGTTGTATGGTGAATGAATTTTGCTGTTCTTTTCTACAGCTCTGAACATTGCCTGGTGCAAGAACTTGGGTCTTGAGGAAGGCATGTTGGTCTAAGTGCTGATTTGGGATGTGGTTTGGTTTTTGGTTATCAAGATGCTGCTTATAAAATACGGCTAATAATTTTGTAGATATTCTGAACTAGATGGATCAATTCTTTGCCAAGCCATGGTTTTTATATTTTTAAAGTTCTGATGGTTCTGATGAGTGTGGTGTGTATCATATCATCTGGTAAACTGCTGGTAGTAACTCATATAGGAAGCATTTGAAGTGAGATGAGATCTCATCTAGTCAATACACAGATGTTCCTGGGGGATAGAAGTTCTTGGTTAAAATTAGTACAACTGAAAGCAGTTTAGTTACTGGAAAATATGGAGAGTGTTTTTAAGGGCCGAGGAATGCAACTTCACTGTACAGCTGGTGACTGAACACTGAGCATCCGATTTTCTGTGGTATGCCAGTTTCAGAAATCTCATTATTCAGGTTCCAGTTACTCAGGAAGATGCTCTTGTTTTTTTTTTGGGATTATTCGAGGCTTCAAGGATCAGGACTTCACCATGCTATGCAAAGTCACGTAGAAGCTTGGTTTTTTACACTGACCTTTGTGCTGACTTTGGTTTGTCACTAAAAAAATGACCTTATATTCAATGGCGGAGAAGCAGGTTCGAGGGATGGATGTAATGAAATTGTCGAGCTTTCCTGCTTATGTGGTTTGAAAGCCAAAGATTGATGGACATCATCCTGGAATTTCTATCTAGTTATATCCTATATGGTTTGTTTTGTACTGAATTTCCACGATTCCTCTGCATACCTTTGGAAAAGGAGAGATGCTCATGTCTCTTGGTGCAGTGTTTGCATGTCTGGGAAATGTGCTCTGCCAACTTCCCGTAACTGAATACTGGGGTTGTATAGCTGGGTGCACAGCGATAAGTAATGTTAGTGTTTAATGGTTGATGGCTGATTCCAGCTCCAAAAACCTTTAGGTTCCACCAAAATATCGAACTTGATCTCCTGTCTGTGGATAAGTGCAGTTTTTCCTTTTTCTCGGTTTTCTTGTTGGTTATTATCCACGTAGTTGAGGATCTATCTAAAAGGGATAGGTTTGTTTGGGTTTTGAATTGTTATATCTTCTCCCTTGTTTCTTTGTATTCTTCGCAAGGAGACGAGACAGCACTGGTAAATGCTTGTTCATAAATTGCAATATGTTCTTGGAATTTCTGGGGTTGCAAAATTGGTTTATATTGGATGCTACTGTTGGTGACTTCAGCTTTATGACTGGGTGTTTATGTTTCGGGTTCACTGGCTTTTTCAGGGTATAGAATGCGTGCAGGTTCTCTCTCTCCTGCACGCCGTAGGGATGATCGCCACCGTCTTAGTCCAGGTTTTGAACGGAATCGTGCATTTGGTGGAGGAAGAGATCCTGCTAGGCACCATCGTGATCACTCACCCCCTTATGGCCGTGGTAGGTTTGCTGGTAAAGATTATGATCGGCCTGGGCATGGTCGTGGACCATTAAGAGTTGAGAGCTTACCTCGAAATAATCCTAATGTGCAGCCAAGAGAAGGAGATTGGTTTTGCTCAGATCCTTCGTAAGTTCTTTATTTATTTGAGCACACAAATATAATTTTTCACTCGAGACATTATCTGCTTACTTCGTGTTTCTATTTTGCAAAAATATTGTCTCTGAGCGGTATGTGTTCCTATTTAGTTTATTATTTCATTTGCAAACAATATTCTTTACTTCTTGAAAACAAAAAAAAGTCTGTTGCTTTGACTGCTGTTTAAACTTTCATGTATTTATTACTCAGCTGTTTATTAAATTGTTTATGTATTTCTTTTTCGTCCATTTCAATAGATTCCTTAAGTTTCCTTTTCCGGCAAACCTTTAACTCACGCCTTTATTGTGTATCATACCACAAAATCAAACACCACACGCATTATGCAAACCTAACAATTTAAAATAACGGAGGGACTATGTTTTTCACTCAGGTATGGAGTCGTCACCATTTCACTAGTAATTTGGTTGTGTTTAGAAGTGTCTGTATATTCATAATTCATATAAATCGCCTTCTGCAATGTTTTTGCATGCAGTTCATGATATTTTTTTGTTCTTGAAGGCAATGTTTACCAACCTATTTGGTATGTGTCAATTATGCTTGTGCATTTTATTTCCATAATGTCTTGATTCTTGAGTTTACATGCACATGGGTTATGTTCTCCAAAGCTCATAGGAGCTAAATAAGCTAACTACAGTTGTCCATGTTGATGAATCTTCTCTTGTGAAATTTGGTTATTTGATCTAGACCAATTATTTTATCATCAGATTCATTCTTGCTGCAATAAGAAGCTTTTCTTTTCCCCGGTCACAACATGCTGCCTCTGTTTTGTGCATACGTTGTCCGTCTTTGTAGACCAAATAGTTCTCCCCCCCCCCCTCCACTGGTGTTTGAGGTCTGATCACGTGGTTCAGGGTCTTCTTAGTTCTGCAATTTATTCACTGTGCTGTACAATTTAGAATTACTGTTTCTCTATCCATTTTGTCCTTGGCATGCCATCTAACTTCTACATATGACACCAGGTGTAAAAACTTGAACTTCGCAAGGAGGGATCATTGTAACAACTGCAACAGGCCCCGCCCTGGTCCAGGTGGAAGTCCTAGGAGATACCCGCCACTCCCCTTTCCACCACGGCAGCGGTTTCCCAGTCCTCCATTATCTCGCTCTCCCGGAAGGATAATGAATGGAGGCTTTCGGTCCCCACCTCGTGTTTGGCCTAGAGACCCTCCTAGGGATTTCAGATCTTCCGGGCTGCTACCTAGACACAATGCCAGGTTTCCTGATCCTCAAGATGATCCCAGGGACAGATACAGACATGATAGACCATTATCACTGGACTGGGCTCACAGAGATCGTGGCAGAGACAGAATAGGAGGATATGCAAGGAGAGTCATGTCTCCCCCTCCACCTCCGGAGCTGCCTCCTCCTCGAGGATGGGCCCCTCCTATTAGGGTGAGGAGCAGGTCTCCAATTCGAGGGGGGGTACGGCCTAGAGACTATCCCCGTGACCCATTCATGAATCGTGGAAGAGGTGGGCGCGGTGGGAGGAATGCATTTTAGCTGCTGCCTGATGACCAAAAGCCTGTATCTTATGAATTCGATACGCTGGGATACCAGCCCTAGTCTAAAAGTACAAGTACCCTGTGCTTCTTTTGGATTTGCCGATACTAGAATTTATCTACTAGTCTGCTTTAGAGTTAACTGTTGCTTTGTACATTCATGCATTTTCTTCAGTTCCCTGCTCAAGTTCTGCGATCCTTTGATATGTTGACTAACTTGAATCGTTTTTAAGCACTACTTGTATCATGTACTTTGAAGTAGCAGACTATTATTTGGGGCTGAATTGAGATTTCCGATTGTGTCGTGTCTTTCCCGATTCTTACAGCTTTTCTTTAGTTCTTGTTTTGGGCATGGGCTGAAATTTTAGGCCTGTGATACCCCTCTGGCGATGGGAATTTTTTTTATTAGAAAACACCCGTTTAGCCCAAATTATTCACAGAGCATATAGTGCAGTGTGTTTTTTTGCTAAAAAAACACATTCCCCATTGTACAATGCAATGCACCATGGTGCATGTAGAAAACAGGAACTATTTTGGCTACTTTGTTTAGCCCATCTGCCCATGTTTTTGTTTTGTCATTTATCGATTTTTTGCACTTCTCTTTTCTTTCTGGACTAGATGTACAAATGTCACAATTTCGATAAACTATTTGTTAGGTCCAAACGACATCTTAGCCGGGACTAGACATTAGGTAAACATTTTTTCACTTGAGTAACTTGTTTAATATGATTAGATTGTAGAGCCTTAGATGGTATGTTCAAGCCTGCGATTAGTTGTGATTTGATTATTTTTTATTTTTTTATTTTATTTTTTTATTTTTTTTGGTAATGAAGACCATTCAAACCTTAGACTTTATCAAAGCAAAAAAACGGTACAATAGAGGAAGGTGGAGACTTCCTAAAAATGTCCACCCATAGCTAAACTAGTAATCTTATACATTTGATTTGATTTTTATTAGCACGATAATTGACGCTTTTTGTTTCTAAATTAGAAACTTATTCCAAGTGACCTATGTATGGATCGAAATGAGGGAAGCATGAATATTATTATTGTAAACTATATGTGAAGTTTATATGAAATGGAATAAGAGAATCGAATTATTGATGGTAATGAGGTAGTTAGCTATATTTTGTAAAAGTTTCAATAAATTTAGATATATTTTAACTACTTTTTATCATTAGGTCTTGAATTTAGTCGGCCCATAAGGAGGTGAGCCTTTTGGAGTTGGATTACCGATCTAGTGTTTGAAATTGAATTTTGAAGGTGAGTTTTTTATTTTCATTTGTAAAATTTACTCTTCAAAATAAAAAATTCACCTCCAAAATTTAGTTCCAAACACTCTGTGAGAAGTACTACTACAGTTTTCTTTCATTCGGGTCAAGGGGTTATTAAATGTATATATTCACATTTATTTTTGCTTACGATTATTTATTTTTGACCGTACATGAAATTTATAAAGATACATTAATTTATTTGTATAAAGTAGAAGTTCTTGCATTCAATTTTGTTTCCGAAATATCATATGTAATCCCACCATCACAGTTTTCTTTTTTTTTTTTTTTTTTTTTTTTTTTTAGGGGTATAGGTGATTTTATAAATCATACCAAAGAAAATATGCGTACATTACAAGTAGTGTTACATAATTAGCCCAAAAACAGAACAGACTTATGGGGGCTCAGTATACTGGAATGGTAAAGTACCATAACCCATAAAATCTATTCCTATATCTCTACATAACTGATGCGCTAGCATGTTCCCCGAACAGTGCACATGTTGTACCTTATACTGTTGAAAGTGTTGGGGGAGACTGCGAATCATATTGTACACATTACCATTATCGCTTTGATCTTGATTGACATTATTTATTCCAGCAATAACCAAGGCAGCATCTCCTTCGATAATGACCCGTTCATAGCCGAGGTGCGTTGCCAGACGAGCTGCTAGACGGGCGGCGTATGCCTCTGCTGTTTCCACTCCAACTCCATTAATAAGCTTCTGCCTAATCCAAGCAAGCACATAACCAGTATGATCCCGAGCAACAGCTAAAATGCCACCCCTTACTATGCCATGTTGAACTGATGCATCAAAATTGATTTTAATCCATCCCACATCAGGCGGCGCCCATCTCTCCTGGACTGAGCATGTACGCGTTCGACCCCCAACAAGGATATTCACATTTGCTTCCAGAAACTGCACATATATAATTTAACACAAAATTTACCACACTTTCTTGATCCAGGCTCTGCTCCTCATATCTATGCTTATTGCGTGTATGCCACAAGCTCCAACAAGAAATTACAAATAGCACAAAACTTTGGGGATCCAGCCTCTCCTTCACGCCAGTAAACCAATCCCAAACGCCCTCAGCAAGAAAATACAGAGAAGAATGTGGAATGTTAAGCAAAGCCCAATATACTCTTGCAAAATGGCAATCTCGCAACACATGTATTGAAGTTTCATTTTCACAGCCACAGAGTAAACATCGATTCTCTATTGCACAGTGGCGCCTTGAGAGCTCAGAAGATGTAGGTAATGAATTGGTTAGGAGCCTCCATAAAAAATGTTTTACTTACCCGGGACTGAGAGATGCCATATCGCATTCCAGTTCCTTATACTCTGGACAGATGTAGATCCTCTAACATTCTCATCAGCTGTTTGTCGCATGCCCATTGCAAGATGGTAGGCAGAGTTTACTTTGTATAGGCCGTTACGAGAATAATGCCATACTTGTGAATCAACAACATCCGGGCCTGCCAGAGGAATCTTTTGTATTTCCTCGACATCTTCCTGTCAGAATAGAAAATTTAGGATGAGAAGGTCTCATTCATGAGTCGTTGGATGAATGAGGAAAGAGACACTGAGTGGGATTTCGTTATAAAGATCCGGTGTTCTTGTCTTAAAAGTTTTATGGCCTGGAATCCATCTATCACGCCAAATGTCAATTTGTTCTCCATTACCAACCCTCCACCGCATACCTTGAACGACCAAATCTTTTGCAGCCATAATACTTTCCCAAGTAAATGATGCATTAGACTTCAAAGTAGCATTGAGAGCATCAGTATGGGGAAAATATTTTGCTTAAAAAATTTTATTGATCGAAGAATTTGACGAGACAAAGATACGCCACCATCACAGTTATAAACTTATAATTGTAAAAATTTTAAAATGGCACAAGTGCTTTTGCACGGAGTGAGTATAAAAATACATCCAATTGAACATATATAAAAATATACATCCAATTGAACATAGTAGTAAACTACTTCTATTTACCAACATATTTATTTACGGAATATATTACAGATCCCAAATGTTTGATGTAATTTCCTTGATTTTGGCGAACTTGATGTACTTAATATAGTATTTGAACTGCCCATTAAATATTAACTATGTTAAAGACGCTCAATAAGATAGTACTTCAGTGTAAGTACTACTATGAAGTAGTAGTAAATTATAACTATTGGGTTAATTAAAAACATTTTGTGTTAACTTGTTGAACCGGAGTCTGTTTACATTTGTCGTGGCTCGAAAACTCGAAATCTTAAAATTCTCGGAACATATTTTTCCATGTTGTAAATTAATCATGTCCGTTTATTAGTCATACACAAGAAATCTTAACCACACATCAAGAACATGCTCCATTTAACCTCACATGTCAACGGCATCACTGACTCTTTAGCGCCATAATAATAATAATATTTCACTTTTTTATTTCACTCTTTTCTCGAAACAGAATCTTCAGAATGTGAGCAGGCTCCCATACACTCAACCCCCACTGTAATAATTCTACACCTTCCCATTTACTATCACACGCCACGAACTCTGTAAACCACACTTGCTGACGTGTCACACAAAATTAGCCTCCAAGTTGGTTAACATGTGGAATGACAATTTTTTTAGATAAGGGAACACCATCTTCTTTATTAGAGTATTTTTTATGGTTCAAACTTAAATAGAGAATTAAATATTAAAATACTAAAAAGAGTTCCTTCCAAATAAATTTTTTAATGGTTTGTGGTTTATTTGAGAATTTATTGTGAGTCTCATATGCTACATTTAGAGTAAAAATTAGGAGTAGTACATTAAATGGAGTTTTCCTTGTTGTCCTATATTTGAGGCTTAAACTTGGACTACTAATTATAGTAGACTTTTGACATGGACTAATATTTAGTAACCCAAAAAAAGTCTCAATTAAAAGCTTTTTAGACCATTTCCAACCATAAGACTCAAGACTCAATTTTTTGTTTTTTCCTTCATAATACCATAAGACTCAAACTCCTCTCCATCTCCAGCCATAAGACTCAACTATACATTTTTTATTCTTTATTTTTTCATTAACAAATAAAGTGGAAAGAAACAAATAAAGTGGGAAAGAAAAAGAAAAAGGCAAAAAGAATAAGATAATAATAAAATATTGCATAAGACTCATCTTATGTGGGAAGACTCATCTTTTGCATAAGATGATAAGACCCACTTTTTACCATCTCCAACCATGAGTCTTATGAGGGTCTTATGCATAAGATCTTTATAAGACTCATGGTTGGACATGGTCTTAGGGTTTCTTTTGGGATTAAAGCTCCAAATAGGCCCTAAATAAGCCTCCATAAGGAGTGCTCTTAGATGGTATCGTAGTGGTTATGCCATTAGCATCTACTCATCTGTTTTTTTTTCTTTTTTTTTTTTTTTTTTAATCCTATATGTATTCCATTTTTGTCCATTTCTTTAAATTCTATACGGTTCTATTTTTGGCAAATATTTATCACACAACTTTATTGTGGGTCCTGCCACTAAACCAACACACTATACTCATTATATAAACCTTATATACTCATTATATAAACCTTATAAAACTCCAATCCAAAAGCAAACGTATAGAATTCAAAAAAACGGATGAGTAATAAACAGTATAATGTCTAATTTAACTATTCTATTGTAGTACTTCTTATATTACTGTATAAGTTTGGTTGATTTTTTCTAATCTCCGTTTGACTCAAAATTTATTCTAAATCGCACCAAGAAATAATATTTGAACTTATATTATATTATGAAAGTGTAAATTTTATATTTTTCTAATATAAATTTCAAAGAAAATCAACAAAACAAATGATAAATTTAAACAGGAACGGATAAAGGAGTATACAACGTTCAAATTCTCGTTAAGTGCGGAATTATTTATAATTTATTACTAACTTTGTAATTGGTTCGATTATTAAAAAAAAGTTTCAAATTATTTTGATACTTTTCCAATTCAAATGAATTGAACAACAATCTTCATGCCAAATGCCAACCAGTTAATGCGTTTATAACTTGTGGTTGTTTTTTCTATTGTTACATCATTTTTATGTCTATTCTATTTGGTGCCTGATTCCCCGGTTCTCCCACTCTCTCGTTCACCTTTCCGGGTTAAACCAAGAAAGTACTCTCTTTCGTATTATAATTTATCCGATTTGATTTTTTCAGTCGATAACTTTGGCTTTAACCAACTATTATTCTTAAATTATAATGATAAAATATTTAACAAAATTATATCATGAAAATATAGACCTTAAATTTTCTATCATTATACACTTTATCATTATAATTTAAACGTAATTTATGGTCAAATTCAAACAACATTGACTGAAAAAAGTCAAAATAGATAAATTGTAGTGGGATGGAGAATAAGATAAATACATTGGACATAAGTCACATAACCATTATCAAAAATAAATTTGTAAAACCTCTCTCTTTGAAAAAGAAAAAAAAAATTAAATTAAATTTTACAGTAGAAGACCAGGGTAATTAATCAAGGGCCCGAAACGCACACCCGAAGCTCCTATGAATAACAGCCGTGAGATGAATGAAAACAATCTCATCCGTGAGATGAGATTAATCTGGTCGTGAAATTTACAAAATTGAATTTGAAAAGCTAAGCTAGAGAGGGAGGAAGAGAAAGAAAGAAAAACACAATACAAAGCCCACAACTCTCTCACACAAAATCTCTCTCATCTTTCATTCTTCTCTCTTTCAACAAATTATTATTCCCTTTTCAAATTTTGCTTGTCTGGTTCCTTCCCCTACAAATTCCCCACATACACACACATTGGTATGTGAACAAGAACAGATATCTGTTAGCTCTTCCCAATCCTTTTTTTCCAAATTCACACACCGACCGATTGAGGTTTTTGTTTTGTTTTCTCCCTTCCTTCAATTCATCCGAATCTGAGCTGGTTTCGAGAATGACAGAGCTTCCAATCAGAAATCTCTAGGTTTTTGGCCTCGATTGGTTCGAATTCTGGTGAAGAATCACTGGAATTTCGATTTTGGTTTTATTTTGGTTGGTGTTGGGTGAATTGGCGTTATTTCTTTTTGTTTATTTATTTCTATTTACCCGATTTGATTGAGAGAGTTTTGAATGGAGCAAACTGAGGGAGCTGATTTCCCTCCAAAAAGCCAGCCGCCTCAGGAGCAATCGGAGGTTTCTTCTTCTCCTACGGCGGCGGCGGCGCCGGATATACCTGTGCGGAAGCTAGTTAGGCAGCTGGATTTTACTGGATTAACTGGTGGTGGCGCCTCCTCCTCCTCCACTGCAGAGCAACAGCCGGAGCTACCCAAGTTGCCGAGCCAGCCGATTAAGCAGCCGCCGAGCCTACCTCAGCAGCATCAGACGTTGTTTGTGACGATGCAACCGCCTTCGCAGGCGGCTTCTGTGCCGCCTGTTATACGCCCTCTTGTGTGAGTAATCTATTAGTTTGTTGATAATTATACTGTTACCTTTAATGTGGAGCTTAGTTTGTTGATACTTATAATAATAATAATGTTAGCTTTGACTGAGAAATGATTTCAGCTCAGGAGCTGAATGGTTGTGCAAAGGATTAGGTTTTGTTGCTTCTGTTTTAGATTGTTATTGTGCACTTCTGATCTTGGTAATTTACTGATAACATTTTGAAAATTTCAGCTTTGCTGGATGTTCACATGAGTTTAGGATTTTCCTCCTCTGTATATTACTTGATGGAATGGGAATGGAACCCTTAAGAGTTCTGGTGGAGAGCTTATGAAAGTTAGCATTTGAATTAGACTTTAACAAAAGTTCTATTATGATTGATTGGGCAGAGAGCTTATGAAAGTTAGCATTTGAATTAGACTTTAAGTTCTATTATGATTGATTGGGAAGAGAGCTTATGAAAGTTAGCATTTGCATCAGACTTTAACAAACATGAGTCATTGGAAGTTAAAAGTTAGGATTTGCATTAGACTGTAACGAAAATGAGTATGGAAGTTATGTTATGATTGCTTGCTTGAAACACTACGATGAGTTAATACAATAACAGCCAGATAAAACAAAAATACTTTCTTTATTATATAAAGTGGTACTATCTTTTATATCTATTTACTACATAAGAGTGGTCTCTCGTTATTCGTTAGTTATTAAGATTGATTGAATGACAATGATTTATTAAATTCCATAATAATAGGTTAAGCTGATATGGTTATTTTTGCTATAGCGTTAACTTACGGTCAACTTCATCATTAATACCATCATCAACTACCCTCACCTATCTATTCTCACCCGACATTTGACACTTGAATTAGTCAACAGTCGAACGCACAAATCATTTTGGATATTAATGAAAAGCGGACTAAAATTTATTTATTTGTCCGAGTACATATAAGTATATTGTAGATTAGTGTATTGTTTTACATATAGTTATTGAACTCGAATGTCAGTATTTTGTGTTTTAATCCAGGTTTGTTTTGTATACTTGTTTGGTTGTTTGTTCTTTAGTTAGTGCTTGTTTTGATTGACCAGACCTATGTACTTTAATCAATGTTTATTTTTATTGATCATACCTAACTAGAGTAATAGATTTGTGTTGATTATGGAATGCAATCCAGACTAGAGTAATAGATTTGTGTTGATTATGGAATGCAATCCAGCGGTGTATACATGATATTTCATTGATCACATACCTAACCGGTCAACTTTTTCTGTTCAGTAAGCCCGAATCACCAAAAGCAAGGCCTAGGGCAAATGTAACAGATCCAAAGGAAGGTACTCCAAAGAAGCAGAAGCAGTGTAACTGCAAACACTCGCGGTGTTTAAAACTGTAAGTAAATGCTTAGTAATCATAGTTCCACCCTTTTGGTCTTTGATATTTTTGTTTTCTAAAATATTTATTTTGTAATTTTATATTTAATTTATAATTTACATACCACCAACCAGGTACTGTGAATGCTTTGCATCTGGAATATATTGTGATGGTTGCAATTGCGTGAATTGCCATAACAATGTCGAAAATGAGCCCGCCAGACGAGAAGCGGTCGAGGCTACTTTGGAGCGCAATCCACATGCTTTTAGACCAAAAATTGCGAGTAGTCCGCATGGAGCTCGAGATAATAGGGTAAGTTAATTATTATATAATATATAAATATTTGGATTTGTTTGATATATATATATATATATATATATATATATATATATATATATATATATATATATATATATATATATATATATATATATATATATATATATATATATATATATATCATTAGTATAATTAGCATTGCTAGGTTTAATATTTACTTAAAACGTAAGATCTATTTTTTTAGTGTATAAGGATTAATTGTTTTTATGTTTATCTAGGAGGAGGCCGGTGAAGTTGTAGTTGCCGCAAAGCATAACAAAGGATGTCACTGCAAGAAATCAGGATGCCTTAAAAGTATTGTGAGTGTTTTCAGGCCAATATTCTCTGTTCTGAAAATTGTAAATGTATGGACTGTAAAAACTACGAAGGAAGTGAAGAGAGGCAAGCTCTGTTTCATGGAGATAATGCACACAACATTGCATTTATCCAGCAGGCAGCTAATGCTGCGATTACTGGAGCTATCGGGTCGTCTGGTTATGGGTCTCCCCCCTTGAACAAGAAACGAAAAGGTCAGGATTTGTATTTTGGATCAACAGCAAAGGATGCTGGTATGAAGGTTGGACATTTGCAACTGGTAAGGTTTTGTTTTAACTTCAAATGAAAGTAACATGTTCAATCAGTTGGTAGATTTTCAGAAGCCTTGTCCAATTTCTTGAATTTTCTAGTATAGGTTAGGTTCTTCTTTTCTCTAGTACCCTTTCTCTATTTATACTTATAATACATCTGTTTACTTTAGTGTTTTTTTAGTATGATCATGTTTATCAAAAGTGAATGTTTGTATTGAAAATTGAGAAACTTCTAAATGTGTTTACAAAAGAATCTTCAATGGTGCGGCTGTACTTTTTTGTTGTAATTAATTAAAAGGAAATGAACTTATAATTTAGAATATTTCTCAGATTATTTGAACTTCTTTAATTCATAAACTTGGCATTTCTTCTTGAAATAATATCATATTTCTTCAAAAAAATATGAAAGCAGAAAAAGTTGATCAATTCAAAAACCGCTGTCTAGGAAAACTTCTGACCCGACTCGTGTATGACGTGATGTGCATGACTAATTATATTATTAATGTTGTCATGATAAATTGTAGAATTACTTTTAGATTTTTCAACATTATTTTCAAATTCAGTAAACACTGTAACATGCAGGTATCTAGAGATGATAAAACTGTGTTCTTAATTTTTTTTTAATTTTTTTTTTATTTTTTTGCCATATTGTACTGTTACGATTTTACTGAGTAATATGTGATCCTTGGATTAGTGGACATTTCTTCTTTTGTGTTGCAACCAAGGGTTATACTTCTGCTTAGCTTTCCTTAAAGAACAAACTGAATGGTGATTCTTATCACCTCCATGAGGGGAGTCAAGAGCTTATGTTATGTTCTCCCCAATAATTGCATCTAGTATTTGCCTGATGGGAACTGCTGAAAGCGTGAAATCCTATTTGTAACACTTGAAGTTGGCTATGGAACCAATCAACATTTTCGTTTTCAGATGTACTATTTGAGTTCTTCTATTATGCATCTGATAGCACAATTTCTCCATCGACAGGACAATCAAAATAAAGCTTCTGCCCCTTCTTCTTCATCGACTGTAGTTCCTGGTGGTCGCCCCGGTAATATGTCAGCCTTGGGCCCTTCAAAGTTTACTTATAGGTATGTCTCTTTTCTGTTGAGAATTACTTCTTTGGATTCTTCAGATAACTAAATAGTGCAATATGTATAAAGGTCTCTGTTAGCGGACATCATTCAGCCACGGGACCTGAAGGAACTCTGCTCGGTACTGGTTGTATATTCAGGAGAAGCTGCCAAGCTACTTGCAGGTATACATGGCTATGTGAAGTTTATCTAGACAAGTATCTGGGCCATGTTATGGCTTATGTATCACTTGGCATAAAATACGATGATTAGCATATTTGTGCTGTTTTGTAATTAGAAGATTAACTTGGTTACTCGTACTTAAGACTATAAATTTGATGACCTTGTATGATTAACTTGATGCTTTGTAGGCTTATGTCTCCAAATGGTAACTTCTTTCTTTGGAATATTGAAAAATTATTCTTTAATTTATAACATAAAAGATAAAATAAGAAGAGGAGGGATGTCAGTTTAGTTGTCTTCTATTTCTTTTTAACTGATCTGAAACTTGCATTGCTTTTTAGAGGAGAAAAATGCGGCAGAAAAGCGAGCAGAAGATTCTAAAGATACTTCAGCAGCGCCATCAACTGAAGAGCAGTTTCAAAGCCAGAAGCAATCTGCAGATGACAAAGCTCCTAGTGATTCATTACCAGAAGAATACCCGACTGAGAAGGCCAAAGCTGATGATACTGCTTCAGATGGAGCTGATGTATCAAAAAACAGGCCGATGTCTCCCAGCACATTAGCTTTAATGTGCGATGAACAAGATACTATGTTCTCTCCTGCTGGTTGCATTAATGGATTGCCAACAGACAGTAACTCATTGTCTCAACTGCCCCAAGAGCAAGGACCCACTGAGGTCTATGTAGAGCAAGAAAGAATTGTTTTAACCAAGTTTCGTGACTGCCTTAACAGGCTCATCACTTTAGGAGATATAAAAGGTAAATTTCATCGTCTCCACTTGGCATCTTACTGCTCTTATTTCTATGTTCATGAACTTCGAGTAGAATTCTCGCTGGCATTACGGGTTAATCAATTGCATCCAACAAGAATTGCTCTTTTGTGAATGAAAAAACCAACCAGAAGTATCAGTTCTCTGTACTTTTGACTTGTGTCAGAAATCCTAAAAAAACTTTTCTACTCCGTTGCTGCTCAAACCTCCTAAACTTCATTCAAGAATCTTACTATTATTTTGTATGAATACTTGTTGTTGTTTAGATTGATGGTCATTATTTATCTTATGGAAGGAGGCTAATAGCAGACTGCTTCTGTCTACAGAAACAAAATACTCTTCGATGGAACCAACAGAGTTTGGCAACGGAAGGGATTTTGCCAGTAATGGTGCTTCAAATGTGAGAACTCAACAACAACAGTCCATGGGCAACGGCATCCCCAAGATGAATGTTCTTCCTCAACACAGAATGTCTCCTGTGATTAGTCAAGCCGGCGGTCGTGTTGTCCATAATGTGAACAGTCAGAAGATAAGCAAACATCCCGAAAACGGGGATGTAACAAAAACTGAAAAAGATTTATAAGTTATTAGGAGTAGACAGACATTACCAGATATGTGCTGCTGCATCTCTGTAATATGAGGCCATACTGGTTTTGGCTTTTCTTCTTGTAGCAGCTTAAACTTAGTCATAGAAACCCACCATGGTAGTACTAATTTAAGCCTGATAGTGATTTATATGTACTCCTTATTTTTCATAAATAATTTAAAATTTTACTTTAACCTCTAATTTTTTTTGCTCATGCTTTTCATTAGCAAGTGCCCAGATGATTATACTTGGATTTGTACTGTGCTCCTGAATAGATACTAGTAATCTCTTCATCTTTTGGCTATGTCTTACTTTATGGACGACTAGTGTAAAGTTGGAATATATATAAAACGGTTCAAATTTGATTTAGAGGGTGACTTCATTCCTTATAGTTAAGTACTTCCATTTTAGTAGAACGCATTAGTTACATTTCAGTTCTCGAACTAGTGCCATAGTTCTCCATACTTTGAGAACGCATTAATTGTGTCTCAGTTCTCGAATTAGAAAACCTAAGGCGCCAAAGATCTGGAGCGAATTATGTGACCGGTCCTAAAAGGCTAAACCCCAAAACCCTCTAGTCTACACCTTCCAGCAAAAAACAGAAAAAAAAAAAAACGAGACAAGCAACAAAAATGGCGTCGTCGATCCTTTCCAGGTTATCGTCCAGGTTACAGCCCGTAGCTGGGAAGCTCAACTCGAAGTTACCGAACGCTTCGTCGATCCTTAAATCCTCCGTTGATAAACGCGTTTCGTTCCTCTCAAGGTTAGTGAATTTCGTTTAGGTGAATTCATTTTATAGCGTGATAATGATAATGAAGTTGTTAATTAGGTTTTTTGGTAGTGAATACTAGGTTACCTGTAGAATTGAGTGGGTTGGAGACGATGCTGCCGTTGCACAGTGCGATTGCTTCTGCTAGATTGAAGTCTAGCTTGTCCTTGGACTCACAAGCATGGGGTTTAGTTCCTCAAGGTGTGTGATTCTAGCTCTTACTGTTCTTATTTGTATATTTTCGCCTTTTCGGTATAAGCATCATCTATGTTTGAGTTAATTGTTTGTGTTTTGGTATTAGAGAGCATACAATGTGGATATGTAGATAATCATGGATGATATTTATGGTACAAGTGACAAGCCTTTATGATCCGTCTATTATGGTTAGGTGACCATTTCTCCGGTGGTTCCAGGTTGAAAGAAATTTACTAGCAGATTTTGAAACCTATTAGCTGCAATTCATCAAGATGAACACTAACATGCTTTCACATGCTCCAATTGGCAATGGGGACGATTACCTCCCTGTCTTGCTACAGAGGTGGTGATTGTGCATTTGGATTTCTTACATCTGTGGTCTATCTTTACCCACTTTAATTATGCAAAGTATATCTGTTCGGCCAACTGGGTTATCAATGTATGTGGAATGGAATATGATGATCATTGGGAAAAGATAATGAAAATTTTGTTTATTCATTCTGAGAATTTATCTGTAAATTACTTTACATTTGTTGTCATGGAACTTGAGAGATACCCTCCCTGCCTTGTATGTGAAAGACAATTTGAGGGTCTGAAGTTTAGCTTGTCTTGGTATGTAGCATATGCATTTTCCCCTTGGACTGAAATTATATTTGAACTAATTAGTGAAATAATTTCTTCAACATATTAGTATGTGGCTGAAACATATTTGGACTAATATCATACATAATTATGGAATTCTGCGACTGTACAATGGAAAGAGGTCTTCTGTTCTTATTCTATCATGTTCCAAGGAAAGAGGTCCTTCCATTTTCTCCAAGTCTCTAGTGGAAGTGAAGTTCTCAGAGAATGCGTGTATTTTGTTAATATGTAGGATACAGAAGATTTTATTCATGATACACATTAGTCTACTAAACACTAATGTGTTTGTGTGGGGCATTTTTGCCATAGTAGTGAACTATGATGAAGTGATAAATGAGGAGTTAATCTGAACAGTGCATTAATTTGGTCCTCCCTGAATCGCTGAATTCTTTTCCATTTATATCGGCATCATGACTTGTCACTCTGAAGATTAACGTTAACTGTTACTGAGTTCACATATCAAAGTTATACCACTTCTTTGCAAGGATAGACATTGATCTGTTGCAGCTTAAGCTGCAATCAAATGTGCTGCAAGTTATGTCTCAGTTTTCTTTGTCCAAGTTATGTCTCAGTTTCTAATAATCAAATCATCAAAGTGCAATAAGTGAGACACATTTAGTCTTCAATATCAGTCACAGGAGAGATCCTGCATAAGTGAAAGTCTAATGCCTCTTTACTCTTTAGAGAGTAATCTTGCTAGGATGTTAAGTCTATTTGCATAAAGTATGTCTGGATCTAAATTTGCTATTAAGATCTCTTCATTAGTTTGTTCTCACTGGACTCAGGAAATTCATAAAAGTTGACATCTTACCTTCTTAACTTCTTATGTACTTGATTTTAAACATTCCAAGCCCATGCAGGGTGGCCATCTTGATGAAGAAATTAAGTACTTAATTTTTAACAATCACTTGTAGATGCCTTCAATTACAATGCAACTTTTGGCATCATTTCTTCAATTTTATGCACAACTGACATTTTAAAATTGCTTCCTTTCATGACTATTGCAGGTATCTCAATGCCTTTATGACGCTTCTTGAATTCAAGTTCTTGCTAGAGGCTCATTTCACTGTTCTTTACACTTTAACTTCTCGTGCTTCAGAGAGTTAAGTTGTTTTTTTCATTTAACACCTACCTGAAGGAGGATCAATACCTGGTTAAACTTCTTTTGTTTTGTTCAATGCTGTCCTGTATAACTTTCTGAGAGATCAGGAGGATGAGTATTAGTCGCCCCAATTACACATTGAAATTCTTTAAAGCGATTCCAGATATTTACAGCAGTACTATTTATAACTTCATTATGCTGCTCCCTGACAAATTTAGACTAGTTGAGAGAAATGGTCGCTTTTACAAATAGCGTGGGAATCATGACTTCCTCTAATATGTGACTTCGCCCCATTCATGCATTTTGAATGACTGAATTTTACTAGTACTCTTTTCTTTGCTGCCTCTGGCATTGTATTGGGTATAGTTCTAGATGGGTTGTAAAAAGATATACCACATTCTATGAATCCACGTTGCAATTCAGATTGCCTGCTCGTAACTGTTTAGGTTAATTAACATGATGTTCTGCATATTGTTGCTAGAATTATTAGCATTTGTATTAGACGCAGTTGTATGAGTATGACTATGTGCTGGGTCTCTGAAGGGACCTCTTCCTACTCCGAGAAAATATGATACGGAATACAACCTAACTTAACGCAAGGCTATTTGTTTTTATCAGGAGGTCTGAAGTTCCATCTGAATTTCTAGATGGGCACGATTCAGAAATAATTGAAATAAGGGACGTTTGACTAAATGTCTCATTATAATTGTACTACTCTCTCCACCCGGGTCAAAAATATCCATCTAGTATTGTTTCTTTTTTAGATTGCAAATTACTTATAAAACACATTAAAAACAAAAGTTATAAAAAGTAAAAAGTGTAGTAAAAAATATAATTATGATATTTCGGCTTTTCTACGGTCAGGCAGGCTTTCGCCTTGCCTGACAACAGGCACCCAATGAAAAGGCGACATGTCATTTGCCTTCGCCAACCCTTCGCCAAGAAGTTTAAATAATTATTTTTATTTATTTTTTCAGTTAAATATAAATTTACTTAAATAACCTTGAATTAAATTAATAAATAAAATTATTAAAATATTTAAATATATTATTATTATTTTAATTTTCGTCGGGCCCATATGTGGGCTTATGCTGGATCGGGCCGGGCCTGATCATTGACCGGCCACCGTAATCCGACCTTACCGGCCCGGCCCGGATCCATATCCAATACTGGATTCTATTTAAAAAATTAATAAATTTAAATGTTGCTGGTGGGACTCGAACCCAAGCCATAACAATGGAAATCAACTTACTTAACCAACAGGAGAAAGTTCCAATTTGGTTTAATTGATGATGTTTTAAATATAAGTAATATATTTTGTATAATGAAAACATTTTAATTGTGAATTTGCATTTCAGTGTATATTATTAATCTTAAACTACAATAAACTTCTCGTTGTATTTGAATTGTTTTTTTTACTCTGATAGATCGACCAACGAAATTAATTCATTATTTTAACCTAGATAATGATCATCCTTACCCTACGACTCACATGATGACTAGTTTGTAAATGTGTTGTCTAGTTGAAATATTATTTATAAATTTTTGTAAATAATAAACAAATTGTTAGTAAGAACGGATAGAACAACATATATGGCCTGTTACAATGAGGCTAGCTATTAAGTTGCTTCTATATTTGTGATATTGTTGAGACAATGTAAGTTGATATCTATGAGTTTGAACATTATCTCGCATCTCAGTGATTGTCATAATTTGTTAGTTTGTTGTGGAGTATCCATTTGGAGCTCAAACTATGTCCTTTCTCGATCTCCGAAAGATACTTTGGAGTCGTAAGTCTATGAGATGAGCTTTTGTTTAATTTGTCTTTTAGAATTTGTTGTGAACTTATTAGAAGTGGACTTTATTAGGACTTGCTAAAGAGATATGAGATACCCATCGATTGTGTGGTCTTCAGTTGAATTAATTGGTTTTATTTGGACCGACTTAAGAGCGTTGATATACCCATCGTGTGTTGGCTTGAATCAACTCTGTTGGGTTGTAGCGTGTGTAAATTTTAATATTCAGTTAGGTGTAGAGAGTTGAATAACTCCTCAAGCGCGTGGAAATAAAATTAATATTAATTTATGTTTTATTCGCATTTTGACATTTTCATGTTATTCTTGATTAATTCGATTCGGGTAGGGTCGTTACATATCAATGTCATAAATCATTTATCCGTCACATTAATTTATAAACGAATGTATTTCGATATATACTAATTCCGAACGTGAACTTTTATTACAAATGCAACATTATATTGTAGTTGTAGGTTTATAATCCATCACTTGCATTAAGTTTGTCCTTGTAGTCCTATGTGTTCTTAATGTTGATAATTCTTTATCGGGTGAGTTAGAGTCAAATTTATATAGGATCACCTGAATCCAACTTAAACTCAATTCGTGTAGTTCCATGTATAATTTGGATCGAATGAATTTTGTCAAAATAAATTTTGAATCAGTTTCTCTATTGGTCAATTTTATTCTTGTTCTATCGGGTTGGCTCTCGGATTAGTAACCTGTATATTTATGATGAGTCGTCATATTAAGATTAAACCTATATAAATGCAATTAAAATTAGTAGATATTTATTATTTATATTGTGAATAATATCCTAATCGGATAATAAATTAGGATAGATGTAGCCTATTTAATATAATATAATCCTAATATAATCTATTAAATCGATAATAAATTTAAACTTAAAATATACTTCATATATATTGTGAATAACCTTAGTTTGAACTAGGGCTGTATGTTGAACCGAATGTTCGGTCAACGCTCGGTTCGTGTTTGGTTTGGTTTTGACCGAACATTTCGCGAACATGTTCGTTAATATAACAAACCGAACACGAACATGTTAGTTTCTGTTCGGTTGTTCGTGAACAGTTTGTGAACATGGTATAATATAATATATTAAATAAATATAAAATATATACATATATAATTATTATACATACTACGTTTAACTTGTTTTGTGCTTTGTTTAATATTTGGTGTTAATTTTATATTTTTATTGTGACTTATATAATGTTCTTAGACACTTTTGGCATGATATTTAAATTAATTTTGTAGTATCAATATTGTTGTATTTTAGGCCTTTTTGTGTTAATGAACGTTCGTGAACAAATGAACAACGAACTTTAACGAACGAACATGAACATTCTATTATTTTAACGAACCGAACATGGACAGGCTATGAATTGTTCGGTGAACATGAACATGAACCGAACATACTATATGCGTAACGAACGAACATTCGATAAGCCTCTTGTTCGGTTCGTTCGGTTTGAAATACAGCCCTATTTTGAACCAATTTCAATTTTTGAAATTTATTATACCTCCTTTAGTTTTATTTTAAATTTTTATAATACCGCGCTTTGTGCCCTATTCTTCGTCTTCTGTATGCTCGATTTCCTTTCTTCTAGACAAAGACTTCCTCCGTCCAAGAAAGACAAAGACTTCCTCCGTCCAAGATCTCCGACAAAGACGCTCTCTGCCCGATTCATTATTTCTGTAGTTTTTCTTGTTTCCTCCGTCAAAGATTCCCTTTCCTCTAGGCTCGCTGCCCTATTTATTATCTTCTGTAATTTCGCTCTCCAGTAACATTCCGATCGATCTCTGTTTGTTTCCCTGCAGTTCGGCAACAATATGTGGTTAGCGCTGTAAATTGGTATCACGTCTGCTGTGTTTCATTTCCTGATCTTTGGGCTTTTTTTGCTGTATTAGATATATCATATACTATCTTGGATGTACATGCCCCTTAATTGATGGGTTTTTCTTGCCTGTTTTCGCCTTACGGAGCTCGCCAAAATGCTCCAGGAGCGTGAGAACAGAGTGCTTGACGAGTTTGAGAGTGATACTGTGGAGAGGCTTTGCAGGGTTTTGATGATGACGAAGAGCAGAATGGTAAAGGGTCGTGTTTTGTTGATTGCACGTTAACTGTTTGATAAATTGTTTCTGTGGGATGACTTGTTTGTTTTAGTTTAGGAGCAATTTTTTTAGCAATGCTGAATTTGTTTCGGAGTGATAGAGCAAGAATGTGTGCTTTCTTGATTGCACGCTAAGTGTTTGTTTATTTGATTTTATGGCATGCAGATTAGTTTTTATTGTCGAATTACTCTCGTTGAGTTATAATGTTCGCAAGAGTTCATGTGCAGTTTGTTAATACACTTACATATTACAGAATGAATCGTAATGTTTATTCGTATGGTTTTGTCATATGACAAGAGTTGTGTGCGCGTGTAAAAGATCTAAGGTAGACGTAAAAGAGACTGTCCATGACCAAGAATCTATGGCTATGTGTTGTTTATAGTGACTTGAGTCTAACTTTTAGACTTCTACATATACTGATGGTTTCACATGTTTTACAGTTACCTTTGCAGTCATTACATCCGCCGAAGTGGGATTTGGGATTGCCACATGATTTTGATAGAAACTTGGTCAAAAAGTACCCGGACCATTTTAAGATCGTTAAAGGGATGGATGGATTGTACAGCTTGAAACTTGTTAAAAATGTTAGTGATTAATAGTATCTCAGTAGGGATGTATTAAACGATAAGCACACTTTGCAAGTGAAGCAATTCAATGGTAGTCACACTTGTGGAAGAGAACATCTTGTTAAAGCTGCAACATCTACTTGGGTTGCCAATAACTATGCGGTGGAGCTTCAAACCAATGAAAAGTGGCCATTGAAATCGACGACAGTAATTCATAAAAATAATCAGCTTGAGTTTAAGGAGAAAAACAAGTACATTCTATGCCAATATCAGGTGCTTCTAGCTTTCTCTTCCATATTAATTTGCTGAATTAATTTGCAAAAGGTTGAGTATTGATTTTTTATCTATATAAACAAACTAATTGCAATTGATAAATGAAGCAATCAGTAGCTCTGTGGTTTGGTATTGAGCTATTTTGCTAAAGGTCTCAGGTTCAAATCTCATCTATCAATTTTTGGGGTAACTATAATTAAATATTTTCAAATTTATTAATAGATAATTTAATATAAAAAAAATCATCAAAAAAAAACGAAAATAAAAAAATTAATGAAAATATAAAAATTATTTATTAAAATTTTCATTTTTTTGAAGGGTAAAAATGACATTTTATAAAATATTAATATTTTTATTCTAATTTATTTATTAAAATATTAATAAGGCGACAAGGTGAAGGATAGGGCGAAAGTCGATCGCCAAATTTTTTTTGGCGAGTGGTTGTGAACCATTAGATCAAATATCTAATGGTTGAGATCAATTTGTCTGATATCAGGGTGAAACCTGCCTGACCCTAGAAGAGTCCTACTTATTTAATACTACTAACTTTTCAGTAAAATTCCCAAGGTGGTCAAGTTATTTGTGTTTTTGGCTTCCTTGGGTTGCTTAGAACTTAGAAGTGGGTTCGAACCAGTGACCCTAAGATTTTCAGCTGAAATGGATGAACATGGAAAATGGAAACTAAATATCACCAGTAATGTTCTAAATTAAGAGATGGGTGTTTTCGTCATTCCAGGGCATTAGATTTAGACTGATCCTGAATAAAAATAATTAAAGTATGTCTAAAACCAAGCGCCAAATCCAACCGGACATTGATATCATTTGACATTTGACAACGGAGAAGCGAACTAGTGCTGCTGCGTTCAATTCTGTAATGGATGGCCTCCTTTACCTTCAAACACCATCTCCAACTCACCTCTTTCTCTCACTGTAAGTATTCTTGCTCCACTCTCAACATTTTCAAGTTTCATTCACAACCCATTATTTCACTTTCAAGAAAATACAAACCACACCTTCTAGTTAAAGCACACGTCGCCAATACTGCTGTAACCAACGTCAATTCTTGCTCTAATGATGATTACAAAAATGGGTCCGTTTCTTTTGAGTCCGTGAATGGAAACACTGGTAGGAAAGTTATACTGAGGGATAGAAATTCAAAGAAGGGGTTGGAAGGAGAGGATAAGGATAGAAATTTAGTTGGGCAGCAGAATTCAGACAAAAAGATCAAATCTTGGAAAGTGGGTAGTGAAGATAAGGATGGTAGGAACTTAGTTGGGCAGAATTCAGACAAAAAGATTAAATTTTTGAAAGAGGGCAGTGAAGGTAAGGATGGAAGTCATGGGGTGGTGGTGGGAATGAAGGGGAGAACTAGTAAGAAAGCTAAAGTTCATTTACCTGATGGAAGTGATGAGGTTGTTGTCCATAATAAAGGGAAAAAAAGCAAGAAAGCTAAAGTTCAGTCACCACCAGATGGATGTGATGAGGTGGTAGTGGAAACGAAAGGGAATAAGAGCAAGAAAGTTGAATTTCATTCATCAGATAGAAGTAATGAGGTGATAGTGGAGAAGAAGGGGAAATCGAGTAAGAAAGCTAAAGTTCATTTACCAGAACTTACTCTGAGGGTTGGGTTGGAAATGTGTTCGAAGAGGGGTGACGTGGTGGGTGCAATTGAGCTTTATGAATCGGCAAGGAAGGAAGGCATCAAGATGGGGCAGTACCATTTTGGTGTGCTTCTGTACCTATGTTCGTCTGCGGCAACTGGTATAGTGCAGCCGGCTAAAAGTGGGAGCCATAGCCGCAGTTTGAATGCTGGGAATCAGTTAAAGGAGAGTTCTGTTGTTAGTTCTGACGCAGCGAGTGGATTTAGTGAAGGGGAGGAAAGGCATCATGAGTTTCTAGCTGAAGAAGTAGTATCTGATGGCCCAGATAGTAGTTCAGATGTAGAGGAGGATGCCTCTATGGAAGTACCTCCTCAAAGTTTGGATGGTTTGGTTCAGGAGTTGAAAAAGAGGAACTCTGAGTGTTTAAACACTAGGAAAGGTGGAAATGAGGTTAATGAAATCCAAATTAGTGAAGATGTAAAGAGACTTGCGCTCCAGAAGGGATTTGAAATCTATAATGAGATGCGTGCTGAGAAGATTCCGATGAATGAAGCAACGTTTACATCTGTGGCCAGAATGGCTATGGCTTTTGAAGATGGTGACATGGCATTTGACATGGTTAAGCAAATGAAAGAACATGGCATAAATCCTAGGTTACGGTCTTATGGTCCTGCGCTTGCTACTTTTTCCAGTAAAGGAGATGTTGAGAAGGCATTTATGGTTGAAAAGAATATGCTGGCCAATGGTATCTATCCAGAGGAGCCTGAACTGGGAATCCTTCTAAAAGTAAGTATAGGAGCTGGAAAGAGCGATAGAGTGTATTACTTAATGCATAAGCTCAGAACTAGCGTTAGGCAGGTGTCACCAGCTACTGCAGATTTGATTCAGAATTGGTTTGAGACCAAGACAGCTGCTCGAGTAGGTAAAAGAAAATGGAACAAAAAATTGATCTGTGAAGCTATTATAAGTGGGGGCGGAGGCTGGCACGGGAAGGGTTGGTTGGGTGCAGGTAAATGGAAAGTGTGTCGTTCTCTTATTGGTTCCGATGGGGTTTGCAAATCCTGTGGTGAAAAATTAGTTACAATTGATCTGGACCCAGAAGAAACCGAAAGGTTTGCACAGTCAGTTGCATCTTTGGCTGCACAAAGAGAGAAACATTCAAGCTTTCAGAAATTTCAAGTATGTAAGTCCCGGTTTTCCCTTTTTGCATATAGAGTTTCATATGAATGTGCGAATTGATGTGAAACATGATACACCTGCTTGCAGAAATGGCTGGACTATTATGGGCCTTTTGAAGTTGTGGTTGATGGAGCAAATGTTGGACTTTTAAGCCAAAAAAGCTTTAGACCATCTAGAGTAAGTTACACATTTCATGCTGGTCCTTGTACACTTGTTTATTACGATTACTTATATGATGACATTATAGCTTGGCTGTGACATATGATCTAGGTGAACGCTGTAGTGAATGAAATCCGGCAGATGAGCCCTTCTAGGAAATGGCCACTGATAATCTTGCATAATAGGCGTATTACTGGGGGAAAGATGGATGAACCTTTCAATAAGGCATTGATTGAGAAGTGGAAAAATGCTGATGCTCTCTATGCAACACCTACAGGGTCTAATGATGATTGGTAAAAACCACCTTGGAGTTCTAGACGAATCATTTTCTTATTCATCAGTATATATTGTCCTGAATTTCTAGTTTTATCATAACTTGCGTTTTCTTTTTCTTTTCCAGGTATTGGTTGTATGCAGCTATAAAATGTAAATGCTTACTTGTGACCAATGATGAAATGAGAGATCATCTACTTCAACTTTTGGGAAATGATTTTTTCCCTAAATGGAAAGAAAGACATCAGGTGAGCTTCTATTGTACTTTTTCAGTAGTTGGTTTTATTTCTTCTGCGCCGAGAACATAAATGTTATTGTCATTCATGCTTCTTTTGTGTATGGGATTCATTACTAACAATGATTTTGGCACTGATGTTTAGACACTGATGCTACTGCTATCCATACAGTTGCACAGAGAAACAAACCAATTACACTCCATTTCGTGCAATTTGTGTTGCTTTTAGATAGACTAAAGAGTAAAGAATTTGGAAAATGAAACATATTTGGACATTGTGCATTCTGGTTAGTTCTAGAGGGAACTGGGGGATTGTTGTACTTTAAACTGTGGTTAGTTAGTTGAGTGACCCTGTAAGACACTCTAGATTATGCGCCTTCCATATATTGGTTCTGACAAAAATCTAATGAGTTTAGTGGTTTTTGCTGTAAGGTGCGTCTCAGCTTTTCTGAAGACGGTACAGAACTTCACATGCCGCCTCCATATTCTGTTGTTATACAGGTTAGTCTTGCTAACTAGTGTTGGGTGTTTATTTCCAACAACGCCATGGTATAAAATACTGCACTTTGGTCCTATTATAACCATGTTTCTTGATTCTTTCTAATAGGAATCAGAAAAAGGCCATTGGCATGTTCCCATTGCATCTGAAGTTGAGCAGGAAGATCAAAGGACATGGTTATGCTGTACTCGTGCAAACTCAAGCTTGGCAGATCAAGGTTCTGCTTCTGCTGGTCTGAGTAAAGGTATTGCATGATGTCAGAAATTATGCCACTGAAGTTTCTTCTCAAATGATGTTTTTATTACCTAATCGACCTAGAAGGCTAGAACATTGGAATATGGTATCATATCTCAGTTAGCGTCTTTACAAGGTTCTTATATGTTCTGACATTCGTGCTACTTAATATGGCATGATTCTAATTACCATCTCTCGAATTTTTATAATTGCTTCCACAGATTTGCCCCATTCTCAGCAGAAGAAGGGAGAAGCTAAAAAAGGTGCAAAGAAGGGAAACTACATCAAAAAAAAGTTGGAAGCTCATGAAGTCCAGAACTCTAGCAAACAACAGATTCAAGAATTTAACTCGAGCATCAAAACTTCCATGTCAGAAAATCATCATTCGATACTCCCACGAATCAAGGCAGCAGAAAAGCTTGGTTCCTGTCTAATTGACTTTCAGATATAGATGTTCAGCGTAGTTCATTTCTCCAGTTCCATTTTGCAGGTTAGCTGCTAGTTTAGATACAGTAACTTTCCATTCGGAGTTTGTGCTGATAGAGTAGCTTGAGGTTACATAAAACAGTTTTCCAGGATCGGACAAGTTGAGAAATAGTATTAGTCCAAATATCTTCATTTGAATCTTGTTCCTCCACCTTTGCGCTGTTCAGTTTCACAAAAACAGGGCTCTTTTAAAACTGAGCATGATTTTCAAGCAGTGGCACTAGAGATGTTTGGGATAGCAGTTTAAATTTCTGGCCTTCTGGATAAATATGCAAGAACCATTAAGGTTCTGTGTCATTTACACAAACACTCACGTCTCACGATGCTTATTCATTTACACAACACACTCACTATTGAGGTTCTATGTTTGGAGTATTACTTATCGACTCAGATGCTTTAATGTATTGTACAAGGCGTATTGATGATATAAAAATCACCGTGACTCATACCACCCTAAAATTTCTCAGTATCAGATTCATTATGTTATGTACTGTATTGACTAGTGCATTTATTTTTACCATATTAGTATGTCTCATTTATGTTTCTATAGGACTTGTGTAGAGTGCTCAGATTCTTAAGCATCATAAATCGTAGTCATCAAAACTCCATCTTTTGCCCATATTA
This sequence comes from Plantago ovata, assembly GCA_028274465.1. Classification (NCBI taxonomy): domain Eukaryota; kingdom Viridiplantae; phylum Streptophyta; class Magnoliopsida; order Lamiales; family Plantaginaceae; genus Plantago; species Plantago ovata. The sequence continues at coordinate 21,716,921 of CM051455.1, read as the reverse complement.
ATCTCTATTATTATATATATATGGCTGTTTCCAAAAAAAAATAAAATCTAACGCTCAAAAAAATGATTTTTAATCTCGAATTTCCATCAACATTAACTCCATCGTTGAAATTCACACTGACATTTTTAGACAACCCAAGAAAAGTTGTCTGGGTTAAAAAACATTGAGTTGTACGAGAATGACTTTTGCCTGTGATATCTAACAATCACGGGCCTAAAGATTTACTACTACTACTAGTAATATTCGTTTCGTCCTGTATTATTCAATGGTGACAAAAACCACATAATCTCTGTTCCATGTGTATATTTGGCTTCTTCTATTCTTTAACCGTTTCTTGACAAAAAGGCTCACGAGAACCCAATCAATCACCGACTTTTCAAAGAAAATGGACCCCTTTTAGTTTTTTGTTTTAGAGAGAAAAAGACTAGTAAGCTTGCTTTCAGTTTCAAGTTTTCAACAAAATGCAACAGGAATCCAAGTCTTTGGTTGGTTTTGACAAGTATAATGCCACTGCCTTTGACAAATCTCTCAAAGTAAGTACCTTTATTCTCAATTTACCTTTGGCTGTAAGTTGTTTCTTTCTAACTTATTTTACTGTATGGAACTTGCAGGAGTTGAGGAGCTTCAGCTCTCAGCTTTACAATGCTGCTAGCTACTGTGAAACATCTTTCTTGAAAGCTGAAAACAAGAATGTGTAAGTTTGTTTTTTATTTCACAACTACTTCACATTGCAATGAGAGAGCAGTTTTGTTTACATGTAGTTTATGTATGATGGATGCAGTGTAGTCGATAACACGAAAGAGTACGTATCTCGAGCTGTTGTGACATTTGTGGATCATTTAGGTAGCATATCAGCTACTATTGAGTGTTGTATGTCTCAGACCAACTCTGTTTCTCAAACAGAGAATAGAATCAATACCCTTAAACAGGTTTACTGTAGTTTCATTTTAGTAGTATTCAAGTTTGCAATGGTTCCGTCTTCGTTTATCGTGTTAATTTCGCTGATGTCGTGAACAGCGAATTGGCATGTGCAAAGAGTACTCGAACAAACTTGCGCTGCATAGGTTTTACTGGACTTCTGAGTTTCCGAAATTCCATTGTCGCTACATAAAACCGCGTAATTGTTTTTCTTCTCTGTGTCTTTTGATGTTTTTTGTGTTGTATTGTTACTTCTGATGTTCTGAAGCGTTCGCTATATAAACAGCTTCATCAGATACTGCAGTGATGAATCCAGTAGCATCCAGGTGAATGGCCGATTACTCTCTTATCGTACATAAACGTTAAAAGGATAAGCTTGGATGTACTACATTGTAACTTCTGTAATGAAACAGGATTCTTGAAATCGGACTTGATGCTAATGATGCCAATGAAAACCAATTTGAGACAGAGGAGCCACTGTTTATGTATACTTACAACTGTAAGTCACCTCTGGCTGATAAATTAACCGGGGAAGTGGAGAAAACAAGCAGCCTTTCGCCTCAAGGTAGCACAGAAAGTTACAATTGGACAAAGGCGGTTTTATTGATTGTTTACAGGTGCTGCTATAAAATTGACCTGTGTTTTTTTGCTTGTAGTGCTGCCAGTGCGGGATGACTTGGCAATATTACCGAGAGCAGACAACTCAAGTTTCCAGTTTCAGGTTGGCTCCCTGTTTGTTAATCGAGAACCAATTTTCCCGGTGATAACACTTGTCTTTGCATATGTAGGACACTCTGAAGCTGAAACGCAGCGCCTTAAATTGGAAACTGGGGCACAACAAAGAAATCACTTCACTTCTCCGCCGTGGTAAACGAATTCTGACTTAACCATCTGAGTTGTAAATCTTTCTTTGGATGTTAGTTTAAATCGTGAAGTTCATCATAAGTCATAACATATCCTTGTAGTGCAGACATTTATGAATTCATAACTAAGTTTCTTGTGCGGAGGTATGCTTTAAGATTATCTGTTTTGTAGTCAATGCAGTGACACGGCAACGGCACACATGCACAGTTTTCGCATTGTTGTTGAACAGGAATAAGTTAGATATTTCCGTCAATAACAGAAAGGAAATACTAAGAAATCTAAAACAATATTACAGCTAAGTTACACAAAAAAAGCCAGGGGGTTGGAACTCATACTATGATCACTAAGGTGGTAGATTCATACTTCCCTACCTACCTATTCACAAACTAAGGAAGAGCGGGTTTGCATTAGGTTAAATCTCACCTGATTACTCCTCAAAAGTTGTTCAAGTGTGTACAAAATGACAGGTGACCACCCCCTAAACTTCGTTCCGTGTCATTTAACCTGTCCTCGTAACTCCTTTCAATGGCGAGATGTTGGACTTCTCACATTATTTTCGAGCTTCTCGAGAAATGCAAACTTTTTATTATTTATATGAATAGGTTTCGACATTACCTTTTCTTCATCTTCTTCCCTAGCATAAGGCTCTATATTTCCCGTTGAATTACGCATCTTGACCTCTGGATCTTGTGATTGCTCTACGTTCCAACCCATGAAATCGGAAAGTGTCATTGAAGTCTCTGAGGAAGGACTTAACTTCTCTGACTCCTCTTCGGGTGGTGAGCAACTTAATACTGGAGATGGCGATACATCCATAGACGCAAGTGTAGGGTCTTGAGCTAGGGAGTCGGCGTATAAAACATCCTCTAAACATGACATCACTGTGTTGGCCAAGCTCTCCAGTACTCTGGAATAGCTTTCCAATATAGAGAGCCCAACATTCTACAGGAGCACAAAGAAAAGCATAGTAAATAATGTGCTGGTTCTACAGAATTTTCAGATAAACTGCATGAGTATGCAACTTCTACCAAATCCCCCGTGTTACTTTATTAAACAGAATCGTCCTATGCTTTTAGAAACTCTGCACCATAACCTATTACATTCTTTTTCTTTTTTCTTTTTTTTTGTTTTTTGTTTTTTGGGTGAAGAGATTCTGAAAACAAGAGGAGATTGGCTCATGGTACATATAACATGGGGTATGCATGCATTTCCCTGGTTGTATACAGTTTAATATGATTAGACTGTTTTGCTTGCGGATATGGTTGCATATGCATAGGATAAGACAGTAAAGCGCAAAGTAGATGCATGCATTGTCTCATACTTTGTTGTATTGGATTTTGCTTATTTCAAGTGAGGATTGAGGTAGCCCTGGGAATTGCTGTTTCAGCAGGAGTAAAATTGTCTCTGCCCTTTCTTCGAAGAGCTCTCTCTTTTCCAAGCTCACGGCTGAACCCCAGGTTGATTTATCCTTATGGTTCATCTTCCTTTTCCATATCACAATGGATGCCTCTATTCTGTTCTTGAGGTCCAGAACTTTGTGCTCCGTGGTCATGTCCATGGTCGAAAGAAATTGTAGAGGATCAAAGAACTCGATTGTTATGCTTTTATATATCAAATCACCAAGGCTTGATCTACCATTCTACGAGAAAGCATGATATCAAGAAGTGATTTTAAAAATTAAAAAAAAAAATAAAAATTGTGTGTGTTCAAATTTATTTGCTCATCAAACCTTGGGGAGGGATTCAATATAGCTGTCAGGTATCTCCATATCTGAGAGCGTCTGAGCATTTATCGCCATGGAAGCTTTTAACACTTGATTTACTGCTTCCTTTTGCTTTTGCAAAAAATATCGCGATTCTTCTGATAGTCCTGATGGAGGGACCTTCACAGTAGGTTTCCACCACTTACCATTTCTTTGGACCCCTTTTTCAGATTCCTGAGCATCTTTTGACACATACCAAAACTCCTGTTGTGCCCCAAAATTGTCCAGGGTACCCTGTTGATAGCCATGATGTTCGAATTACACACGATACATTGAAATGAGTTTCTCATCAGGAGGAAAAAGGGAGTAGATTCTTACAAGTAGCATCGTGTCAAGCTTGCGTAAGGCTGGAATGTTGAGGAGAAGGTCCTTTCTTTGTTGTGTCACCATTATCTATCATAAAAACCAGAAAACTTACATGATGACCAGTATAGAGAGTTAAACTTGCAGTCTTGTTCTAGCGTTGACAGATCAACTAACAAAACCTTTACCTCCATGGATGATCCATCCTTTGCTTTCTGTTGGGAAGGGACTAATTCTACTATATAGTCTGTAACTGATAAAAGCCAGTCAATTTCCCTTTTCCATCTCGCCTTCCTCTCTGAAGCCATCGGCTCTAGCTTTGATTGTTCTCCGAATACAGAAGCTGCATATTATTTTATTTTTTTGTCAGAGAAAAGATTGTGTTCTAGCTTTACAGAAAATAAGTCAGTTGTCTAAAGTCAGGCACCTGCAAGATTTGTGATGGCATTCGACAGGGCAAGAGCAGAAGAAACACCCTTGCCACCACCTGACATGTCCTCTCCCAGGAGCAATTTCGCGAATCTTTCTTTCATCATATCCAACTCTAAACGAAACAAACAGACGGTTAGCCATTAGCCATACACATAGAGCTGGGCTGGGCTTACCATATACAATGAGGAAACAGATTAATGGAATAGTGTTACCTGACATATGTTTATCCTTTCTGGAGCTTCCTGATGCAACTGGTGCTGATGAAGCCATTCCAGATCCTGATGTAGCAGCGGGTTCACTATTCGACCGAGGAACAGGAACCGGAATCGGGGGTGGGATTTCTTTATCGGGTGTTGTAACGTCAAATACGGAACCTACTTGCTGGACATCAGACAAGGCACCCTGACTATGACTCCGAATCTGCAGCTTCTCGTCAGACAGGTCCTCGGATCTCCCACTATCACTGTCCTGAAACATCCTGGCAGGATTGATATCGAACATTTTGCGGAAGTGGAAGGACCGAGATTTTATTATGTTTCGATCATCCTTCACCATTGTTTTATTGCGGAACGAATAGCCAATACAGGGGTAAAAACAGAGGGGAGAAAAACCCTGTCCCAAGAAGAGGGTTTTTGGATGATAATGTGATTGTTCCTTAGTTGAAATTGAGCAACGTGGGGTGCATGTTTGGCTAGAGAGGGGGAAAAAAAGGAAGGTTGAGAAAAGAATAAGGAATAGTAATAAACAACAAAGTGATTCTTGGTTTGGTTTGGTTTGGTTTGAAACAAAGAAAATCAAAGGCGAGCAATGCATTTGTTTCAACCATGGAAAAATGCCCGGGGAGATCATCCATTTTACATATGGTCATCCAATTATCTCTCTCTCTCTCTGATGGATTTTGCTCTTTATCTGTTCATGGAGGACATATTTTGGGGCTATGTATTCAATTTGTTTATTAATCTAACACATGATATAGGTTCATTATTTAAGTGGAAATGATTTGCCTCATTTCTTGGACTTGGACAAAATATACTATGATAAATTTGTTGACGTTTCATGGAGATTATATGGTATTAGAAGGCAGGTGGACAGATTTTAGAGACAGGTTTAAGAATCAGATTCGACCTCGAAGAAGTTAAATCAATAATACGAGTGTGTCCGACCCCGATTTCTCAAAACGTGCTATAAAATCTGCCAAAACGAGTGTAAATCACGATATTAAAATTTATGTAAAATGTGCATATTGATTTCAAAGCGTTTGTAGTCTGATTGGTCCTTTTATTGTTATTTAGACATGTCATTGTAACTGTAAACTTGTATCTAAATGTATCTAATAATGCTTCAATGCAAATATCACATGTACACTGCAAGAACGGTAAATTAATTTCACTGGTAAACTGTAAATTTTACATCAGCTGCTGCTAAACATTCAACCTGAGTATATAAACATCAAGCCAGACTACCAGAGAGGATACAACAAGGACCAGTAAATCTCCAAGAAGTTAGTATGCACCCTTGAATATGAGAAAGTTGAGGGTCTCCAATGCAAATAAACATAAGTTCCTTTTGAATGGGTAAAGAAACAACCAAAGTTTGAACCAACCACACATTGCCATCCATCCCCATACACCTTGTCAAATTCCTGAAAATCAACATTCAAACATGTTGGAGAAATTACTATACACAAATATATAAATGAATCATTAAGTGGACGAGATATCATTGTGAAGAATTATGTTAATGTTAATCAAGATTAGTGATGCTAAACAAGTTGACTAAGTACAATATTATACATAGACTCGTTAAACTAAGGAAACGAGTTCAAACTAGAATTTAAATTCGGTACCAAATATAAAATATATCTTAAATTAAAAAATAAATATATGAAAGCCTTATAACTTTGATATACTAAAATAAGAGTATTATTGAGTTGAGACTAAATCGACTCAACAAACCAGAACTTCGGTCCGACTCGATTGCATTAGGTAGCAAAACGAGTACTTATTAACACACTCGACTTGCATCACATATGTTGTCATGATCACGGTACAAATTACTATAGTACTTTACCTTCTTGATGTGGGATGCTAAGGATGTGTAATCAACAGCATCATAGAGATCAAGTGCTTGAGAAGCTGAAGCCATAGCATGATTCTGCATCTTCACTGGCATGTCTGTTTCCTTTATCTTGGCTTTGCCTTCCAACATTTTTGCTCACACACTCTTCTTCACCACAGAGTACTGTAATAACTAATAAGTTAATATAACCCCCCTTATAAAAGTTCTTAAACCCTTAGAGGTTTTCTTTTGTATTGAATATTCAAATCACTGAAATTGTGAAACAAGGCCTGTAATTTGGAGCTAAACTATTGGTTATGTGACAATGGATGACTAGAATTTTCTTGAGCTTTTTCAAAGTATTGAGACAAGTAGGAAGGAAAGATATTTGTAGGAGTTGGCTAATTGGCATTTGGCACTTTTTAGCTCATATACTTAATAATTTGTTGCTTTATGTAGACTTGACCAGCTAAAAAACAATATTTAAGCCCATTTTCTTGTTTGGAAAAAGAGACACCACAACTGCATTATCTCATAAATTTACATTTGTAATCAATCCTATATATGCATAAATGTACATCCGTGCCGTGAACTACATAGTTTGATAACTTTTTTACACATTCTAATTATTGATTTTGGACATGATTGAATGTTGCTACTTGCTAGCAACATCACCATGGGCGTTGAGTGAATTATTTCGTCAAGCTAAGTATAAGAGTTGGAAGGATAGAATATCATTATATCATAGAAGGTCGCGTAGTATCTATTTATGAATGTATCATTGTAGTAAGAACATTCCTTATAGAGTCTACAAAGGGGCTTAACTGGAGTTAAAATTCCCAATTAAGCCCCAAATAACCTCCAATGGAGGCTATAAAGGGGCTACTAATTAGTAGCCCATTTACATGGGCTACTAATTAGTAGCCTCAGTTTAAATCCCAAATATGGACCTACATAGAAAATCAACTACATTTAGATGAGATATAATATGGGACCCACAAAAAAAACTCCAATTAAGCCCCAAAACCATTGGAGACTTCATTTAGATGGGGATTTTGTGAAGCTTATATGATACTAGGAACCGCATGTGAAGCGTGATTTTGTAAAACATTATTATTTTATTAAATAATATATTGAAATAAATGGAGTGAATATATAATTTTCACATAATGACTTCAAACTTAATAAAAAAATAACTAATTCAGTAATTAAACTTAATATAAATGATGTGCTATAAATGTATATAGTTTTTATAGTTATTACAATTAATAGTTTTGAATTGAACTATAATAGACATACGAAAATTATTCTTCCGATGAGTTAAGAACCATCAGATACATCTCTAAACTTTGGAAACATTCAACTTCAAAATCTGCAATGCATCTTTATTGCATGTTAATTGGTATTCTTCATCAGTTGAATATATTGTCAAGTGTTTCATATAAACATTCTAGTTTCATAATATGATGTTTTTAGTTATTTTTATCGTATGGTTTAAGAATAATTTAAAGTCAAAATGACCATCGAAAAAGTCAACAAAATCAAGTGTTACATTTATTATTGGACGGAGGAAGTATGTTTTTTTTTATAAGAACATATCATGGTTATTTTTAAAATTAAGTATAATACGTCATACATACAACTTTATGTTAAAAAATAAAAATTTAAGAAGGGAATAAATAAAAAAGAAAAAAGTTACGTCAATAAGATTTGAACCCAACACTTTCAACTAAAATAATGATACAAATAATAGAGAAAAATCACGCCAACAAGATTCGAACCAAACACCTTCAATAAAAATAATAATAAAAATAATGGAGAAAAATCACGCCAACAGGATTCGAACCCTACATCTTTTAATTAACTAATGACACATGTACGCATCAGATTGAAATTGGATAAGCAAGATCAACGGATTAAAATTGATTGGTAGGTCAATCAATTGGATAAATCAACCGGCTTATTATATTACTTTAAAAAACCCTCTAATTAAGCTCCAACCATAATGAATGCTTTAACCACTTCCATTAATTAGTCCGATATTTTATTTTAATACTTTCTTTCTCCACCTAGCATGAAAGGAGAAAGTCATACAGTTGATGATTTTCACATTTCTCATGTACTAAAAATAAAAGTGTCTCATATGTTGTAATATCGTCTTTTAAAAAAATGAATGGTAAGGCTAGCTCTCAGCATAAAAGAGGTTTGCCATATGTTCCAGCTTGTAGTAGTTCTATTGATGTCCAAACTTGTGCTCAAATTCAGTTGGTGACCCATTTTTACAAGCCTATCCGCACATTCATCATGTTCTCCCCTGATATGGTTAAACTCAATCGATCATGGGCATGGCATGTGCTATAGACTTCGGCAATCCTCAAGGAGTGTGTGCAAGGGGTGGTCTGAGGAGTCAACAAATGGACCTTATTTCTTACGAAATTGGGCTCAAAACATGGTTTCCTCAAATTGTTATAATCCCGATTTGTTCTCTACGCTCTCTTTTCCTAGCTTGATGTGAGTAAGTCCATGTTGAGGGTACTTATATCATCTTCAAGGCGCATACAAGTATCTTACATGAGAAATTTCTCCCGAATAAAATGGGTTCTAAAATGGTTGGATTCCTACTTGAATTTTTTAAACTTTTTTTGCGAAGATTTTTTTTTTAACTTTAGATTTAACAGAAATAAGAATGATGTTTGTATTTCTTGTTTTAGAAAATAGAAACTATAAGTTTGGACGGGTCATGTCATGTGAATAGTAATTGGAACTGGTAAGACTGCATGAGATGAAGAAAAAAAAAACAGTGGAATAAGTTTTTTTGGAAAATTACTTCATAACCACACAAACAGTTATTTACAAGCCAAAGGCACCACTACCTTTACGATCCTAGTGTTCGACGCTACTAAATCCTGATATATATTACATTTTGCAACCATTACAGGCATACATCATATATCAAAATGGAATGGTTACTTTTCATAATCTCATAGTTGCTAATATTAGTTCTGATAGAAGTATTTACACCGCTTCCTATATGAGCCAAAAGGTCTGCTACTGAGTTCCCTTCCCTGAACTGAAACCGGCATGTACATCATCTAATCTGAGTCATCAACCGACGTGCCAGACGGACCTGCCTCTTGTGCCTCCAGGTTGGATTGATATTCCTGTTAAAACAATCAACCAAATAAGTGGAATTAGAGTGAATGAACAAAGAAGTAATGTTCAGCTGCAAAGCTAATTGTAAACCATTCAAAAGAGCTATAATCTCAGTTTTGTTAATGATTGTGATACCAATGAACCCAAGAGCAGCTCTAACAAACTGTCCAGCCTGTGTTCTAATGACTATCACAAAACCTGCTTCCCCAGTTTCTTGAACACTGAACCATCAATACTTAAACAATAATGATACAAAGGATCAGGTTGCCATTTACATCGCTCACTCTGGATGAAGGATAGTTTGTTTCTTAGGAAAAGTGGAATAAGTTGATAAAGATATTGGAATAAGTTGATAAAGAAATTGGAAGTTGTTAAAAAAGAAACTCAAAAAGAAATGAAGAAATGCCAAAGAGCCTGGGCCAGCTGGCAATCCACAATTGGATATGAGACGGACAGCTCAGTTACCCACCTCAGCAGGCCCAAAACCCTCAATACTCAAAAGCCCAGCTAAATCCACTTTGAAATATCCGTCAAAAAGACCGCGTCTGCTCGCATAGCTGACTATCTGGAACAATATTTTAGTGGGATGACGGAGTATTTATTTTCCAGTTTCTCCCCAATAATAATTCTCAGAAAACCATTAATGCTAATTGACCTAAATCATCAACACTAAGCATCTGTTAATCTTCAATTATCGCACCAAAATATTAACAGTAGATCCTTTAACAGATATAGAAACAAAATTTCTTTCTAGAAAGAGAAAACTTAGAGAGAGAGAAAGACACGGTTACAGTGAAATCTGTTAGACTGGCGTTGGACTAAAGAAGAAGAAGAAGAAGAAGAAAGGAATTTGCCAAACCACTGAGTGTTTGTTTCTGTGCGTGATTTATACTAGTGTTGTGATGGGCGATGACAAATCCTTGGGAGTAATAATGAACAGCAGCAGAGAAAGAGATCGCGAGCTCCTAATTCCGGTGGCGGATTCCGTTGACCGCCTCCGCGATGACGACGGCGCTTCATCCTCCTCCAAGCCTTCGCCAACCGCCGCCTCTTCTCTCCACAATTCCGGCCGTGAGGTATGAATTATCACCTTCTTCGTGTTTCTCCGTTGATATTTACCTCAAATAGGCTTTGATATTTCTCCGTTAATTTTGTTCGATGAGTTAATTCTGCCATTGATTATGTGAAATTGCGTAGCTAAATTTGGTATGCGTGCAATTAGCGTTTAGGATAACTGCTTCTTGAGCTATTGTTAATTAGACTAGCGTGATTGGGGACTGGTTAAACGTTTTGAAGATTAGGTTAGCATAATTGGAGAATAGTATAAGTTTTTCCCGAAGAAATTTGATTTCGTGTGAGATTATGGCAAAGCTAACTTGTACAAGGAGTAGGAGGAGGATGGTATGGTATTAAGTTGAGATTGTTCATTTCTGTCATTAAGTAATCCACTGCGAGTTTTCGATATGCTATTATGCTAGGGGGAGTTAAACGTAGTTAATTTTTACATGTGGAAATGGCATTTATAGGAGCTCTCTTATTTTCTTTGTTCATCGTTGTTGCCCTTTCCTAGATTGTGGACTTCTAATTGTCTTATGTTAGGATTCAGTTAATATTTCAGAATTTAGTTATCACTGGTTTGGATAATCTGATTTGTGTGATGTATTGGTCATATCTTGAAAAAACATGCTAATTATGTGTGTTTGTTAATACTTAGCTATTACCTAAAGGGAAATAAAAAAAACATGATTCAATATCTTGGTTTAACTGCAGACCTTTTCCAAAGTTGTGAGGAGCTGGGCTTCAAAGAAGTTTATGACTGGGTGGTGAGCATAATGATTTTCATTGTAGCTTGATGATCTTTGTTATTCTAGCATGCTATGTAAAAGGATTGCACTTTGAGCTTTAATTAAGTTGGTTACTAGGAGTATGATAATTAGACAATTAACCTCATTCTTAGTTTGGAATAAAGTGAGACGGTTCGGATATTATTAATGTGGAAAGTATTGAAAATGAAAAGTTTTGTTATTGGATTCTTCTTCAGCTAAATTACTTATTTAAATTCATCTTTCGAACAGTGAAGTTTAAGTCAAATTATAATTTTCTACCATGCAAATGGAACTGGCCTAGTCGGCAATCAGGGAGAATGAACTCTAGTGATGTTTAATGTCGAAGAAACAGTAACATTTGGTATAATATATCCCAAAGTTGAATATAAGCTACTCTGTTTTCTCAATGTTGTAAGCAGTAATTCTATATTTCTGGTTAAAATGTTGTACCCCGATGAGAATTGTCTATGTTATCTGTTAGTGTTACCAATGTTCTAAGGTGCCGTGTGCAGTTGTCATTGAGGTTTTCATGAACTTACACTCACACCCTAGTTCTGGTCTTCCTTCTAGTTATTGTAGCTTACTCTATTCTTTTGCAGTGTGATCCTCTTTCCAATGGCTGTCACTTTCTATGTAACATGGTGGTTCATTCATTTTGTGGATGGCTTCTTCTCTCCAATTTATGCTCAACTTGGAATTGATATATTTGGTAAGCATATTCCGCTTTCACATAATGATGTCAAGAGGGAATGCATCATCTAATATTGTAATGGTGCATATTTAATGTAAATGCCGCTCTTCTCTTCTACACGCCAAATTTTATAACATAAATGACCCAGTTAATATGATGTGCTAACTTGTTATTTATGTTGAGTGTTTGTTTTCCGCAGATATAAAATGTTAATTTCCACAGACCATTGACTTTACCTTCATATATCTAAGCATTAGCCCTTAATGACTCTTATATGTATGCTCGCTGCTAATAATTTCTCTGCTCTATTCATATAGGTCTTGGATTTGTTACCTCAATTACTTTCATTTTCTTGGTTGGAGTGTTCATGTCCTCATGGGTGGGGGCTTCAGTCCTGGGCATTGGAGAATGGTTTATCAAACGGATGCCATTCGTACGGCATATATACAATGCCTCCAAGCAAATTAGTGCTGCCATATCTCCTGGTACACGTTATCCCACCTGCTACTTCCTTACAAAAATATTTATCTCATAACTTGGCCGTCAATTTCTTCTCATTGTTATTGCAGATCAGAACACCCAGGCATTCAAGGAAGTGGCTATCATAAGGCATCCACGTATTGGTGAATATGCTTTTGGGTTTATAACTTCATCTGTGACTCTCCAGGTTTCTCATTCATTCGATGTTTAATTGTTATACTTTTGTTTTATGATTTGTTTTTTGATTATTGTCTTCGAATTTGTTTTCCTTCAAGAGACTTTATGCAAGTTATACGCGTAATTTACTGTCTGCTATAATGTTCATGTTCCACATATTAGCGGGGGTTTTACATAGCTCAAAAGTTTTGTTGTACTACACTCATCAAAAGTGTGAGCTCTCACTCTTCGTTTAGCTGCTAGTTCTTATAAATGGCCATGATGTAATTAGTATCTTCTTATCGATGAGCTTTTACTTTCCATAAGAGAAGCAACCAAAAAAAATTGGATGATGAGTGCAAGATTTTCTACAGTTTGACTGGTAAATATGTCGTCATTGATTCTCGACCATACTTATTTGCAGTTTTCATCCAGCAGATTATCTTGTGCAAGGCAATTATGATCTTTCTCTTTTAGCTTTCCTTGTTCACCTGTCACCCTTTAGATGCATAAGAACTTTCAAAGATGACAAGAATGAACTGTTTGGTGCATTACATGTGAGAAGATGATCATCTAAAGAATGATCTCTGTTTGATTTTGACATACTAGAATTACATTTGGGATTCCTGGATTATCTCTTCTTCATACATTGAGAACTTTTAAGCAACTTACATGAAAAAAGGTAACACCAAGTGCTGTTAGATACATCCATTTTTTTCTTAGTGCCATAATAGAACCTGTCCTAGCTGGTATAAGAGATGGATTTTTTACTTCCACTTGGTCTCAGGTTCGATCCCTACAGGAAATGAATCTGCTTCTATGCCTTTTAGGAATGAGCATCTCGTCAATAGTGCTGTTTTTCTAGGTTTCGTGCTATTGCAGAAGCCCGGGGTAGTTGCAGTGGTTTATTTATCCTTCCCCCCAAAAAAATAAAAGGGAAAAACGACATCTTAACCCGATCATATACTGCTGCCTTTAAGACATCTTAACCCAATCATATATTGCTGCCTTAATTTTTAAGACTAATTGTTAAGACAGAGCAGGGGGCATTCTCTAGTTCTAAAATCTCTATCAGACATAATACTAGCATATTGACAGTTGCACAGATTTAACAGTGCATCTCTGTTCTAAAGCATGTTCTATACTTAGACATCACGTGAGATTGCTTCTTTTTTTTTTTAGTGAAAGCTACCGAGGCTTTTATTTGTATGTTCATTATACATCTTCAAACTCATAGCAAATCCTTTTTCGTATTCCAGAATGACTCGGGAGAGGAAGAGCTATGCTGTGTATATGTTCCAACAAACCATCTGTACATTGGTGACATTTTGTTGGTCAATTCTAATGATGTTATCCGACCAAACTTGTCTGTGCGGGAAGGGATTGGTAAGTATTATGATTTTTCATGACTTTTAGATGTGCTTGAGAACTTGAAACTTTTCTGGCATTGGTTGATAGTTTGCTTAAAAGAAGGATTAGAATAATTCCCAAGAAACCTGAAGTTTCTTGGATGTGTTTTTTAAGTGGAATTCATTTAGCAAGTTTTAGGTAGATTCCACAAAATGTTCTGATTAATGAATTAATCCTGGCCCTTCTCCTATAATTTTTTTCCATTACTTGCTAAACTAATAAACATATAGCTTAGGACCTTTGATAATCATGTTAAAGAACCCTGTGAGTCTGACTCTGAATCTCTGATTTGCCACTCTCTTGTTTAAAATGTTTTTGTTTCCACCAGATTTGAAACTTTAATCGGTTCTTACTATGTTCTGGAGACTTTTGCACTAAATTTTCACTTGAGGGCGAGTACTTTCTAAGTTTTATTACTGCATCAGCTGTTCTCTGAATAAGGGCTCAAGAGAACTTCATTGGCTAACAAGCAATTAGAAGGGCAACATTGCTCTTTATTCTTAATATTGTATGCTGACATTTTGATGTGATTATTTTCTTCAGAAATTGTTGTATCTGGTGGCATGTCAATGCCCCAAATGCTGTCTGCCGTGGATCCAAGAATCGTGCAAGTGGATAGAATTAGACCTGATAGAAGCTGAGATGGGGTGAAGTAGATACTGCCATTTTTGTGGACTAAATCACGTACGTAATGCAGATTCATCAGCCTCATACATTTGCTGGTAGAAACTGGGAGGGTGAAGTGGATTTGGCCTTTGTCAAGACTAAAGCAGGTCCTCGTTACAATATTCTTCAGCCTCATGCATATGCCTATAGTTGTCTAGTAGTGACGCCGTCTGTTTTGGGATCAAAACTCCCATCATTTGCTTTCAAGTGTTAGATAACTATAACATGTGTACTGTCTTTGCAATGTAGTACGTAGGGATGTTGCTTATGTGAAAATATAGCGATGCATTGATATGCAAAGAGTTTCAGGTTTCAAGTTACTTCTAAAAACCATCACATAACTAATTGATTTGATTCTTGTGTTCGAGTCTAGATTCTGGGCCTCTATCAATGGGGTTTCTGAACAACTTTTTTTTTTCTTTTTCTTCGGGTTCTCTTGTAAATAGGGGAATTGAGCAGTAATTTTGCTTGGGGTTGTATTCCATATACAGTGCTTAAAGCAGTTTTGTATCAATGACTGGCTTGTGAGTGTTAGTTGGGTCTGGATCTCAGTCACATGATTCTTTCATTCTCGAGTGTGTTTGCCAGGTCTAACTCAGGAAAATTAGGTTGTACGCCTGGCTCCAGAGCGCTTTTTAGGACTTACTATTAAGTCGCATCTCACTAACTTTTTTTCTTAATCTTATGATCGAAAACTTTCATGAATGAATGCCAAAGTTGGTGTCAATTAAAATAGGGTTCTGTTATTTATCCGTCTATACTTTCTTTTAAAACGAAATTTAGAAAGTGATTTCATATCACAAAGGAAGTACAGCAAACAACCACATGATGCTATAGAACGAGGAAGATTAGAGGTGGCGGGAGAAACTCACTTCATTTTTAAAATTTATTATTATTATTGTCGTTGTTGTTGTCATCGATCGTCATTATTATTATTATTATTAACAAAGGGTCCTTTTTTTAGTATCCTACTGGCGTTCCTAATATCGTTTTTAACCCTACTGCTAATTGAACAATTACATTTTGGTCCACGAATTTAACCCAGAGGCCCACTAAGCACTGTTCCTATTAGTCAAGCCTAGGACTTGTATTTCGAACCGAACGTTCGTGAACGTTCGTGAAATTGTTCGGTCAATGTTCGGTTCGTGTTCGGTTCGGTCAAAATCGAACGGTTCACGAACAAGTTCGTTAAGCTAACGAACCGAATAAGAACATGTTAGTTTCTGTTCGGTTGTTCGCGAACAGTTCGTGAACATTATATAATGTGATATATTATATAAATATATATACACATATATAATTTAATAATTAATAATTGTATGTACTTCGTTTAACTTGTTTACCCTAGATAGATTAGATGCTTTAATTTATTTCTCTTTAGTCTTTCACCCTCCCACACCAGTACACCACAGACCACACACCGCCTCCATTTCCAGATCTGGCGACTGGCACCCGATTGACCCTCCACCAGACCACCACCGCCCGACGCCACAACCGCCTGTGTCAGCTCCGCTTCTGCCCTGTTTTCTCCGGTACTTGATCGACCCTCCACCAGACCACCATCACCCCGTCGTCGCTGCTCTGCTCCACCACGGTGACTCACCTCTTTCTCGTCCGTACAACCACGATCAGCTCCCTTCTCAGTTCTCATACACACAACCAGGTAGGCTCCCTAGTACCTTGAATTGTAGTCGGAGAGAGCAGAATTTTGCAGAGAAGCGTATGCCTGCCTTGATGAAAAATTGAAAATGCAAATGAACTTTAATTAATCAAGTCTCCAGTTAACTGGTGGAATACATATCACCGTGGGAGCATTAGCCGATCTGGTAGTAATTTTTAATTGTAATTAACCATTCCTTTAATACTAGTAGTAATCATTCTTTTAATACTAGTAGTAGTATTTTTGATTAAACAAGGTTGTTAAACAACCCTGTTCGCGCACAGAATAGAATGGTTTAGGCTTTTTTGTGTTAACGACCTTAAACGAACACAGAACGTAAACGAACATGAACAGATAAATGAACACGAACGTAAACGAACACGAACAACGTTACCGAACGAACATGAACATTCTATTATTTTAACGAACCGAACACGAACAGGTATTGAATTGTTCGCCGAACACGAACACGGACCGAACATACTATATGCTTAACGAACGAACGTTCGATAAGCCTCTTGTTCGGTTCGTTCGGTTCGTAATACAGCCCTAGTCAAGCCAAACATGCTTAAGGTTTTTGAAAAAAGAGAGAAAAAAAAACTCCAGATTAGAAAGCGAAACTTGCAACTACAGCGCGGAGTCGTGCAAGCTCAAGAACGAAGCTTTGGAGAAGAAGATGTTAAAAAAAAAAAAAACTTATTAATTTTTATTTTTAAAAAAAAGAAGATTAATTTTAAGAAAAATAATTGGAATTTAGAAAAATTAAAGAAAACTAATTAATTAAGGCTTTATTTGTTTGACACATTTAGACCCAATTTGTGTAATTAATGACCAATCAATCCAAAAATTGAGTTTTTTTTGGACCAAAACGTAATTGTTGAACTAGTTGAGAAACTCCTTATTAGCAGGGTACTAAGCGCAATAATCTCATTATGAAATTAGCTTTATCTATCAAAATAGTCAATGAAATACACACCAATTGCACAAAAAACAAGACTGCAATCCTACCAACTACCTCACAACTAGTAAACCTTATACTTGAGATATACAAGGGTATCATCAATGTAGTCATATGTACCAATCAATTATTTACGTATTCTTTTTTTAGACGTTGTAATCAATTTTTTAAGTTTTTATTTTTGGAAAGTACCCACATCTCATCTATATTATTTTAAATGTAAATTCCACTTTTACATTACCCACATTTACATTCAATAATAATATAACACTACCAAACAAAAATCTTCATTAAAAACGTAGACGTATAATCGGGACAGAGGGAGTAATTGATACACTTCTGCTCTAAGAAGCACAAATACGAACTTTTCGTGAAAAATGGTTGAACTTCTCTCAAACCAAAGGCATATACAAGCTCAGTAGAATACACAAAGACGACGACTATTGAACCACCTATTGTGCAATCTAGTAAAACGCAAAATAACATCAAATTCCAACGTGGTATATGCACATTAAAGAACAAGTGCCTATTGTATCTTCCTCCATACCACACATGCTACTCCATAAACCGCATCAATCTAACTCCCTCCACACAATCTTCCTTGTATCGGGTCGAATGACTGAGAAGGCTTTATGCAATTACAAATATCTTCCCCTACAGTTGCTGCTCCCATTCAATTCTCCCAACTACCGAAATTGTGTGGTTTATTCTTCACTATAACATCTTCACCTCTAACTAGTAGGTCGGGAATTCGAGTCACCATGGGGTAAATGAGGAACCATTATCGATCCTCACTTTGCCGTTTAAAAAAAATAAAATTCTTCACTATAACACGTTAAGTATTATGTTTAATGGAGGGAGTAGTAAATTTTACAAGGAGTGAAACGACCGAGAACAAAAATTGAAGGGTCCTTTTACAAAAGTGCCAAATTACTGGGGGTCAAAACGATAAGTTTTCCAAATAGCCACTTTAACCTAATAAAATGAAGGAGTCACTGACGCCGCCGTTCCAAACCCTAGCTCAAAATCAGCTCCCAGCTCACTATATATAAATCACACCCAACCTCCCTGTCTTCATCAAACCAAACCCTTCTTCATCTGTTCTATCAACCGCCTCTACAATCCTTCCAAAATCAGCTGATTGTCATCTATCTTTTGTATGTAAATCTGGGTCTATGATGAGCTGTGATAAGGTCTCGTTCGTCGTAATGGCACTTATCTGTGCCTTGCCGACCATTCTGATATATCACCACCCATAAACTGAGCCCCTTTCTTTTTAGGTACCATTTTCATTTTTCTTTTGTTGTTTAAATTGTGTTTGACTGTTTGTAGATCTGTAAGGCCTATGATTATGAATTTAGTTAATTGACAAGCATATGTCTGAATTTTTATCTGTTGACAAACTCTAATCTTCTGCATGAGGCTTTTTTTTTTCATTTTTCAATTCATTCGAAAATCCATTTGATTTACAGATCCACCTGTTTATCTAATTGATTTAAAGTATCAGAGCTTTTTTTTTGTTCTTTTAATTATTTGTTTGTTTTATTAAAATTGCCTATGATGATAGATGTGGTTTTATACCATCTATGAGTAATCTGTGATTACAAACAACTACTGCCTTCCTTCTGAGGCTTTATAAAATTATTATCCCAATTTATAAAATTTATTTATTATTCATTTGTTTTGGGAATCAAGTGATGCTTTTGCATAGTTCAAATGATACTGTATGATTAAATTAATCTTTAGTCTTTCGCTCCTATCTGATGATTCCCATCAAATCTCTCTATTTACTTATCAAATCACATTTATTATTGTTATTAAATATGGGATGATGAAGATTATTGTATTGGTCTCGTTCGTCGTAATGGTATTTTTTTACCTTGCCGACCATTCTGTTATATCACCACCCATAAACTGAATCCCTTTTACACCATTTTCAATATATGATTTAAATTTTTTTTTCCTGTGGCCAATGATTAAACTAAATTAATAGACAAGCATATGTCCGAATTATTTATGTGGACAGCCTAATCTTCTCAATGAGGCCTAATATTTTATTATTTGTTCTTTGATTTGTAACATATGATTTTGGGTAAGTGATGACCTTGCTTCTTATTTCTGACACCTCTTGTATGAGAAGAGCCTTAATTGTCTCTTCACTGAGCACAGTAAGCAACCCTCTGATCCCAATGTAATTGAAATTTCTAATTTGTTGCAGTTTTGTTTTATTGAGTGGAAATTCAGGCAACCCTCTTCTGTTAATAATCCTGGGGAGAGAGGTGTTGTTCTGCTCATATATCATTCTCTTTTGCTCTTCAGATTTGCTGATTTTTTACATGAAGCTGGTCTAGTAAGCATACGGACATTTCAATTCCAATTCCATTTTTAATCTTATCTTATATTCAAGTTCATGTGCTTCTTTATCTGGTTAACAGAACTTATAACCATTTCTGTTAAACTCGTTCCCTAGAAGCTAAATTAGTTGTGCTGCTTTTTATATATCACCCGTTTCATCATATTCTATGATTGGGGAACACTTGGGTAGCTACATCACTTCCAAATCTAGTCTTCTTTTCAATGAAACAACGATGATGAGCACTTAGCAGACCTGTAATGATTGCGGATATGATCGCAATTTATGAACATCTAAGGGACTGAGTTGTTTAATTAATCTTCTTTTTTCTTATAAAAATATATTTTTATTTTAAGTTTTATGTTGCTTTACCTAAATAGTTTTTTGTTGCATCTATCAATGGTGCAGCATCATTTTCTGTAAAGCTAGAAATTGTTCCCCTCGCTATCCGGTGTATCTTATCTAGTGCATTTGGACGTTGGGCAACTACATCTTAAACTATTGATTAATTGAATAATTTTGATTTGAATGTTTTCATTTTTATGATAATGTTTTTCTAGTTTCTTAATATCTCATGACACACGGATTGGCTGTTTTACTGAAGCTTGAAGATTGACCACTTGAAGATTGACCAGTAGGTTGAAGATAAGTAATTGTGATCTTGTGAACCTGAATCGTATCACACATCGTGCCTTGAGGAATGAAAACAAGGCTGAAGTTGCTCTGACTCTATATGGAGTACCTAGTTTCTTACATATCAGCAGTTCATGCCTCTAAAAACTGATATAACACAGAAATGGGACGATATGGATTAAAATGTATATTAGTGTGAAATTGGAACAGGGTAGTAGAGAATGTGTATGCCAAATTGGTCAAATGTGTATTTGTGTCCTGTCCCAGAATATTAATAAATTGCCTTAATATTTCATTGTTCATATGGAATCATATTAACCATTCTTTGCATAATGAAACATATAGGATGTTAAGTGTGTTTCTAATACATAGTGGTTGACATTTCATAGAATTCTTGTGTGTGATTCAGTAATATAAAGGCACTTTTTGATTTGTCATGATCAACAATGTTTTAAGATTCTTTTCTACTGGTACTGAAGTTGTGTATGATTGAGTAATATGAAGGCACTTTTTTAGTTGTATGTACATAACATTCGAATGATCCACAAATTTGTGTTTGTTTCTACGTTCTGCCTGGTTTTCACGTCTGTTGTGAGATTATGTAATTTACATTTTAGTGTCTCATCATTTGTAGCCCGCTTTTTCCTCACTTTTTGTGCTTTGTTGCCAGTTGGGATGTTATGGAGAATCTGCACATTGATGCAGGTGGGGGAGGGGGGGTTGTGCTGTTTTACTCCTTGTTGCTGAAAATTCTGCTATTGAATCTTTCATAGTAACTTTGATATGCTTGTTTCTTGGGGAATCAATTGATGCTTTTGCATAGTTCAAATGAATACTGTATGATTAAATCTTTAGTCTTTCGCTCCTATATGATGATTCCCCTTAAATTTTATTCATACTGGTTATATTACATTGATTTTTGATAATTTTTTACCTTGCCGGCCATTCTGTTATATTACCACCCATAAACTGAATAACTTTCCCATAATTTTCTTTCTCATGTTTAGTTTGTTTTATTAAGTGGCCAATGATTAAACTAAATTAATAGACAATATGTCCGAATTATTTATGTGGACAACCTAATCTTCTCAATGAGGTCTGTTATGTTTTTCTGTTTTATTATTGTCTCCTTGATTTATAAAATTTGATGTTGGGAAAGTGATGACCTTACTTCTTATTTCTGACACCTCTTGTATGAGAAGAGTCTTCATTGGCTCTTCCCTGAGCACATTAAGCAACCCTCTGATCTCAATTTATCCTCTGTGTTTCTAATTTACATTTTTTCTCAGGCAACCCTCTTCTATCAATATTCTTGGGAAGAGTGGTGCTGTTCTACTCATCATATTTGTTTGCTCTTCAGATTTGTACATGAAACTGGTCTAGTAAGCATACAGACATTTCAAGATATAATTTTGTCGTTTTTATTCGCTAGGTGTTTTTGTGCTTCTCTATCTGGTTAACCGAATATATAACTGTTTCTGTTAAACTCGTTCCCTAGAAGCTAAATTAGGTGTGCTGCTGTTTATATATCACCTGTATCATCCTCTCCTATGAGGTGGGAACACTTGGGTAGTACAGTAGTTCTTTATTACCTGACATTAAAATCAAACAATGATGATGAGCAATATACCTGTAATAATTGCTGTAGTATCATTTTGTCTGAAGTTAGAATTTGTTCCCCTCTATCCTGTTTATCACAATTTGTATAGAGATACATTATTCTAGTGTGGAAAAGATATGTTTATTGTGTTTGATATTCTGTGCTTTCTCAATTTTGGATGACATGCAGGACAGTGTACTTTGCATCCCGGCACATATGTTCTTTTACTGGTTTAGGTTAAGGTTATTGACTGTTTTGTGGTTTGGGACCGTGGAATGTTCTCAGGTTTGTTTTCTTGGTCTGATGTTAATGAATTTGTATCTTTAAAATGTAAATTGCCCTTCAGTTGTTTGCCTACCAAATTCTGTATGACCAGAACCACATAGGTCTGCATGAATCTATATAGTATATCTCGAGCACATGAATTAATCATTCTTGTAAGAAGGTTAGGAGGAAGTTACACATCTTTTTTTGTTTCTTTGGTGGTTCTCTTCTGTTCTGAAAAGTGTGCGAGTTCCTTGTATCATGTTTGAGAACCGGAGAGAATAATGAAGAAACTGAAACGGATTTGTGCTTCATCCTTGTCTTCCTTGCTTTGTATAGCTTTGTGGTTCACCTTTTGGGGTGATGGGTGTTTGGAAATGTTCTCCAGTTTGCTTAGAATGAGGATCTATTATCATAGAAGATTGTTCGGATCTTGGACCAAGCAAAGTTGAGGATTTGAACTGGCTTTCCTTTATGCTGGAACTTGAATAAAATACGCCGTGGAACCACTGGTTTGTAAAAGACCAGTGTTTTGTAACACCCTTTCTCTTGTTGAAACAAAATTTGTACGCATGGCTTTTGAATCTCGTATATGTCATCCACCATTCTCTTGTTGTATACATATATTTAGAATGGTTGGAGAATATCTGCTAAATATTGTTTTGGTATTTAATTTTTTATTGTTTCGGTTTTATCCATGTTTATGATATTTGAAATCTCAACTAAGTTTAATTCTAATAAATAAATTTTGACTCTGTAAATTGGGAAATTCGACAAATGGACAGGTTAAGGAGGTTCAAAATCAATTCCAAGTTGACAATTTGACATTAGTCTGGAATACTCGGATCTTTTCCAAGTTTAGCAGATAAGAATCAAGTTGACAATTTGACATTAGTGAAGGTAGCTGAGTTTTTTTCGAGAAAGATCGTCGACAATTTGACAATGGTGAATGTAGCTGAGTTTTCCGAGAAGGTGATGATGAGAGGCATGATGTTACATAGACCTTGGAAGACAATGTTGTTTGAAGCTTAACTAGGGCCGATGAACATTAGGGTCATGGTGGATAGTGGTGAAATTGGGATGGACGTCCGGAAAGCAGGGAGAACAATACTGGGTGGTGTCAGAAAGCGGACACAAAGCTCGTTGCACTCAACGTTATGATCGGGTATGTATTAAGATTCAGGGTGCACAATACTTTACTTCTATATTTGATGTGCCGTTTTCAGATTCTACCGTCCACGTTATTTTTGGGATGCCTTGGCCGGTTATGGTGAGTCTGGTCTTGTGGGATTGCAAGAAAATCACCATGGCTATTCGGAGGAATGGCGAAACAGTACTTTTTAAGGGCACTGCGTATGATGAAGATGTTTGGGTCAACACAGGACCAATCTTCCGTGGGCTGAAGAAAGGTGTTAAAAACAAAAGGGTCATTGAAGGTGTAGGTACATACCACACTTGTATGAAGAAGCATCAACGAAGAGAAAATTGTGCTGGTTCCAAGGTAGTGGCTTGATCGGACTAGGGGTGACTACGACTACTTGCGGTCCCCGAAGGAACTTGGAAACAAATTCGATTTGGGCGGGGGGGGGGGTGTGGGAGTTCCATTTTGCATAGTTCGTGGGTGTGGGGTTCTAGAAATCCCAACACGCGCGGCCGTGGCTAATTAGTGGGCCATGAATAATCCAGTTGCGTGGAGTAATTAGGTGTTATCTTTTATTAGGTTTGTCAGTATTTATGGATAAGATCTACTATTCACACTGAACATATATTGATTGACGATTAGAACAAGTAACATTATCTGTAGAGATAAAGGCTAGTAGATTATGTTTTACTTTCAAATTTCTTTCACGCATAGAACTTTAATAAACCAGGCTAGTATATAAACACGTTAGTATTTTACTTTTCCATGTACTTTTGATATTGATGAATGAATATTATTCCCCGAACTCTCTTGTCTGATTCTTTCTCTCTCGAAGTCTAATTCTTCTGTCGTTCTTCACGACCTATCCTTTCTTTCTGAACAAGCCATGTGTGGAAGATGCCCAGTTCGTGCGATCTATAACGAACTATCGAAGGACGATCTTGAGTCAATCTCAAAATTCCTACAGTAAGTTAAGGCCCAATTCATTAGTTAACTCGTGGTCTTGAGATATATTATGAAATGTTGTAGCACTGACTGTCTGTTTATTTAGCTTGTTTAGTTCTTTTGGTCATATAATACAGTTTCCTCATTTTTCTTGGACAATATAATGAAGTTTCTTTTGGTTTAATTTCTTTCGTCCATAAATAAAGAGTACACCTCCGTCCCAAAACAGTTGCACCATTTTAACTTTTTGCGGTCAACAGAATTCAAGTTTGACTACAAATTACTCTT
Organism: Plantago ovata; assembly: GCA_028274465.1. Taxonomy (NCBI): domain Eukaryota; kingdom Viridiplantae; phylum Streptophyta; class Magnoliopsida; order Lamiales; family Plantaginaceae; genus Plantago; species Plantago ovata. The sequence continues at coordinate 21,692,360 of CM051455.1, read as the reverse complement.
AAACTATACTTCATAACAAAATATTTTATAAAATTACAATTGAAAGTTTAGGATGGAAAGTTTCGAAATATAATTTTGATGAATATTACTCATCTGTCCCGCTCATTTCTTTACGTATTCCTTTTCTGGCCGTCTCAATCAATTTTTTGCGTTTCTATTTTTGGAAGGTACCCCACATACCATTTATATTACTTTAATCATTCTCCCCACATTCACACTTTACTTTAATCTTTTTCACCACCACTAGCATTTAAATATTGACCCACATTCCATTCTATATTAATAAATCACTATCAAACAAAACCTCTCATTAAAAACCGTGCAAAAAGCAAACGTAGGCTTCTCACCGGGACGAAGGGAGTATACTATTATAGTTTAAGAGTAATTTGTAGTCAAACTTCATTTTTGTTGACTGCAAAAAGTCAAAACGGTGCAAATGTTTTGGGACGGAAGGAGTACACTAGATCCCTGAGAAATTAAAATGTAACAAGCTAAATAGAAAAAAGGGAAAAGAAAACTCTAATGTGTGTTGAATTTGGGAACAACAGCATATGAAGATTGTCACATGTGTGTTGGGAACCGATAGAAATAAGACTGGTAAGTGATCCAAAATTAAAAACAGAAAAAATAAGATTACTAAACGATAGAAACTAATAAAATAAGACTAGTAACGGATATAAGATGATAAAATAAGACTAGTAACTTATATAGAAATCCATAAAATAAGATTAGTGACTAATAGAAACTACTTCTCCGTAACAAATAAATGTTACACTTCATTTTTTTCTTACTCTTTTAGGGTTAGTTGACCTTAAATTATTCTCAAATGATATGATAAAAATAATTAAAAATACCCCTATTATATTATAAAACTAGAATGTTTATATTGTGATGACATATTTGTTGGATTAATCCGTAATTTACTGCATTCACAAGTTATTATATTATCTCGTTATTTTCTATTGGTAGTTCATGAATCGGTGAATGGAATCAATACAATTTCCGACCTGAAATTACTATTTGTTCAAATTCATATAAATGTTCGAATGTACCAATTATCCAAATTTCAAGTATTTGTCGTTTGGTTTGTACACTTGTAATCTTGAATGTAGTGTCAATTTCCAATGTATAGTTATCAACATTAACAAGCACCTGCAATTTTACAGCACAACAATTCCACATGATCTTGCGCAACCAAAATCTTTGGTCAAGGAACGGAACTGTATAGTCGAAGGAACCACCCTTGTTCTTGCTTTGAACCTGCAGGCATCTGAGAGTAAAATTGCCTTCACTTCATTGTTCATAATCCCAGAAGCAGATTTTGAAACTTTTAGCACTGTCAGGCTTCTCTTTGTCACATCAGATCTCCCATCCAAGTGGTTTGGTATCGAAAGATTCGAAGAAAAATCATCAGATTCAACAACTGGCTCCACTGAACCATTAACAATTCTCCCGGCTTCGTTCAGTAGGCCAATACCTCGCCATGCATCCGCAACCATCTGTACAGTTTTCCTCTGCGGATGAACTCCTTTTGTCTCCATAACTTCAAGTAACTCCTCTGCTTTCCAAGGCTGTTTCGCTTCACCAAATCCCCATATGAGAGTTTCAAAGGTCTTCAAGTTCGGGGATATGTCAATTTCACACATCTCTTCGTATAATCTTACAGCATTGTCCATTTTGCCAGCACTACACCAACCACTGATTATCGTGGTGAATATTACAACGTTGGGGCGAACCTTTGATTTGTCCATGAGGTTCAGGAGTTCCTCGGCTTTATCTGGTTCTCCTGCTCGTACATAGCCTTTTGCCAGAATGCTGAACGCGTGGAGATCAGGCTTTATCCCGGCTTTAGCCATGTCATCGAACATGTCTTGGCACTTGCTCATGAGTCCAGCCGAACTCCATGCGTTCATGATTGTGCTGAATGATATCACGTCGGGTTTTACTTTGAACTCTCCCATTAACGTTAGCGCCTGCATAAACCAAGAACATGTCATAAAATCAGAATTACAATATGTTCTGAAAAAAGCTTGTTCTTCATATATTAAAAAAAAAAACACTTCAGATTTACCTCATCAACTCCATCAGGGTCATTCGCATCCAGATAACCTTTGATAAGTGAATTGAAAACAACAAGATTGGGATGCACTTTTAGTTCTTTCATCCTATACAGAAATCTCAAAGCATCTGCCATGTTTCCTTCACTACAGTAACCATTCACAATAATCCCACATGTGCGCTCATTCGGTTGCACCTTCGCACCTTGCATCTGAAAAATCATAGCTTCAGCCATACTAGTTTCCCCTATCTGAGTATACGCCTTTGCAATTGTGTTATACGTCACAGTGTCAGGTTTAACTCTAGCCGAAATCATCTGATGGACTACATTCCATGCTTTCCCAACATCACCCTTGTTACACCATGCCCGAACAAGAATATTATAGGTCCTGACGTTGGGTTTCACGTCTTCTTGTAACATTGTATCCAATAGTTTCAAAGATTCTTCGGGCTTACCTATGATTCCATATCCTTTGATCAATGTGTTAAAGGTGCTGGTTGTCGGCTTGCACCCTTTCTCTCTCATTTTCTCAAACATTTCCTTTGCCTCTTTTATCTTCCCAGCTTCAGAGAAAGCATTTATCATTGCATTGAAGAATATAGAATCGGGCTTAAGTCCATTTTCTTCAACTTTAGATAGAAGAGTAGGAATGGACTTGAAGCGTTTCTGGAGGGTCAGGGCAGCTAAAACAGTAGTGTACGTGACAAGAGTTGGTCTGTGTCCGGCTTCTGTTAAATCTTTAAAGATAGAATGCACTTCATGAGGCTTTCCTTGTTCAATCAAAACATTCATTTGCTTAGTCCTGGAGCGAACTGTTTGGCAACTATTATTTGCCTGACAGATGGGACATGCTGATTCATTCTGCGAACTCATTAGGCCTGATGAAAATGAATGAACTTGATTCTCTTGTGTATGTGGCTCCTGCAGAAGATTTTCTTTTTACGAAGACTGAATATAAGAATAAAACGTGTCACGAGCATCCAAAACTGAATAGCACATTTTAACTGAAATGTCTAGATATTATTTTGGTATGGAACATTATGATGTTACGAAATGTCTCGGTGCAAGTGTGCATGGCGTTATGCGTGATTCATACTAAGTTAATGTAACTGTCAAGTCTAACGCTATCGTTATGTGCCACCATAATCTGATCAACTTTCAATCAGAACCAAACAAGAGAAAAACTTAGCTTCAAACAACTGAAACACAGAAGAGTAATACCATAGTTTTTGAGACTTTGATTTTTGAGTAGCTCGTTGTCACTCCATTCTGTGGCTTCCCCAGAGCTATTGACCGGGTGTTCTCTAAGCCGCGTTCTCCCATATTTTCTTACTGATTCTTGGGTAGAAGTGCAAACCAAGTAGCTCTATCTATTGTCACTCCATTCTGTAGCTTCCCAGCTGCTGATTTTTCAGGGATTAGCTTCTATGAGTCCATGTCTGAGAAATTTGCACATATTGCCAGAGGAAAATTAACCAAGTAGCTCTCAGCAAATAACTTCATGATGGATATATATCAGAACTTAAAAAACCATCCTATGCCATGCTTGTGCTAGTATATAGGAATCATAGAAGTGAAAAGAACATCTTCAAGTAACACGAGCAAGAGGTCACATACTCGTATTTCAGAAACAAAATATCTCAGGCATTTCAAATTTACAGAAAAGTGAAGCCAATTGGACACATGAACCACTTTGCTCATATAGTTCAGCTCATACATCAGTCTGTAGTCTGTACAACTACGATTAACAAGCATACATGATACATGTCTAATGCCTTAATATGTTTTTCAATCTAACATGAGCTGATGAGTTGATAATATGGCATTGGCTAGAGCCTAGAGAGTCTTCTTGTATTATCAATCATCCCACTCAATAATGCCCGGCCAGTAAATAACAACGCGAACGGTACAAACAATCTAGTTCCAAACACTCATTAAGTCTACATTTCATTGAGAGTTGGAGGCCAATTAGGCCTGTATCTAATAATCTAAAAAACAATGAAGTATACACTGACAAATAAAAACTGATAACACTAGCAGATACATTCAACCAACATCAAGAATCAAAACAATGAGCCTAAAGCAGATTACTTGGAACGTATATAACATACTATGCTACTAGAAGCTCGCAATTGAGACACACAAATACTAAATGTGAGTCACTAGTAAAATAAAGCTAATTTAATTACATCAGATAAACGCAAGAAATTATTTATCTGCTACTCTACATTATGGACTATGGGACTGAATTTAAATATCAAGATCTTGATACAAACACTTGAACTAGAAACAAGAATCAAACTTTACTGGCAAATACTGATCATCAGAGCTGCATAACAATATCTTACATAGTAATTCAAACTATAGACAAACGAAACAGATACATAAACAAAACACATGCCATGAGAATTTTGAAGTAAGAAACATAGAAAGGTGAAGGAAATAGGTACCTGGGGAGGAGAAGAGAAGAGGAGGAAAAATATGCATGGAGGTGAAGTTAAGAGAAAAATCGAGTTGAATATACTCCATCCGTGTAAGCAAATTTCTGAATTGTCCACTAGTAGGATTCTTCCATCTGTTATCTTATCCACATAACATTTTCTTTATTTCAGCAAATTCGAAAAGAAATAAAAAATTATGTACAAGATTCTCTTCTTATTTCTTGAGGCTTCAAATAAACCGAAACAAATATGGTCTGAGTTTAATTTTTGGTGGGTGCACAACTTGCCACGTTACTTCTCCAAATCCAACGTTTCCTTTTGAAGTTCGTTTTTCAGCGAGCGAAAACCACAAGTCGTTTTTCCTATTCTTGGTGTGTAGTAACAACTAACAACATTTGTGAACAAAAAATGAAAAAAAAGTTTTTGAGTTTTTCTTTTTTCCTTCTTGTAAGAGAAACTGGTCTTCATAAAAGTACATTATACACACCAATTTGTTTTTAAAAGATAGGAGGTTTATTGTAACACTCCAAAATAAGAGAGCTTATTGTAATACCCCTAATAATAAAATTATTATTTTGGTGTATAATATGTACTCTTATTTTCATTTTACAGGTAAAAGAGAGTGTAGAAACGTGGAATTTTGTGTCTAACTAAAATTATTAAATTAATTTTTCTATATTTAATTGGAATTTCACTAAAATTAATTCCAATTATTATAGATTTTTAGTTGATTTTAAAATGCTTACGTGTGGCTTATCAAATTATGCCACGTGGAAATTCTAGAGTTTTTAAAACCACTTAATATTATTTTTTATGAAATAAGTACGTGGAAAAGATGGTGTATTTTTTGCCAATCAAATGGTGCCATGAAATATTAACTGCGCCAATATTCTTTTTACATTTAAAAAAATGACATGGGAAATAATACTCAAATGGAGAAATCATGACGCGCCACGTCATAAGTGTGATGTAGTTATTAATTAATTTCAAACATAAAATACTGACCAATCAGAATTCACAACTCGGAATTCCAGAAGACAATTCACATACCAGGATTACAAAGCTCAAGAACAGAAGTGAAGAAGTCTAGATCAAACCAAGAAGATTGAAGACATCTTTCTAGCAAGAACTGTTACAGTTCTTCAAGAAAGCCAAAGCAGTTTTAAGAACAAGTTCAGAAGACCCTTGAAGCAACAACATAAGATCAAACACCAACGCGAAGATCGTGGAAGCACTCGTTCGAAGATCAAAGCAACAACTAGTGCTGGATTCAAGATTAAGTCTCTACGACCTTTGGCATTATTCGCGAAGATCAAGCCCCAAGACCTGACATTCAATCCAAGATCAAGTACAATCCCTTGAATTGACGCCGTACAAGTTAAATCAAATCGAAGATCAAGCTGTGAATGTTCTCGAATAGACGCACTCAAGTCAAGTGCATCCTAATCAAGATCAAGCACAAAGCCCTTGAAGAAGATATATAGAGATACACAAGTCAAGAAATTCAAGACGAAGTCAACGACATCCATCAAGTCAACAAGAAGTTAACAAGCGGTCGCCGCCAACTTCAAGTGAAGATTCAAAAACAAACTGCGAAGGCCTTGAATCAACAAATCCAAGAAGTTAACAAGCGTCAACCAGCAATTCAAGCAAGTCAAAGCGTCATCCGAAGTAAGGTGTGAGGCCTTTGAGTCAACAAATCTACACATCCAAGTCAAACAAGAGAAGTCCAAAGCATCAAAGTTGTTCAACTTCTCAAAATTCAAATTCTAGATATTTCTTAAATAGTCGAATCAATGGATTTATAGAGATCGTAATTCTAAATATTCTAAGTTCAATAAAATATTATTTGTGCAATTTTATTTGGTATAGAAAGTTAAAGACTTTTTAAATAAATTGAGGTGGCATATTAATTTAGAGTCATACGGTATATCACTAACTGGTAGACCGAGACCACATGCAAAAGAAAGAATTTAGAGCAATACGGTCAATCACCATATAAATGGTTAGAATCGTTTAGTGTTCGGCCAGAGACAGAGCTACTAAGAAGAGTATAGAGCTGGCTATAGTTCAACCAATAAAATTTGAAATGTTGGGTTTAATTAGGGTGTGACACGGGCAGAGTTTAAGTGAAAGGATGGCCAAGGTGTGGGGTTAGAGGATCTTTGTGATTTTGGGTGTGGAGAAACAAATGATCTTACATTCTTAACCAACGATGCATGTATATTTGACATGTATTAGGGTGCTTTAGCTTTGTGGTACTTATTTCACATGATGGACACTTTTTGTCTAACTTGGATATGATGAATATACATGTGACATGTATTAGGGTGCTTTAGCTTTGTGGTACTTATTTCACATGATGGACACTTTTTGTCTAACTTGGATATGATGAATTGATGATAGATACTACTAATAGTGTAGTAGTGACTGTGAAAATACAGGAGGCATTATTGAGGACTCATTAATGGAGGGGAAGAGACTATAATATGCACTTTATCTTCTCCAACTCGTGTCACACAGATGGAAGAATCTTCTAGCACTGCCAAGGTTTCCTTTGGATTAGGTTAGGTCACTCTAATCATCTAATCTAATCTAATGCAGTGGAAAATAATGAGAATAAACTTGTGAAATCTAATATGGGAAACTTTATCATTGAAAAATGTCAAGTTTCGTTTTTAGTTTCTTACATTTGGACTCGAGTATTTGAAAACATCAACATTAAAAAGTCTATGAAAAAACTAAAATGGCCATTGTTTTAAAAGGGTAGAAAAACTCCTCTATATGTCTTACTTCGTATTAGTTATCACACTTCATCATATAGTATGAAAATATTATAGCCATCCCTTCGTATACACTTGATGTTTTCAATCAAATTGACGAGCATGGTTATGTTAGAGGTTATCTTTACAAATTTGTTAACCACTACTATGTCAATAAGCATCAATAGTTTGTTTTCCTAGAGCAATCAATCAATCAAAATAGTCTTCCTACAAACACCAGTTACAAATTTTCTTTTTCGGATTTCTACCAGTGATATCCGCTATGTGATACTAACTCAACCGAGTACTGTCGGACCCTCTCTAATGGGTGTCTCTCCCAGCAATATTTTTTATATTTACAAAACTCAAACACGAGACCTTAATTATTTAATTATTGAAGTAAACTCAAATTCCGTATCAATTAAATCAACGAGTTAAAATTTTTGTAATTAGTAAACAAGCACCGACCGTATGTATAACTTTTCTCCTTTTCCCTTTTGTCCCTTTATTTTCTTTTCCTTCGTTTGAATTGGTTAAAGTGGACCAATTACAGTCAAAATTATTGGACACAAGAATAAATAAGTGCTCGTCGTATAAACAAAGCGTGACATGAAAGAACAAACTCACTCACATGCCCACCAAAACAAAACGAAACAAACCCTTTTCTTCCAAGGTTGTTAAACCAAATGACACGGCCAAAAGTGCCAACAACTACTCAATATATTTATTTATTTCCATTTCAAAGTTTTAACTTTTAGATATATAGTCGTTGCCGTGAAGGAAAAGGTAAAACTTCTAGATGGACATGGTCAAATTAAACTAATTACTTAAATTGTTAGTACCATCTAACGAGTTTAATAAATTCAATGCCCTGCTAGCTCAAACTTCAATCTTCCAATCACAAATTTAGTCAATTGTTATATTGTCGACGTTGATTGCTTCGTTTAAGTTTAACGTTGTCTTTGTTCCTTGTTTGTGCTCAAAGACTAATTATTAAGAAGACTCGGTGGTTTAGTGTGATTTCGGTGGGATTAATATTTAATGACATGTTTTATTGTCCAAATCAATTTGTTCTGGAGTATTCGGAAGTTTTCCAACGCGTGATTATGTGGAAGTAGGTTTTTTTGGTAGGATTTGAAAAGAGGAAAATCCACCACTATCCGGATCACATATATAATAAGCAAACCCTTTATGTTGGTTTCGAGTTTTGAAATTGTAATTTGTCTCATGGCAATGTTTGATTCGGTTTGTTTTAAGGAACTTACCTCAAAATTGAACTTTCAAATTATTATTTTATACTTTGCTCTCTATCTGAAAAACAAAATCTAAACCAAATTAATTCTATTCTTATTCATATAATTAAAAAATAATTAAGCAAATTTAAACTTAACCGAAAGTGTTTTTTTAGATGAAATAAATGAACAGTTTTGGTCACGGATCAATGTTTAATTTGTCAGGAAAAAGTTGAAAGATGATAACATAGTTTTGAATCTTATGGATTGATGGGGCCTATCCGCTCATTAATATTTCACCTGTCTGGTTCCAGAATTGACTGCAGAACACTCTGATATGATATGATAAGAGTATCATAAGACACGGTTCATAATTCCTAATTCTGTTTTCCTCAAGTCGAACTCTCATTGATGAGTTCATTAAACACATAGTACTAGAATGGAACATGCAATATTTCAATCAACATAACATATTTGTAGTTACTCAAAACTCCAAAGATGTAATTTAACTTGGGTCTTTTACTGGTACACTTGATCATATATATATACATGCTGGCCTCTCAGGCCTAGACATGGTTGAAACTTCTTAGTTCTTACATCCCAAAACTCCAGTGCTTCTTGCATAAAAAAAAGAAAAGAAAAAGGTACACATATATATTGATGACGTATTTACACAGAACTAAACTAAGTCTTCCGCTTCCTCAGACGAAATTTGCGCTTCCTCAGCTTCATTTATGTATTATACCTCAGATGAACTTACACGGGTACTCTTTATAGTTTTATTCTTCTGTGTGTTTATACTTTTGGTGCTTCGAAGCCCCAAATACTCACGCATCATTCTCCGCGAAGATGTCCAGAAGAGATAGTGCCTGCCATGTTCAAATGAATAGTTAGGACCGATATGTTAAAATGAGCAAAAACATGTACAAATAGTGTACAGTATGTAATAGCACTGGAAAGAATATTACCTCAGGGACATTGAGTTCAAGTCGGAACTTGGGACCATCGTAGTGGTGGAGAATTGGCCTGAAAGAATCCTCCTCTAATGGTTCACACACTTTCCTGGTTATCACGCGAACCTGAGCAGGAAAGCGGGATTCACCAGGGTTTTTCTTATCCTCCCAAGCAGTGGGATCAATGTTAGTACCACCAAAGCTCGCAGCCTGATACAGCAAGAATATTCTACGTTAACAAGAAGCATACTAGCAAACCATATCCACATTTCCAGATAACACAATGAATAAATTAAGGCAAATAAATTTCAAGTTAAAGTGTAAGCACAAACCTCAAAAATTCCATGGAGTTGGTGGGTTGAGTAGTTGTACAAAAACAGGGGCAGTCCTGGTGTTATAGCACGGACAGAGTCTCGGTATCTAGGAGGCAATCCTGCAATACAGATTGTTTGTACCAAGTTAAGACAGAGTAAGCTATGACATGACATAAACATTTGAACTTTATCATGATGGTATGACATTTTAGTACAAAAACTCACAAGACTGAATTTTGTGAATGTTTTATGAAATTTAGAGTCAGTATGTTTTGACAATAGCACAGTAATCAACAAAACATATTGATTAGAAGTTAGAAGTTTCATCTTCCTTGATCACAAGTCTCAGAAGATTGATAAATTCAGAAAAAACCACACAAACTCATAAGAGGTAGAATGTTTTCACAAGAGCACAGCAGTCAACAAAACATATTGTTTCCAAATTTCATCATCACAAGATCTATAAAATGTCGAAATTCACAGGAACTCATACACCAATTTTGAACATTTAGAAATCAACAGCAGCCTTAAAATCTTGGTATTATCACATACCAATTCTAAGAAATAACATCAATAATAATAATGATCGATCAAACACAGTAGTAAATTGAAAACAAAAGTAGCAAGTATTAAACAAGGATATAAGATAAGAAAACATACCAAAAAGCTCCCTTTTGAGATTCTCAGCCATAGTATCATTGTTACAGACAAAAATATATCCACCAATAGTCTCATTCCTTGGCAAAGCCTCAGAAGCAGGCAAAGTCTTGAACCTCTTATCAACAGCACTCTTAGTATCACCATTCCCATTGCCATTACTATCCTTGTTACTCTCCCTGTTACCTTTGTTCTTCTTCCCAAACTTAGCACCACCATAGCCACCCATACCCTGATGATGATCATCTTTGTTCACCTTCCCATTCATCACCACATTATTATTATTATTCACAGCAAACCCTTTCCCCTTACTATACCCATTGTTGTTGTTGTTGTTGTTAAAGTTGGCCAAAGACGGCGTGTTTGAGTAGTTGGTGTAAACCCCCTTGTTGAACCCGCCGTTTAGACCCGAAGACCCGTAACCCGGAAACCCATCGTTGGTAAACTTGTTAGAGCCGGAGAGAAAGGCGGCGGCGTCGTCGTTGGAAGGGGATTTCCAGACCTCGTTGGAGAATGAGATCGGCTTCATGTTGTCGTTGACCATCTGGTCAACGTTGCGGAAATCGAAGTTGCGGCGATCCTCGGCGGGGCGCTTGGGTGGGTAGTTGGTGCTCCAGATTGAGTCGTTGAGGGAGAGGTTGGCGAGGGTGTTGGTTTGCAGGCGGAGGTTGTCGCTGAATTGCCAGAATGACTGGTTACTACTGTTCTCCATTTTTTCTTCTTCTTCTTGTTATTTGAAGTATATTGAGGAGATGAGATGAAATTATTATTAACAGGGGTTGTGGAGTTTGTTGATTTGGAGTGGGTTCAGTGAGAAGAGAGGAATTGGGTTGGGGTGGGTATATAAGGGTCGAATCGGTGGAGGAAAGGTAAAGGAAAGAGAGGGCTACAGCTTTAGCGTGTAGAAATGTCAAACCTCCTTTGTTACTATACAGTGTGATGGATGTTGTTATTATGTACGTGGAAAAAGTATGCACTCTCTGTGTGAAACCAATTCAATATCTTAATGCATAGAGTATCAGTGTATGGCAAGGAAGAGAGGAAAAATGGAAATGCTTAACTTAGAGGGTTTTCTACTTTTCTTTATTTTATTTCTTCCATAATCATTTGTATTTGTGTACCCAACCCATCACCAATCGATTAAGACTTGATCCTTTAACTTGGTGCGTATACTTTCTCATAATATAGGGGCTACATCTCACGTATCTAATCCGTTCTGGTCAAAGGTTTCCATTTAGTTTTGTGAACGAAAATTGCTCATACATCAAAGGTTCCCGTTTAATTTATTCTTTTTTAGTATTTTTTTAAAAACCATTTAATCTTTGATAGGATATAGAAATAACTTACAATCATAAAAAGTCAACAAAATTAGCTTTTGACCATGACAGAGGAAGTATGATATTGTCCACATTGAACATGAGTTTCGTTAGAAATTGCTTCTAAAACCAACTATAAAATCGTATATCATATGAGATTGTTGAGTCTACTTGTGTAGTGTAGGTAGCACTAACATTTATCACACCTTTGTTAACCATGTGGAATGCGGTTAATATATTTTACTAATTTTACTACCCCCTTAAATTCATCGACGTCCCCATTGAGTCTCTAGTGGGGGTAGCTTTGTCCCAAAATCACCATTCCAAAAGAAAATCCATGTAAGTTCAAGTACAAAGTAGATGATATCATACTAGTAATTGCTAACGCAAAAGGACGGGTCTTAATTGATTCTTGATCCGATCATCACAAATGATATCATAGCCTAAGACCATCCCAAACACCCCAAAGGTTGTGGATGGTGCTCCCTAAATACCTCGCATCATACAACCATCAAAATATGGGTGGGATGAAGTGTATATAACTACACAACCAGTCCCATATAGTATGAGACCTTTTGGGTGACCCATGTCATAAGTAATCGCGTCGTGTCAAGTCTCGGTTAATTAGACGTCAGGTTGTTTTGAAAATTTTATATTGTTTAAGTGGTAATTTATATTTATTTTAACAACATTAATTAATTAATTAAGTAAGTAAGTAATTAGTAAAGATAATTAGGTGAGAGAATTGGATAGATGATGGTGAAGTGAGGGATGACGCCAATAACGCGGTTTTGGGTTGTGGGTAACGTGGAGGATCATTAAGTGACAGTGTGGGATTAGTAGCAAGTAAAGACTAAAGTAGTAGTAGTGGGTCAGGTGAGGCCTCTCCTTTCTTCTCGATGGTGTCTTTCTCTTTTCTTACTCTGGAATACTCTATCACTAAAACGTGGTTATCCCTAATCCTTTATTAATATCTATATTTAGAGTAAATTTTATCTTACACGATTTTATCTCACTTGTTATGGGGTAGTGAGTTCACACAATTTTGGATCGGTTTTTTTTTTTTTTGACGAAGTAACTTTTTATTCCTTCTTAGAGGCTGTACAAGGCTTGATCAGAGGCCGTTCCCACAAGTCGGGTGGTCACCCCAGATATATCCATTACAAAACAAGGTTCAAGCCATAGTGGCAAAAGGTTCCAAGTCCATGAAGTGACTAAGTGCTGATCAATCATAGACTGGTGAGTTACAACGTCATGCGTAAATCTACTACTAGCAATTCGAGAGAGGAGATCTGCAGCTGTATTCTTCTCTCTGTAAATGCTGTGAATGTAGATTGCCCCAAAATTCGATACAAGCTGGCGGATTTCAGTCACAAGTGTCCAGGCTGGTCGAGGAGGATCCAACTTCCTGCACAAAATATTAAGCGCATATTGAGAATCAGTTTTAATAAGAACAAAACGGAGATTAAGATTTCGAGCCGCCAATAAACCGGCTTTAATAGCCCATAATTCTGCAGTATGATTATCACATTTTCCCACAAAAGTGGTTGTGCCTTGCATGAACTGAATCTGCGTATTAGTTAACACAAATCCAATTTTGGATCGGTTGGAGAGCCTTAGTATAATTGTAAGTAAAATCGTTACGTATGTAACAAAATAATATACAGTATAAAGTTGGTAGCCACTTTAATATATTTAAAGTTTTTCGTTTTACTCAACTCGTAGATGAAGTAAGTAAAATTGTCATGCTTTACGCTTTCAAGTATTTGTGACAAATTCTTGAGTTAAAACATAGAATTAACAGTCACGAGACATATATACACGATGTATAAATTGAATTCTATATCTAATAATTTGTGATTGCGCACAATCTTTTAAACAATTAAAAACATAGTATTACTCTAAGTTGCACCCCCACGATTATAACCCTGGGTATTTTCGAAAAATACGTATTGTGCACGCATACGTGCAAATACGTTAAACAAACGTATGTTCTATTCAATATTTTGTTTCTTGCTTTGTGTAGATGGATTAAAGGTCCTTATTAGACTTATTAGAATTAGAATGAATAAATTGCAATGAGGCACATTCCACCGCTAAGTCTTTACTCATTCATCATTATGTATGAAATATTATATACTTTCATATTATTTCATATTATTAGTAACAACAAATTGTTGGATTTGAACATTTTGTTGGGTTATTAAATTAAAAAGAAAATGTGAATTACCCCGCCATTAAACTATATAATTGGCCATTAAAAATGTAAATATAGGTGGGTTTAATACTTTTAGTAATGTAAATATATAAAAATATGTATATGATAAAAAAAACGTATTTTTAACGTATTCGTATTTTAATATTCAGATTTTATTGTTTTTCGTATTCGTATGACATTCGTATTTACGATCGTATTTGTATTCGTGCTTCTTAGGTATTACTCCCTCCATCTATATTTAATAGTCACACTTTGACTTGAGTCAAAAAAATAAGTCTCACTATTTTAATAATTTATATATACACCTTAAATTGTCCCACTTGTACTAATTTTGAATTGTATAATTCATATATTTAATTGCCCCACTTGTAATGATTTGTATTTATAATTAAAATATGTCTAATTTATATCCCAAAATGGAAATGAGACTATTACTCATAGTCACCAAAAAAGGAAATATGAGACAATTAAAGATAGATGGAGGGAGTACTAATTATTTCACTTTTATAATAAGTTTCGGAAACGTCTAAACCTTACGAAGAGATTACAACATCCCAAAAATTACTTCTTTAAATATTTATTTATTTAGTTTGTGAAACATCAAAATTTTATTCCAACCGAATAAAATGAGGTACAAAGTGCGATCCGTGCATGAGGAATGTACAAAAGTGAAACATGCTATTACAAAATCGAATCACAACTTTCAAACAAGCAACGAACTTACTTACCCAATAAAAGTTATGAGTGGAGTACCTCTTGACCACCCTTATCGTCCAATACATTTCCACACTAGCATAAAACGAGGAGTTCAAGAGTGACGAGTTCAAAAGTCGAACTCTAGCCATTGGATCACCACGCGGGGAGAATTACAAATTATCTTACTTCTAATAGACCAATACGGTAAAACCGTACATTAGAAATAGAAATGCATGTTTGGATTTGGTACTGGTGTTGCATCATCGTTTGGGTTAGAGGTGAGACTCTTCATTTTCTTAGTGGTGTTGTTCAACCCGTTTCTATATATTTAGACGTTTTAGACTTTTTTAGTTATATTATTTTTGGTCATTTATTATATTTATTATGCTCTTTTTTATTTAATATATTTTTTAGCTACTTAATAAATATAAATGCATGTTAATGTTGAAATTTAGTGGTGAGTACGATATATGATGCAAGTTGTATATTTCTAGAAGGGTGAGTGAGGGCTAATAATGTCAATTAGTCGTAGTATTTATATGAATAATAGATTTAATTGAATAATTTGATGGGAGTTGAGCTGTACGTTCTGATTGTCGATCGATTCGTGTAATTGTATCATCCATGACCATGACTTTGCTTAGGTGTTAAGAAGACAAGACAATGGCAAACCAAAAAACACGTGCCTTCATCTCCTGGTGATTCGCTTTCTACATTGCAAAACCAGAGTGCAAAACCTAGTGTGGAGTGTGGACGAATGGTTATCAGCCATGAGAGACCTCATTACTACTCGGAAAATGTCAAAATCTAAAAGTTATGCCCCTAATCTGTCTTTCATAATTATTCATCATCTTTCCATAAAAGGAACTATATATACTCCAATAGTTATTTGTAAAAGTTATTTTAGTATCTTTCTCTTTGTTATATAAGTTCAAATGTTAAAAAGTCGAATTTACAATTACAATATCTTGATAAAAAAAATTCATTACGATTGTGCGGTTTAATTCAGAGACTATTATGTGAGCTGGTGAAACATTTCCACGGTGCAATGTTTGTTCAGAAGCTTGTGAGGTTCACCTCATCACCTGTACGCATTTGTTGAATTACGACATGAAATTTACAAATAGTCTTTGATAAGTCTTGAATTTCTTTTGAGTACTTTTCAGACCACATGCTCCAATAGCACCATGGGACGCAATGTCATGTGTTGGGCTGGACTTATAACATGCAGTTTGGAGAAAAATCAGTTAATCACCGGTACATTATACTACTAGTATCATGCGGTTTGGAAAAGATCAATTCTGCCATCCGTTCCTTAGATGCTAGCCAAATATTAGGATTTAGTAGTCGGATTTTATTTATTATTTTGCCACTTGTTTGGAAAACATTCATGCTTAAAAAGTTGTAATTTAGTTTATCAAAAAAGAAAAGAAAAAAAAAGGGTGAGGAACATTACGCGGAAATCCGGTAGCTTTCCAAAGTGTGTACTCCTATATTTTAAAATCTTGAACTTTTTTAGAGCTGTACAAGTAAAATTTATACTCATTTACTGATTTACATTACAGAATTTTCAAATGAAATTTTATGTATTTTTCTAATGATTTGGGATGAAAATTCAAGTCCAATGTCCAGCGCTATTTAATGAATGTGAGGTACGACTATTGTACGTGCACACTATTAGATGGTAGAAGTAGATAACAGATGAATTAGTACCCTTATAGAACTACTGCATGATATCGGGTCAGGTTGAATTGAATATTTCAATGGAAATATATGATAGTACTACTACTATTCAGTATTCATTAATTAATTAATACCTCAGCTGACTAATTGACCAACTCAAAATATTGCAAACTGAAGTTGAATACTACATATTACACCGTTGCCGTTGAGTGCAAAATACCCAACTATTGTTCA
Organism: Plantago ovata; assembly: GCA_028274465.1. Lineage (NCBI taxonomy): Eukaryota > Viridiplantae > Streptophyta > Magnoliopsida > Lamiales > Plantaginaceae > Plantago > Plantago ovata. The sequence goes on along the minus strand of CM051455.1, from coordinate 21,675,795 downwards.
ACTTTAAGCAACAAATTAAATAGCCTGTGGCTGTGGTTTGGAAGAGCAGTGAGCAACATTGAACCAAAGGGAAGGCCAAGGAATTATTTCAGATCTTCTTAATTAAAAAAAAAATGAAAAAAGAAAACAGAGAGAGCAGTTTATTGACGAATAATGCATGACCTGGTCAAACTTTTAATATTGTAATTTATTGTTAGAAATTAATAATGTATGCATAATTAATTCATCAGCTACGAAAGCTTGTGGCGACTAAAACTGTAAAATATTTTCGACTTGGAATTTATTATCTATCCACCCACTCATGATTAAGATATTGGTGAGCTAACAATGGCATTTCACCTCCAGTTTTGGGTATGATCATAAAAATTCAAAACCGATGAATTGTTTATAATCTGATCCACGTTATGTTATCTGTTTTTCTTAATTCTCTTTGTATTCTATTTTTTTCCCCATTTTTTAAAGATTTTTTTTCATTTTTTCTTGAATAAATATTTATTACACAACTTTATTGTGGTCCTACCATCAAATCAAACATCACACTCGTTATAGAAATCTTCTAAAACTCCAAGAAAAAGCAACTGTAAAGAATCTACAAAAAGATGAGTATGTGTTTAACTAAACTTCATAACATCCACGAATTATATCGATGTAGTTTTGAGCCTCTTAGCTTGTCAGTATTAATCACTTTGAGAAATTTTAAGATATTACTTGCAATAATGATTATAATTGGTACTATATAGACATTGGATACTCCTATAATCTTATTGGTGTTTGCAACAACTTATAAGCTGATATATAATTTTAAATTAAGCTGGATAAATTGAAGTTGAAAAATTTGAGTTGTAACTCCTTAACCAACTTTTCCTTAACCTAAGATGAATTTTAGTTGTTTCATTTTTCTTTTTCTTTTTCTTTTTTTTTTTTTTGCAAACTTAGTGAGTGTTTGCAAATGATTTTAGCAGGTACTTTTGGCCTACTTTTCTAGAAGTTAAAAAAAATAAATTGATTTTAATCAAAAGTGGTGGGTCTTTGATATTTTAGTCTAAAAGCAGTTTAAAATCACAAAAGTGGAAACTATAGTGTTTGGTAAATTCAATTAAAGCATGTCTTTAGAGTTTAAAAAGAATTATGAATCATCAATTTACATTATTCTCAACTTCTGGCGGTTAACTGTTTTTTTCAGGAGAAGTTGCAGCAGAAGTTGTAAAATAAAACACTGAAAAACTATTTTTACTACTCCAAAAACACAAAAATGATTTTGTAAACATTTGCAAACACTTACTTAACCAGCTTATTCTTAAAATAATTCACTTATTTTAAATTGAAATTATTGCAAACTCCCCCTAATTACATTAAATTGATATTTGGAAAAAGTGAATATGTGATCTATATATATAAGTTCGAGCATATGTTCACTCAGCCTCAGGTGCAACTCTGCGGGTTGGCATGCCTTCGATTATTTGCAAGCTATTTATATTACCCTGATAGGCTAGCTGTTAGACATTCGGCACTTTGTTGGATGCGGTTACGGCTTTCTCATTCAAAAATGAAGAAGAAACAATTAGTATATTATATCACTGGTTATGATTTATGCTTTGGAGCTTTAAATATAAAAGTCTAAAAAAATTACTCTCAAATTGAAGTCTCCAATGATTTTAAATTTTAAACTTTATTTAAAATTAAAAATAAACAAACAAAAAATAATAAAATATTAATTTAGATGGCTTTAATTAGAGGGCTACTATTAAATAGTAGTCCTCTTTCATGGGCTACTACCACAAAAAAGTCTCGATTGGAGTCATTTTTAGGCTTAATTGGGGATCTAAGTCAAACAAAAATTGTCCATAAAGAGTGCTCTTACTATGTTACGGTTCCAATTTAAGGCCTTAGAAGCCTAAAAGGTTCAACATATCCCGGGCAACCCAACAGTATAAGAGATCGGTCCAAGTGTGTAAGAGACTGATTCGTCCAGAACGAATAGGTTTTGAATCTTGAGAATCCTCCGAAAAATACTATCACTTCCTATATTATCTCTTAGATATTATCTTATGTTGGGATTTCGTTCACAGTTCACGAACTAACAACGAAAATTTTGAACATTAAGTAAGTACTAACCCTTGAACTGTGCGGAAAGGAAATCCAACACCTTAAATGTTACGTATTTACTTGCTGGTCGGACATTATGTTTAGTTTTTTTATCTTTCTATCATTTCTCATCATAACAATTATAAATTGTTGAGTCTATCAGTTGTAATGTTGACGTTGATGATGATACAGTTCTCTTGCTGGCGTACGTCTTTCGATTGTGTTCTATCTCGTCTGATCTATTTTTATTGTAGCGACTGAAACTATAAATCACGTAATAGATCATAGATCGATCTAGCATGTACTAGACAATTTCCTATAAAAAATGTTGATAATTCGCATATATTCATTGAAAGCTCTAATTCGTTCGTAAATGCATATCCGAGATCTCAAGTTCTCAACATACTACTATACAAATTCAGAGCATTTTTTAGAAATTTGAATTTGAAACGTAAAACTCCACAATTTATCAATTTTCATTTGAACGAAGTTGACATGTGATCGGACGCTTCAGTCCATCAACGCCTCTCTGGAAACGTATTCGCAACCCTATGGGTTATGTGAACCATTTAGTTGGGCCTTAGTGTTCACGTAAATTGACAAACCACCATGCATTTATTGCCGAAAAAATACCTTTGGGCCCATTTTTGGCTAATTAATTAGGTATTTCGGGAAGTTCACAATATTAATTACAACTTACAAGATGTTAATCCACCTTTGATAAAATCAACAACCTCCTTAACAATAAACACGACTTTCGTACAGATGGATAACCAGTAAATATGCCGCCAAATAAGTTGTTAAAAGTAGTTAAACCATTAATAAGTAGAAAAGTTCATTACGCTAAACATTTTAGGTTCATCAGTTCATGTAATTAAAACTTTAATTTATTTACGCCTTCTCTGTTCAATTAACTTGCTCAAATCGTCAAATTTGTTCTCTAACAAGTTGTAATTACTAGACGGATCCTCCTATACACAAAGACAAGTTTAGTTTCTTTGTAAACTCCTTCAACTTTGCTCAATGTCAAATCCCTTAGTTTCCGTCTCATTTTCAATTCTTATATAACCAATTTCACTTCTAACATTGGAGAAAGAACTATTGTCTAGTGTTCCTTTTTGTTGATTCTAACATTATGGCTGGTGTTGCTCGTGCGCCATCTTCTTCTGGCTTGATCTTCAACAAGCGTACCGAGTCGAGAAATGGAGCTTCGTTGTTCCAGTACAGTGGCCTTAAAGCAGTTGAAGCCATGCAGCTTGGATCAACCAAGTTTGAAACTAAGGGACTTGCTACAAGTTCTGGTATGTACATATTATACTACGTTTTTTCGTGTCTTAAAATCGATAGTCATTGACAGTTTGCGGTTTAGTGATTCGTTCTAATGTTATGCGTGATGATGCAGCAAAATGTAGAAAGATCAGGGCAATGGCTTCTCCAACAGTTTCTGCTCCACAGAGAGAGACAGATCCCAAGAAAAGGATCGTGATAACCGGAATGGGCCTTGTATCCGTCTTTGGTCAAGATATCGACACATTCTACGACAAACTGCTTGATGGTGTCAGTGGAATCTCTCTACTAGACCGGTTTGATGCTTCTGAATACACGGTTAGGTTCGGTGGACAAATCCGTAATTTCTCTTCCGAGGGCTATATTGATGGGAAGAACGATAGGCGTTTAGATGATTGCTGGAGATACTGTCTGGTTGCTGGAAAAAGAGCCCTTGACGACGCTAGCCTTGGACAAGAAGTTCTTGAGACTGTAAGCTTTTTCAATTCATGTTCATGAAGTAAACTATCTTTAGATTCAAGAAATGAAATCTCTTCCATATGTGATTTATTGCAGATGGATAAGACAAGAATAGGAGTGTTGGTTGGAACTGGCATGGGAGGGCTTTCGGCTTTCAGCACTGGTGTGGAAGCCCTGATTCAAAAAGGATACAAAAAAATGAGTCCTTTTTTCATCCCCTATTCGATAACAAACATGGGATCGGCATTACTAGCTATAGACACCGGTCTTATGGGGCCTAACTACTCCATTTCAACAGCTTGTGCCACTGCAAACTATTGCTTCTATGCTGCAGCTAATCACATTAGGAGGGGTGAGGCAGACATTATGGTTACTGGTGGGACTGAAGCTGCAATAAACGCTATTGGAGTTGGAGGTTTCATAGCCTGTAGAGCTTTGTCTCAAAGAAATAGTGACCCTGAGAAGGCCTCTAGGCCTTGGGACAAAAACCGAGATGGCTTTGTCATGGGCGAAGGTGCTGGTGTACTGGTAAGTATACGTAACGTATATATCAGGTTTCTCTACTGATAATTTCAAATGTATCAAATCATTAACCATGAGTGAAATTTATAAAACCAGATCATGGAAAGCTTGGATCATGCATTGAAAAGAGGAGCAAATATTGTAGCAGAGTACTTAGGAGGCGCGGTTACCTGTGATGCTCATCACATGACCGATCCACGTAAAGATGGCCTTGGAGTTTCGTCTTGCATAATCAAGAGTTTGGAAGACGCGGGAGTAGCACCTGAAGAGGTTGATAACTTATCCTTTTGCACTTGTTTCAAAAAACAAAATGATGAGACCAGTGTATAAAATCTGAAAGTTTTAACAGGTTAACTATGTCAATGCTCATGCAACATCAACCCTTGCTGGAGATTTGGCTGAGGTGAACGCCATCAAGACGGTATTTAAGGACACTTCCGAGATGAAGATGAATGGCACCAAGGTGATATATTTTTTTCAAGAGCAACAGCATATAAGAATGTGACTAAGCCCATCATATAGCTTACTGATACTTCTTTAACTTCCCTTATGATTCAGTCGCTTATTGGACACGGGCTTGGAGCTGCTGGAGGACTGGAAGCAATAGCAACCATTAAAGCAATCAACACAGGGTGGTTACATCCAACACTCAACCAAGATGTACTGAACAACACTTAACATAGTATCTAATATCCTGATTCCTGATATTTCTACTAAATCAATTATATCATGCGTATTGACCTGCAACATGTGTGTAGGACATTGAAAACGCAGTCACTATCGACACAGTGCCAAACGTAAAGAAACAACACGAAGTAAATGTTGGTATGCCCTTAACTCATTCTTTCTTCGATCTGTCAATTTAATTATATACCAAAACATATCAACTTGTGTGGTGGACCGGTGGTCCTGAAGAAATTATGGAAAACTGCATTTTGTTGGCACATAAGTGCAAAAGTTAATATCCTATCACTAGCTAGATGGCTAGGAGACCATGCAATGTAAGGCTGCAGCTCACAGTTTTCGCTTTCTTACTTTTGACAGCCATATCAAACTCATTCGGCTTTGGCGGGCACAATTCAGTTGTTGTCTTCGCACCCTACAAGCCGTAAATGCTGCAATACAGTTCCACATTTTCTGAGTTTTATTCTTCCTATTGATAGCAGTGAATTTTTCCAATGTAACGAGAGAATAACAGCGAGACCGGAAGGATTCTGTATAACAGGACTTCATCAGTATAATTCAGTTCTTCATTTAGCAGCTTCTTATTTATTTTCAGTTGATTGTATTTGTAGCAGAAGTCTTAGAAATCAGTCTGTCTGTGTCCATTCTCAGGAAACTATAAAGGAAAACATACTCACCACTGAGACTATAATCAATTATTAACTTTGATATAGATACTAGGGATTCATGCAGGTGAGTTTGCAGCCTGCAATCCAATAACGGGATAACAGGGTTGACATGTGCGATTGTATAACGGTGTTTACGGCGAGTAGATTTAGAATTTACATTTCAAACACCTTTCGTGGTTATATGTTATAGCGATTCTACTCCAACATTTTCATTTGTTGGAAAACTTAGTCCAAAATTTTTGGTCTGGCCTCGGTCAACCACAACTACCCTTACATGGTGAATTGAATTCGCGAATTAAGACAATTAAAGATGAACTTTGTTGCCACATCGCTAGTGGTGTTTAACGAGTCGAGCCGAGTATTGTTAGGCTAGGCTCGAGCTCGCTAACAATAGAACTGAGTCTAGGCTCGGCTCATTAACATAAACGAACCCAAAATCAGGCTCGAGCTCGAGCTCGGCTCGAACAAGCCAAGACTTACAAAGCTCGATCCGAGCTCGTGAAAAATTAAAATAAGATATCAAAAATCAAGTATTTAAGATTACTCATTAAAAATCAATATTTCAAATCATAAAGACTAACAAAATGCAAATATGTATAAACATTCAAATCTAATGCTAAAATCCCCAATAATCATATAGATATTAAATCTCACGAGTCTTATGAGGACTCGTATGCTCAGCTTGTTAATGGGGCGAGCCTCATGTTAGGCTTCAGCGAGCGAGCCGAATTGAAGGCTCCCAAACCGAGCCGAACCCCTGTAAGGTCATCACAAGCCACAATAACACAAAGGAAAACATTATCACATCGCTTACAAAATTGATGATTATATAAAGTTGTAGTACACATGCCAACCCTACTAATCTATTCTATTGTACCGAACTTGAAGTACCATTATCTCTGCTCTGTTATAACCAACTAATTAATTTCATTTCTTGCTCTGTGGCACACATATAGTTTTGTCCGGTGATGGAAACTTATGGGACCAATTTAACATATGGCTATATGGGACTATTTTTCCAGCAAAGTAAGCTTATATATGGAACTAATTTAACGATTTTCGCACGGATCCAATAGTAATTTGCAGGTTTAAGCTTTTGGGTGAACCTGTTAAGTGCATAATTAGTCGGACCAATTAAGGAACGTACAGTGTGTAAAGAAAGTAATTTAATGGTGACAAAATTAAATCGACTTCAGCTCCCAATTTAGAATACAATAAGCCAGGTTAAAACGTCATTTCTTCTGTCATCTTCAATTCAATTTGGAGACTGCAATACAATAAACTCATGATAGGTGGGCTCAATTATCACCCAAATTAATCTAATCTAACTTCTAACTTGCTACCTCTAATTATAGTATAATAATTATAGTACTGTATAATACTACTATACTAGTATTATTTTTGTTTTGACATTGTCACATACTTGGTGCTTTTCTTAGGACATAGCAGTAGTACTAAAGTAGGTTAATTATAAATGCTTGGAAACTTAAAGTTAACCACTGAACTTGGCCTCCGAGACATGTACTGACATTACTCTACTCCATCTCCCGTTTGAAATTACACAGTTTGACTTTTTCCGATCAACATCTTTCAACTTTGACGTTCAATTGCTTTTAAATCATAATGATAAAATATTTAATAAAATTATTACTCTTAAACTATATTTTCATAATATGATTTCATCAAATACTTTATTATTAGTTTAAGAGCAATCGAGAGTCAAAGTTGAAAACCCTTGACCGAAAAAAGTCAAATTTGGATAAATTACGGTGGAACAAAGGGAGTATTATTTTGGAGCTAGTTAAGCCACTAGCTCATAGTAATTTCTAACGCTCTCCGTAATTTTTCTTTTTCTTTTTTTTAATCTTCTAAAGTTAATCCAACACAATTATCGATTTGATTCAATTCATATTAAATTTATTTAGTAAAATTTATACTAAATGTGTTTTACTAGTTGGACTGGACTAGTTATACCCTAGGGAATTTTACATTCACTACTCCTACTAGACACTTTAATTACATTTAATCCTCTCTTAAGCTTTGTTCTTTTCGTCTGAACTGAACTTAATGCATCTGAACTAAACTGAATTTAACTTACTGTATCTGAACTGAATTGAACTGAACTTAATGTATTTGAACTGAACTGAGCTGAACTTATTTGCAGTATAAAAAACTATTAGGTGAATCTGAACTGAACTTATTGCATCTGAACTGAACTAAACTGAACTTAATGCATCTGAACGGATCTGAACTAAATTTAATGCATCTGAACTGAACTTAAAATAATCAATTTTCATACAAATACAAAGAGAACAGAGCTTTAGTCAATCTATTACATATATGGGTCCAAAATTTCAAAATTATGTTGACCAACTTATAATTTGATGTTATTGTGCTCAATCCAAACATGCCCTTAAATTATTTTTAAAAAATTTTATTTTCATTTTCGTTTTTCCTTTTTTTTTTTCCTTCTTCTTTCTCTCTTTTCTTCTTCTTTCTTTCTTTTTAACAGCTCCGATAGTTGGATCTGTAAAGATACAGCTCCGATCTGTAATCGGAGCTCAACGGCCCGATCTTGTCGGAACTGCACAACTCCGATTCTCTTTTTGTTTTTTTTTCATTTTATTTGAATTAATTTTGAAATATAAAAAAATTAGGGTTTAATTTGTAAGTAATAAATTTGGGATCATTTTGAGTTGAAATTAAAAAGGTTTAAGGCAATTGGTAAAATTAAAAAGATTTGAGGCAAATGTGTAATTAATGAAAATTGGGATTGTTTGGTTTCAGTCAAAATTCAATATTTGACCAAGTGTAAAAATCTATTTTCATTGATTTAATTCGTTAAAAGTCAAGCGTGTGTTTATATATAATTAAATCTATACAATAAGGGTATTGGATGAAATTGTTTGAATAACGGTGTATATTTATAATAAAAACGTATAACATGGCTGGTATAGGTAATAACACCTATACTTAATGTGGGACTCGCATGTTCTTGGCCTTTTGTTTTGCTTTTAGGCAAGCTAACATTGAGCTATTGAAATTTAATTAAGCACAAGTGTACACATAATTTTATACTAAACTTAATAGAAAATTTGAAACTCGGAAAGTTTGTAGACATTATTGACTACAGGATTAAGCTCATCCGCAGATGGATAAAGGTACTTAGATAGCTAGTAAATGCCATAACATTGTAAATATGTTAACCAAAACATGGTTATATGCCAATGACTATGCACCATTAACCAAGAAAGACGTATCTCACGTTGAAAATAGAGTTTTTTTTTAATATGAAAAATCTACTAAAATAGATACTAGAACATTTGTTACTAAAATTTCTTGGTGAAATAGTAATTAATGCTCGAAGTGTGTTTGGTTGGTGTGCTAGTTATGAAAAACTAAAAGTTGTAAGTAGCTAAAATTAAAAAGGAATTGACAAAATAATTTTTAATAATATTTTGTTATAATGTTATTTGGATGAGCACTCTTGATAAAGAGTGGATTGATGATTGAAAAGGTATATAATATATTAAGTGGATAAAGTTGTCAAAAAGGGATGTCAATCTCATGACCTCTCATGTGAGAGATGTTGAACTTTCCAATGAACCATTGCATCTGTTGGTGCAAGGTTGTGTTGCAATTGGAATAGATAGCTTTTCGCAGGAGGATTTACATTTTCAAGAGTTGCATCTCATCATTTACAATCTTTCATAACTATAAATATAAAGCCCCTTGGATGGAAAGAAAATTCAGAACGAAAATTACATAAGGAATCCAAAACTCTCCACATTCTCTTAATTTCAAAAGCATGTCTTCCCATATTGATGTAGTCCAATCGAGTTTCGTATTTCAAGTGCTTGTATACGATCTCACTCTAGTTTTATTTTGGAAGACTGTCCGCTGGCAAACTGTAACGCCGAGAGCATGGCGAATAAAGTCTTAAGGAAAAGAGTGCAACACTCAACTCTGCAAATTTGTTGCTTTATGCAAATTTCAGTTTATACACTTCAATACGTCCCTATTTGCTCCCTATATTTTAAAACACATATGCACCAACTATATATTTGATGAAGTCATTATTGATGAAGTTATTATTGAATGAAGTATTAGCTATCGGCCATAGATTTATCCTAAATAGGTTTGAAATGAGCCCACCGGATTTGTCGAACTTCCCTCTTTCTCATCCTCCCGGGATGCTTGTGCTATCCATTTCTAGGTTCGTCCTAAACCTTAAGTATGTCTGGAGAACATGAACAAGTATGTCCGGAGAACATGAACGGAAGAATCAAGGAACGGAAACCGAAACTGTTCCTTTTCCAGATTCGGGGACGGATTACGATCTTGATTTAAAAAAAAAAGAAAAACAGAAATTGAAAAACTATTCTATTCACATTTGTTTTGTTCGATTATTCATCTTAGATGAATGATTCTTGAAATAATGATAATCTTATTGGTATTGGTATGACTATTATTATCAATCCCGTAAGACTCCCCGGAACTTTGTGGCGTAACAAAATTTCACCACTAATTACAATTGGAACTTAATACTTTTGATGCATGGGATTAAATTCTTTCGTTCAATAATACGAGTATAAAATATTAAAATGTGACCAAGAATGTGTGTGTATGCATGGTAATGTGCTCACCACTCTTTGTGGTGAATAATAAAAATGAAAGCTAGAATCTTGAACTCTAGAAGGGATGCAAGGGTCGGAACATAAAGTACAAAACTTTAAGGAAGATTAACAAAATTGTGCATGTTAATCAATTATTAAGTACCTAAAGTTAGACGATTAGCATAATCAGACGGACACACAGTGCACATAATCTCAATCTAATTGGTTTGCATCACTTGACTCATTACTAGTCCATCCAAATTACCAAAAGCAATTAGTGCACGTTCAAACACTAATCTATGACATCAACATCGCTTAATCATCACCTTTTAATTGTTAATTAAATAGTATACTGCTGCCGTCCAAAATATTTAACCCAAACTCTAGACACAGACAGTTTTGCTGAGGCTCTGCTGAGGCTCAATGCACTCTAATTAGCCTTTAGATAGATAATGGATTAATGGGTGCGATTTTTTAAAAATGCATCAACATTCGGGTGGACTAATGTAGTATGGCTCTTCTAAATATTTAATATGTGTGTAATCTTTATATAAATTTTTTTAGTATCGTATACTAATATGGAATGACCCATGGAGTGGGGTGGATAATCTGCTCCAAACCTGTGGACAGAGAGGATTTGTATTTCTCAATCTGGATGTACGAGTATAAGAGAAGGATATCTCAAATTAGGATCTATGCTATATTTCTTGGGAATTTTAGTTAAATGATTGAGCTTTCAATTCATTTGATGTATTGGTCGTATGGGTCCAACACGTTAGAAATAAAATTTTAATTATCCACTTGTCGGAATGGATGTCACTAAAATTCCGTGGGTGAAAGATGATTAATGCACATAGTGTGTCGGTCAATACAGAATTAAGCCGATCGTTAAAATACAGTTGGTACCACTGTGCCAAAATTCACGGATAAAAGACAAATGAGGTTTGCATAGATATATCCAAAATGCATTGTTGGAATGTTATCATTTGTGTTGTTTAATTGTAATTAATTGCTCAAATTTGATGAGATAATTAATTTACAAGCTAAACAATTTGAATTAGTGAATTCGTGACCTTTCACAGTGGTTATTGACAAGAAAAGGTGAAAAAAATGTTATTCATAAAAAATTACGTGAGCTGGCATTTGAACCAGTGACTTGTTTTGGATGAAATATCTATTGCCACTAGACCATTGTAACTCTTGGGAATGGTTTTGTTCAAAGTGGAACTTATCCAACAAACGTGGCCGGCGTGTTTTACACACCTTTTGGCATTTAGTGAATGGTTTGGTACAATTCATTGTGACCTTTTGAAGTGATTTCGTACCCCTTCATTAAAGCCTTTGAGAAGTATAAATATGGGAGTAGGGTTCATTCCCAAACACACATCCAAACATTTGATACTTCTATTCTCATTTGTTTTCTCTTCGCACTCTATCATACTCAAAGTAAGTTTGTCAGATTCGACTATTGGAGTGCTCCTTAGTTGTCTTAGAGTAGTTTTACCCTGGGAGACAAATTGTCGAAATTCCGTAAGCACCACGAGCGGGGCAAGTATTTTTATTAAGGATAGATAGACCAACTATCGACTCTACTCCCCATTTCTTGTTGTTGTTACGCCTTTGAGGAGTTGTTGGAAGTCCAACGGTTGTTGCAATCAATACATGGTTAGTTTCATTCCTGTAGTGCGCAAGGAAGGACGTTGTGATTGAATCAACTCTACTTCGTAAGTTCTTTTGTTTGTTGTATATTGATAAATATACTTGCATTTGTTTTTTGTGTTTCTACTTGTTCTTGTCTCAAACTCTTATCCAAGAAAAAGCCTCGCAGCTCTAACAATGTTAATTTAGTTTACTGTGGATTGAATCGAATTAATTTGAATTGAAGTGAAATTTGTCTGTAATATTTAGTTAGTTGTTTCCATCCATTTGAGGCATGAGAAAAGCCTGTTGTATGATTTTGGTTGATGGGAGCAATCCAACTGCGTAGTGTACTAATTCGTCCAATGCGTTTAGGTTATACAGAGTTATCTGGAATATATACTGGAAGATCCTTTTTATCTGTTTGTTGGCTAAGATTAGGAAACTATTAGTTGTTCTTATCTTCCATATTAAATCTCATTGTGATATTGTGATGTTATAAATAGTTGAGTAAATCAATTGCGATAAATATAATCACATTGATGAAAAAATTGTTGTTGACGTTGTTTTTCTTTCCCACGTGATGGTGTCTTTCTCTATCGGTCAAGTTGATACATGACCAATTCTACCCAACTTAGTTTATGTCTCTGTAGTGACAGAAAGACTAAACTGTGTTAAATGATTGATCTAGCACATCTAGACTATTTCTCATCAAAATTGTCAATGGCCCTACTTCATTCGTTACTGTGTGATCCAGCATTTGAGAGATCTCATCGCAATGACTAGAAAGACTCTGAGAAATCAATCAAGCAAACAATTCATTGTACTATACAATGCAATATGCTCTCAAAAGTTTGTCATTGCTAATGTCATTTTTTTTTAAATAATTAAAAGTAGAAAAAAGTTTGATTGGTGATTTTATGAGAATAATGATCTAACGATATAAATTTATGACCCTTGTAAATTTTTTTTAACCTATTTTTGAATAAATTTTTCTGATAATAGTAATTAACCTTTAGGGAATAAAGCAAACTTAGAACATAAAATTGCACGGGTGGATTAAGACATGAGGATTAAGGTCAATGTAAGGAAGATGAAAATTAGTGGTATATTCTCCAAGAATCCAGCCTCCATGAAATTTTGATTAAGACATATACGAATTATTTAATGCTTTTTTTGTTCGAAATAGAATTATTTAATGCTTGAAATGCAATGTAAGTGGGACATAATTGGATTTTATTTATTCATTAACAAATTATCATAGACTCGTGTGCAGAGTGGTTCAAAATGAGTAATTTATTATCTTAAATGAATGATTTTGTTCAACCATTATAATGGTAACATTATACTAATTCAAATTTTGGAGCATAAAAGTGGTGATGTTAAGAAGATTAAGAAGAAGAAAACAAAAATTGAGGTGGAATTTGGGTCAAAGAATGAAGGCCCATGGTGGTCACAAGTGCTGGCGTGGTACAACGTAGTGACGGGATGGACCAACCGACCTTAGCAAGATGGGGCTCCTATCGCATCATCATCGGGCGGCTTCTCTTTGTCCATGTGGAGTCATTTTATTGACGTGTACGGCCAGCTCCTCAAACTGTGATCCACAGAGCACAAGAGACACGTGTTTGACTTCCCACGTGGGATGGGTTCAAAGCAGTGGTAGTACAAGTAATTAAATCGGATATGGAGGTCAGAGTTTGCTTCTGAATAAGAAGAAGAATCGGGTTGCCGGGTTGTAGCGGAACCAAGCCCGGTTGCTCGCCTCATAGCAGACAAACCAACTACCCACCCACCCAGCCAGACAAACAACCTCAGTCACTCATTAATATTTATGTCGTTCAATGTATATCATTTGACCCTCATATATACAACTAATTTGCGAAATTACTCAGTTTAGTTTATTTCACTTCAAATTAGTTTATATTTTATATTTATTTAATTATTTTTAATATTACAAATATTCAGTTCAATTAATATTAAATTAACTCAGTGGTTTAGTTTTGTTCAAATGAAAATAACATCGTCTAAATCTACTCCTCAATATTTGAAATTGAACACTAGATAGTTTCAAATTTTCGTCGTTTAACATTTACATTACATCTTTTGTCCCAAAATAAAAGATTCATGTATTAATATACAGAGATCACATTTTCATACATCTGAATACTAAATTCTATCTCAACTTCTTACATCATCTATGTATTTATTTGAATACTATTTTCTATCTCAACTTATTACATCATCTATATAGAATCTATTAAACAGAAAACTCAATACAACAAATAATTGTTTAAGAACCTAACCCAAAACCTTAAGACAAAAAATAAAATAAAATCTCAACTTCACTCAAAATAAAAAAATTAATCTACAAGACGCTTTTATTTTCGTATTATTAATGCAAATTTACTTGTTTAAAAAATAAATAAATATATAACATATCTTATATTCAATTAAATTAAGATTAAATTTTATCAAGTATCACTTCTCACATAGCCATATCAAGATTAAAATTGATGATGCTTGAAAGTTTGATGTGTTCATACAAGCAGGTCGAAGGAGGATTGAGTTTGGGGTTGAAAATTCAGAAATTACTTTTTTTTTTTTTTCTTAGAGGAATATAAGCCTGGGAGTTTGGATCACCATTAGAGATGATACTTGGTAAATAAGATTAATAGTGATAATAACGTAATTTAAGAATATGAGCATTATAAATTCAGATTGTTACAGAATAGTAGGAATAACTAAATTCATCCCAAAAAAAAAAAAGGAATAACTAAATTAGCTCCTTAAATTTTGTAAGGTTAATTTAGTCATAATAAATATAAACACTAATTATATAAATTGAACATGTATCACTAATTTGACGGAAAATGTTAGAAACATTATCAATTTGTAATTAACAAAAAAACAAACAATATAAGGTCATGTTCTTTTCGTATGAAATCTCATTATTTTCAGTTCAGTTCAATCCTATTCAGTTTCATTCAGTTCTGTTCAAACTTGCTTAATTATATTTTATACTACAAATAAATTATGTTTAGTTTCATTCAATTCAGTTCAGTTCAATTTTGTTCAATTCAATTCAGTCATGTTCAGTTATGTTCAGACGTAAAGAACAGTTTCTAACTTGAGTACTGTTTTCTAGTCATCTTGACATTGACATGTGAATCTTTCACACCACATTTCCCACTCATTTAAAAATACAAAGTTCAAATTTCATATCTAAATTGAACTCTTTATTTGGAGTTAATTTAGAGTTATTTAAGATAGTCACTCGTGAAATTCATTTACTCTTCAATTTTCCTTTTCAAAATCAGTAACTATTAAGCTTTCAATTTCTCTCTTTAAATTAAATAGGCTAAAATAGTGTCAAACATGTTGCAAAAAATATTTTTTGGATCTATAAGTTGCAAAAAAATTAAAGTAAAATAACACGAACGCAAACTATTTTCACCAACAGGATGAAAAGACATCTTAACTTGGTATTTGTTGACTGCATACCAATAACAATAATGAAAATTAATACTACTAATAATATTAATAAATTGGTACTGCACTCAACTAGCAATAGTTGAATACTCCCTTTATGGTCCCGCAAGTCCAATGGCAAAAAATAAAAAACCATAAATTATTATCCCCTTCATTGCCGCCAAGAGTCAGGCAACACAACATGTTGGGGTCACCCGAACCGTCCACATAGTTTAGATGCCTAACCACAGTTTAGTTTAGTTTAGTTTGGTTTAGTTAGGTCCATTAAATTAATTTATAGTCACAAATAGTATATACATATACACACAAAGTGAAGGTGTGCAGTGTAAAAAGGAGACAACCAACCAGCTGCTCCTCTGAGAAACCAGTACATTGATACCACACTCATTACATCAAAACTGAGTTTTTAGAGAGAGAGAGAAAAAGCAACAGACACAAAATCAAGGCACATATTAAGCTGCTGCTGCTGCTGCTGTTTCTTGGGATACTACTACTACTTCATCGCCGTTTCCCATTCCCATCTATTCAAATCTCCTTTTCCCTTTTTCCAATTTCGTCTAAACAGAATTAGATTCTTCTTCTTATTTGAGCCCAGGGGTACAATACAATCAAGATAAGATTCTTTTTCTGTTCCCGGGATATAATTTTGGTCTTGTAATGCCAAACAGGATGTCATTTTCTCGCCAACACCACCAACTGGATAATAGTAGTAGCTTTTCGACTCAAGGTCAAATCTTTATCATCTTATCAGTTATCACTGAGTATATTCAAGTTCAAGGACTAAAAGTTTTGGCTTTTGTTGTTCATGATTTATCAGGTGGTGGTGGTGGAGGAAAAGATGCCATGTATGAAGAGCTCTGGAAGGCCTGTGCAGGTCCATTGGTGGATGTTCCAAGAATGGGAGAGAGAGTCTTTTACTTTCCACAAGGTCACATGGAACAAGTGAGTCTGTTTTTTCTTGGAATTTGACTTGATTTGATTTCATTTCAATTTTGTGGTGAATATTCTGATTAGTACTGTAGCAGTAGTAATTCTGAAGCTTGTTTACTTTTGGGGGTTTTTGGAATTAGTTGGAGGCATCAACAAATCAGGAGCTGAATCAGAAGATACCCATGTTCAATCTACCTCCAAAGATCCTTTGCCGTGTTCTCAACATTGTGCTTATGGTTTGTGCTCTTATCCTTTTCTGTTTCTTTTTTCTATAACCTAATTCTGATTTTAGAGCCAGGTCAATGTACTTATTCATTAACAGGACTATTAGGGTTAAGCAAGAAAAAAGTTGTAGATGATTTTTAGATTCTACACTGGTTGGTGATTGAGATTTGAGAGAGAGATTGTTTCATTTGTATTTGTATGTAGGCTGAACAAGACACTGATGAAGTTTATGCTCAGATTACCTTGATGCCAGAATCTGATGTAAGAATCTATGTTTCCTTGCTGGCTTTTTTCTATGGCAAATGTGAAACTCTTTGTCTGTGCTGCTAGTACTGTTGATTTGAGCTAAAAAAGATTTGAGTTGTGATTTGATTTTTTGTAGCAAACTGAGCCACAGAGCCCGGATGAGTCTCCGAAGGAGCCTCCTAGGCCTGCAGTTCATTCGTTCTGCAAGGTTCTAACTGCCTCTGACACTAGCACTCATGGTGGATTCTCCGTCCTTCGTAGACATGCTACAGAGTGCCTTCCACCACTGGTATATAGATATTGTAATGTAATTTTGGTTGTCTTGTTGGTATATCTTTGTTGTAACTGTCAGCGTTGTTAACCTAGTGATTTTGGTTCAGGATATGACTCAGCCGACGCCAACTCAGGAACTCAGGGCCAAGGACTTGCATGGGATAGAGTGGCATTTCAAGCATATATTCAGAGGTTTCTATCTCTTTGTTATTTTTGTGATGTTTCTATCTTTGCTATAGAAGTCATATTGTGAATAGATTACTGGAGTTATGAATGCTAATCTATTTGGAGTAATTTGTCAAGTGTTTCAATACTGCATGATATTTCTTCCTCACTGCAAATGTAATAACAAATCATTTTTACGGAACAGGTCAACCTCGGAGGCATTTGCTTACAACAGGATGGAGTACATTTGTCACTTCGAAGAAATTAGTTGCTAGAGATTCATTTGTGTTCTTGAGGTATGGCTGTTAACTGTACCTCCACCGTAATGTGGAATGAATAGTGATCCTGGGGTAGTTTTTCACCATTTTCATGCCTAATCTGAACTTATGTTACTCATAGAGGGGAGGATGGTGAATTACGAGTTGGAGTAAGGCGGCATGCTAGTCAGCAAAATTCGATGCCATCATCAGTGATTTCAAGTCAGAGCATGCACTTGGGTGTGCTTGCAACCGCATCTCATGCTCTGACAACTCAGACCATGTTTGTTGTTTATTACAAACCAAGGTCTGATTTACTAGTTTGTTTTGTGCTCAGGATCCATAAGTCAATTTTTGTTTGCAAATTTCTTATTGTGCGTTTTACACCCTTCAGAACAAGTCAGTTCATCATCGGCCTGAACAAATATCTGGAAGCTGTAAACCATGGTGTCGAAGTAGGCATGAGATTTAAGATGCGATTTGAGGGGGAGGAATCTCCTGAGAGAAGGTTGATCACTATAAGTCTAGTTACTTATTTTGTTTAGAAAACTATTATCCAATTCTCTAATTTTTGGTTATCCTTTTGAACGAATGATCAGGTTTTCTGGTACAGTTGTTGGGGTTGAGAATACTTCTCAGTGGGAAGGTTCCCAGTGGCGATCGTTGAAGGTTAGATTACATTTGCTGACAAGTCTGGCGCTGTCTTATTATTAAACTGAAATCTAATTTCTTATCCCATTCTTTAATATTCCTAGGTCCATTGGGATGAACCTGCTTCCATCCCAAGACCTGAACGAGTTTCTCCGTGGGACATAGAGCCATTTGTTGCACCAGTTCCCATAAGCCTTGTTCAGACACTGTCAACGAAGCATAAAAGGCCTCGATCACAGATTGAAATCTCGCCACCTGGTTAGATTGGTGTTCTCAGTAATTTTCATTTCCCTTTTTAACCTTCTGTGAGTTTTGAGTCATGATTTGGCTTGTTTGTTTATGTAGATGCTTTAGAAGCTCCAAATTCAACGGAATCACTTGCCTGGAACATGCCTAATGAGATGCATCAGATAAAACGTGGTTTTGAGGGACACAGAGTTGCCCATATGGCTGGTGCACCCTGTAAGGATGTTTCAGAAACAGTGGAAGAGAGTGTAAATCCTGCAGCCTGGTCTACCATTTCAAACCATTCTGCCCCAAGTTTAACAAAACACAGAAATAGCCTCGTGTCTTTCTGGAATGATGATAGGGAGTCCGAAACTGTTGCACCAGTCAGATTGTTCGGGATTGATTTAAAAACCCCTTCAACTTTAAGCCTTTTTGAGAATTCTTTAAAACCGGTTGAAATATCAAATGGTGCCAGTGAAACATATATTACCAGTACCCTGTCATCCAGTGATTCCCCGCAGAAATCTGGTATTACAAAGGATTTTGGAGACTTGAAGCAAGATCAATTGTATATGCCAATAAAAGAGGTGCAGAGTAGACAGAGTAACTCCTCCAGAAGTCGGACAAAGGTATATCTGACATACGAACCAAAATCTAACATTTTTTTACCATTTGGTTTATATTAGTCTATTACATGAGTTACAATATAGATGTGCTGAAAAGTTAGTCATAATGTGTTTGGTATGGAAATCGAAAAGGTACAAATGCAAGGGGTTGCAGTTGGTCGTGCGGTGGATTTGACCATATTGAAAGGATATGATGAGCTTATAACTGAACTTGAAGACATGTTTGAAATAAAAGGCGAGCTGCAGCTCCGTAGTAAATGGGATGTAGTGTTTACAGATAGCGATGGGGATATGATGCTAATGGGCGATGATCCTTGGATGTAAGCATGTTCGGTGAATTATACTCTTTTATAGTCCTTTATTTGGTTCATATAACTAACGCAATGCTCTACTTTTTTGCAGTGAATTCTGTAATATGGTAAAGAGGATCTTCATATGTTGTAGCCAAGATGTGAAGAGAATGAAAACAAGCAAGCTGTCTTTGCTACCCACAGATTCTGTCATGACTGACTGATACTTAGAACGCATTGTAGACTGATCGATTCTACAGTTCCCGTCCAGACGATGGTTCAATCAAAGGGGGGAATAGCTTATCTTGGGTTTTCTGAATGGATTAACTTGGAGGTAATAACGGTGATGAGCCTAGGATCTGGACCATTGCTTAGGTAGATGGTGTGTTGCTGTATCATTCTATGTACATCACCTTCTGTTTAGATGTGAATAGAATGGGTTAAGTATGGTTTAGACTTTAGAGTGTGATATCTGTCTGTACATAGTAGGATCATGTGTTTGTGATGAGAATTGATGAAGAAAAGCCATCCATCCCTGTTATGTTATGTAACTGTAAATTTTAGGATGTGTTTCTATTATACATTGTTAGTTTGCCTTGAAAAGAGCATTAGCTCCTTTGTAGTTTGTACAGTTCCAAATTCTCTCAAACTCTATTTTAGTCTATGTTATTTGGGCTCATGTTATTTTTATCTATAAATATTATTCAGTACAGTTTAAATTTTTTTATTTTTAAAGTCAATTAAAAACAAGTGGCATTGAGTATTATCTGATAATAAAATATATCGGGGTGTTTGTTAGTAGTACAAATGTTAACACTACCAAATATTTTAGTATTTTTAATGTGAAATATAACTAATAACAATAACATAGAACAGAACGGCGTGTTGTATAGACGCTGCACTACCAGAAATTTCAATATTATATAAAATCTCGAACAAGTTAACAATAAATGGTATTTGGTATTATTTGACGATAAAATAGAGCGGGGTGTTCAATAGTACAGGCGCTGCACTACCAGAAATTTTAGTATATTTGATGTGAAATCCAACTAATATCACTAAATTTTGAAAATAATAAACAACAAGTTGAAAAATAAATTGTATTGGGTATTATCTGAGGATTAAATAGAGTGGAGTGTTTGCTAGTGCAGACGTTGCACTACCAAAATTTTTAGTATTTTCAATATATGAAATCAGTCTAATATCACTAAGTTTTAAAAATAATAAACAACAAATTAAAATAAATGGTATTGGGTGTTTGATAGTGCAGTCTAGGATACAGTGGATGGTGCATGGGGAGAGGAACAGGGCTTTCTTTCACCGATCAACACTTGTTCGAAGGAGGAGAAATACCATCTCAGCGCTGAAGGTGGATGAGGCTTGGTGTACAGACGGGGAGTTGCTGAAGCAACACGTGTGGAACTTCTATTCAAATCTTTTTAGTAACAACAGTTTTACTGGAAGAAGATTAGAGAAGTATGTCTATCAAGTCTCCCTCACTAGAAACGAGGAGAATGTTTTGGGGAGTGGAATTGATTTGGAGGAGCTAAAGAAAGTGATGTGGAGTTGGCCCCGGGGCCGGACGGTTTCCAAGCGCTCTTCTATCATCACTTCTGGGATGTCACGAAGGAGTCTATGTTGCGCCTCGTACAGTCTGCCCTTGCCACGAGTACTTTCGACGAGGCTGTGGGGGGCCTCATATATCTGCTTGATACCGAAAGTTCCCAACCCGGAGACTATCGACAAGTTTCGTCCAATAACATTGTGTAATGTCACCTGCAAGGTGATAACTAAAGCCATTACCATGCGACTAAGGGATACTATGCCACGAATTGTAGCTCCAACCCAAAGCAGCTTTATAATGGGGCGGGGAACTCATGACAATATTAGACTGGTACAGGAACTGTTACACTCTCTGAGGAAGCGTAGGAGGAATAAAATAGGGGAGATGGTGGTGAAACTGGATCTAGAGAAGGCCTACGATAAAGTAAGTTGGAGCTTTGTGGATGAGATATTGGCTTTCTTCGGTTTCCCATGAAATATTCAAAGTTTAATAATGTATTGTGTTAGGCTGTCACATCCTCGTATTCTCTGGAATGGGAGCCCTCTTGACCCGATTGCACCCACGTGTGGACTGCGACAGGGTGACCCGCTCTCTCCGTATTTATTTGTTCTTTGCCTTGAGCGCTTGGGTTATTTGATTCAGGAGAAGGTGGAGAAACACAAATGGAAGCCAATATCGGTTTGTCGAGGTGGTCCACGCCTTTCCCATGTTTTCTTCGCAGACGATCTGATACTATTAGGGAAAGCAACGTCAAGGAATGCTCGAACCATCAAACATGTACTTAATATCTTCTGTGAAGCATCAGGGCTGAAGATAAGCAACGCCAAGTCCAGAGTCTTCTTCTCTAATGTTGGAGGGATGGGGCTAAAACGAAGCATAAGTGAGACCCTTGGATTTGGAATCACTACGAACCTGGGAAGATGCTTAGGTGTCCCAATTATTCATGAAAGAGTTACAACTCGTACTTTTTGGGATGTCGTTGATAGAGTTAGTGCAAGGTTGGCGTCCCGGAAGGCTAAACTTCTTTCACTAGCTGGCCGTACTACTTTGATCAAGTCGGTGACTTCGTCGTCCTGATACATATTATGCAAGCTCAGTGGTTACCTAAAGGGACTTTTGATCAACTTGACAAGTTGAATCGCAGCTTTCTTTGGTCGCCAGATACGAACAGAAGAAACTACATCTTGTTGGATGGAGGAAGGTTACCAAACCAAAAGCTCAAGGTGGTCTGGGAATTCGCACGACAAGACAAACAAACGTGGCCCTCTTGGCTAAGGAAGGATGAAAACTTTTTAAGGGGCAAACGAACTTGTGGAATGATGTTTGTTACAAGAAATACCTGAAGGAGGGGGGTGTGTTGGATTATACTTTGAATGGTACGGAATCGAACACTTTTAAGGGTGTTATTAAGAGCTGCCAGGAAGTTAAGAATTTGTTTGGTTGGCGTATTGGCAAGGGTGATCAAATATCTTTTTGGTTTGATCGATGGATGGGTGCCTTTACTGTTGCGGAGCGTTTCGGCGAGCAGATTGAAAATCGGGACCTGCTTTTGCGCGTGTCTGACTTATGGAGTGTAGAGGAGGGGTGGAATCTTGATGACCTCACATCGACTATTCCACAAGAGTTACGTCGGGAGATTTATGACTTCCCCATGCCACTGGCGATCCATGGAGAGGATGTACATATTTTCTTCGGCGATGGTACTGGAGCCTTCTCGTGCAAAAAGGCTTACCAATATCTAGAGGATCAGTCGACCTCTGAGATAACAAACAGTAGTGTATGGGGGAAGGTCTGAAGGATTAAGTCAGCAAAGCTCCAATACTTCATTTGGTTGTGTATTCATGGTCGTCTCTCAACCAAAACTCTGCTTTTCGACAGACATATTACAGATTCGGACTTATGTGCAAGATGTGAGCATGCGCCTGAGAGTATAGAACACACCTTACGCTCTTGTAACTCAGCCAGAGTTGTATGGGAATTCTGCATTAAACCGTCACAGTGGTTCGAGTTCATGGCAGTCCCTCAGGAGGACTGTATTGCGGATAACTTATTTAAAAAATCGTTTGGGAACATTCTGATACCTGCTGCACCATGGCCACTGGTTTTTCTTGCAACCATGTGGCACGTGTGGAAAGCGCGAAATGAACTGGTCTTTCGAAACAAGAGGCTTCCGGTACGGGTTGTAGCATTTTGAATTAAATCTATGGTGTTGGAGATGATGTCGGTTTTTGATGACAAACTTTTCCCGAGAAGTAAAGTGCACAAAGAGTAGTGTGTTTGGCAGGCTCCGCATTTGGGATGGTGCAAATTGAACACGGATGCCAGCTTATTCACATCATCAGGTGTTGTTGTCGGGGGGCTGCTGAGAGATGACCATGGTGAGTGGTTACTTGGGTTCTCACAAAGGCTTTCTGGAGTTACGATCAATATGGTAGAGTTGTTGGCCTTGCGGTAGGGCCTTCAGCTAGCTTGGGATAGAAGGATACCGAAGATTGTCGTGGAAACGGATTCAGAGGTCATTTTCACGCTCGTCAGAGCCACATACACTAGGGAACACCCACTACATAACCTTTTAGAGGATGTGCGGAGTTTTTTGCGCAAGCCTTGGGACAGTGTCATACAACATACTAAGCATGAGGGGAATGCGTGCGCGGATTCCTTGGCCAAGTTAGGACACGAGATGGATGGGCTCCGCCTTTGGGAGGTGCGCCTACTTCTCTCCTTTCGTTTTTGAATAAAGATGTAGAGAACCTTGTCCTCGTAGTGTAGAACTTTTTTTTGAGTTGTTTCATTTTCTTTTTGAGCAAAAAAAAGATAGTGCAGACATTGCACTACCATAAATTTTAGTATTTCTTTTATATGAAATCAGTCTAATATCACTAAGTTTTAAAAATAATAAACAACAAATTAAAATAAATGGTATTGGATATTACTTGAAGATTAAAAAAAATAAAAATAGACCGGGTATTTGGTAGTACATGTGTTGCACTATTAGAAATTTGTAGTATTTTTTTTATGTGAAATCCGACTAATATCACTAAATTTTAAAAATAATAAACAAGTTAAAAGATATGGTATTGTGTATTATTTGACGTTAAAATAGAGCGGGGTGTTTGCTAATATAAACGCTGCACTACCAGAAGTCTTAGTATTTTTTTATGTGAAATCCGACTAATATCACTGAATTTTGAAAATAATAAACAACATGTTGAAAAATAAATGGTATTGGGTATTATTTGACAATTATATAGAGCGGTTGTTTCCTAGTAGGCTAGTACAGGTTCTGCACTATCAGAAATTTTAGTACTTTTGATGGGATATCCAACTAATATCATTGAATTTTAAAAATAGTAAACAAGTTAAAAATAAATGATATTGGGTATTATTTTGTGATAAAATAGACAAAGTTGTTTGGTAGTACAGGCGTTGCACTATCAAAAATTTAGTATTTTTCGTATGAAATCTGACTAAGGCTCTGTTCTCTTCATCTGAACAAAACAGAACTGGACTGAACTGAACTGAACTTATTTGTAGTATAAAATACTATTAAGCAAATTTGAACTGAACTGAACTGAATTTAATGCATCTGAACTGTACTGAACTTAAAATAATCAATTTTCAGACGAAGGGAACATAACCGAACATCACTAAATTTTGAAAATAATAAACAAGAAGTTAAATTCGGTCATTATTTCATGATAAAATAGAGTAGTATGTTTGATACTACAGGCGTCGCACTACTAGAAATTTTAGTATTTTTTATGTGAAATCCGACTAATATCACTAAATTTTGAAAATAATAAACAACAAGTTTAAAATATTTGGTATTGGACATTATTTGACGATAAAATAAACCGGGGTGTTTGCTAGTACAGACGCTGCACTACTAGACCTTTTAGTATTTTTTATGTTGAATCGGACTAATATCACCAAATTTAAAAAATTAATGATCAAGTTAAAATTTGATGGTATTGAATATAATTTGACGATATAATAGTCCATGTTGTTTCCTAATAGAGACGCTAAACTAGCAAAATGAATTTGTATTTTTTATGTGAAGTACAGACTAATATCATAAATTACATTAGATGATTTGATTTTATATGCTAGAGTTTGTTCTTTTCGTATTAACATAAATGAATAGAATTGAATGAAGTTGAAAATTAAAAAACTGAATTAAATTAATTTATAATATAAAATTCAACTCAATAAATTTGAACTACAATTTTGAATAATTTTGAATGAATTTAAATTTAGGTAATAAATAATAAATCAGCCAACTCATTAGTTATTTCCAGTATCGGTAAATTAATTAATGATCATCTAATTTATGAGATAGTTAACTAGTTTATGACTTATTTAATTTTGATAATGAGGTGTACCAAGTTCACATGCAACTTGTAATTCTAAAAGACTACAGTGCCGCTATGTCTGGACTAATGAGGTAATGAGGTATACGCATACATATAGTTTTCTAATTGAAATTGAACTCTACACAAATGTAAGAGTAGTACAAAAGATTATCCCAGTCATCAAATTCTATATTGACATTATAATACTGAAACCAAAAGGACTCGATTCATGAATCATGTAAATGATCATATGGATATGTTCATATGATAAAATACTATCCGTGCGTGCTTGTTGTATGATTATATACTTCCTTAGTAAATTTTTGTACTCTTTAAAGACAACGATGGGATTGAATCATCCAACTTAATTAATTGGCATCAACGAGAAACATTAATTTAACACCGTGATGCATGAGAAATTTTATTTTATCGTATTATAATATATACATGCATAAGATTACGACATTTGCAAAATAGTTGCGATTATGGTTCCTAATTAAGTTGCGTACGTGATGGTAGGCCAAAATTCTTCCACTAATACATGCTGGATTTGTTTATCAAGGATTGCTCTCAAAGTTTGAAGTGATGCATGTTAAAAATATACGGTTCAATGCACATATGTTGTTCTACACGTAAAAGGATGTACTGAAATCCAATCCTCTTGTGTCGCCTAATTGTTTGTAAGAGGATATACTAAACCGACAAATGAATTGAATAGCATAATAGGTACATGGATATGGGAGGGGGCGATCACATTTAGAAGTACCAACGATAATTATGCTTATGATCCTGCACCTTATATACTAGCTAGTCATACACAAACTTTGGTAATTATAATTAGAACTCCAGCTGAATGAATAGTTTGTAAAGATAAATCTTATTTATGCAGATAAAGTAGAACATCTCTATATAGGGATAGCTTAGAACATTTTTATCCATGCACAAATACAAACTTATCTAAATTAAACAAGACATTTCACATCTAGATACTCCCGCTGGCCGCTGCTATAAATTAATGTGCCTCGAATTAGCCATGATTGTGTGTGCTGGAATCCCAATACATAGTCACATCCGGAACCCTAATTTTGATTCTTGATTTTACTTGTTCAAGGAACGTTTTGAGAGTTATCGACGAACGCACTATGTAGTTTCAATGTGAAGATCTCTCAACACTATGTTTCTAAACTAATGGATCGATCTTATAGTTTAATATTCGACCGGATTCACCGAGCTAAAAATGTATCTCGGTTGCAAACCGAATTCCAATATTGGTCAACCCAAATCCAATCTTTATTAGTAGTACTATAAATCAAAAGAAACCCGTAGTATCAAACATAGCCTATATAGCAAAAGACAGTGAGTGAGCGGAGTGACCATAGACAAAAATAAAAATGAAGCCAACCACCACAAACACGGCGGTGCCACTTCACTCCATCCGACCACAGCTCCGCCGCCACTTCAACCGCGTATTCGCAACAGTCTACACCCTTGCTCTACTAGCTCACTTCTACCACCACATACAAGTACTCATCCACTCCACCAACATAATCTCCTTGTTCATCTCACTCTCACTCTTCATCTCTGATATTATCCTAGCTTACATGTGGTCTACTACTCAGGCCTTTCGTATGAACCCGATTACACGAAAAGTTCACCCCGAAAACCTTGGAAAATACTTGGCCCCTGAAGATTTCCCGGCCATGGATATATTCATATGTACGGCGGACCCGTTTAAAGAGCCGCCTATCAACGTTGTTAACACGGCCTTATCGGTTATGGCATACGATTATCCACCGGAGAAGGTTTCGGTTTATGTGTCGGATGACGGAGGGTCGGAGCTTACCATGTTTGCTTTCATGGAGGCTGCTAAATTTGCAAAGGTTTGGTTGCCATTTTGCAAGGAGAATAGTGTTATGGATAGGTGTCCTGATGCTTATTTCAGCACAAACTCTGCGGCTACTCATCAGATTGCGGAAATCAAGGTACGTTAATATTACAATCTTTTTAATTTCTTATAGAAGTAGTATCTAAATTAATGCAAACAGGTCTATTTAGAAACAAAATGAAATAGAAAAAAAAAAACTTGTAAAGATTATAAAGGTGGTGGTTCGGATGGTTAAAAGGATGGCTGGAGTAATATAATCTTAGTTATAGGTTCGGGAGTCATAACGTGGTGCACCGGTAACGAGTTGAGATAGTGAAGGAGATGTGTCGGGTTCGATCATTGGCGGTGGCGGAGTTATAAGGTTGGTTTAGGTGTGGAGAAATAATGTGGTTTAGTAAGTCTGTATAATATTAGTGTAGAAGTAGTTGTAATATTTGTCGTTTAAAAATCTTAGTTATAGGTTCAAATTATGTCTCGCGGAATTAAAAACCACGGTCCTAGCTGGTAGTTAGACCTCCCCCCTTCCCTTTGCATGACAGCATGAGACATATCATGTTACAGAGCATATAAAGTGAGTAACATTAATAGTTTTACAAGAAGTTGTAGTTCGTTTGGTTGAGGGTAAAACTAATTTTTCATCTTCAGTTTTCCGTCTGTCTAGCTAGTGGTTGATACAATCATATAAGTTCGTATTGTTCAATTTTATTCCCATTATTTTTACAAAAATACTCACTAAATTAAATATGACGCATTTTGGAATACAAAAAAATTAATTTAACCGGTCTAGTTGAGTATGAAAAAAATAACCATTATTTCTGTATTTCACCAATGCAAAAAAGAAGAAGCGAATTCGCTGAATTTCTGAGGTTGCAAACAGCTAGCTCTCTGATTATCTGCAAGGAAAAATTAAATTCCATTCATTTGGTATATACTATTGTAATGTATACTCATGGTCATGGTCACGGTCACTTTCTTTACGAGTCCTCAGAAACATTTAGGTTCGTTTATTTTTTTGATTGGGACAATCAATGGGCAATATAGATTTAGACAACAAGTGGACCAACTTATCTCTGACGTACAGCATAATCAACATTTAGCTATTAGTGGACAAATATCTGTCAAAATCTAATTCCCTAATCTCAAAATACAGTCACTCAGGATTTGGATTTCTAAACTGAGCCAGGGATATATAAATAGACAACGGAAAGAAATGGGCACCTGCATTTCCGTGTCAAATGTGACCTAATTGTCAACTTAATGTTACGAAACGCCGTTATTGCTTAGGCACTCAGATTATATCTAGTCTAGATATATATGGCCATATGGGGATTTAATCATTTTATATTAATTAGAGGCCCAATGGCATTGAAACAACATGTACACAACAATAAACAAGTAAATCTCCCCTGAATTAGTCTTCGATCTTCTAATATTATCGAGATAAAGATGAAACTACAGTGAACAAACAATTGATTGGTACGCAACCAAAATATTTTATATGAGAGGTTAATTTAACCGGTTTCATTTTATAATATATTTGCGGTATTTTGTGGTCACTCTTATTATTTTCAATTATTATATATCATCATTAACAGGTTAGCTCCTGAATCGGAGCTATCAGTTAGCTCCAGATCGGAGCTAACAGGTTAGCTCAGATCGGAGCTAATTTGGAGCTCTGCAAGCTCCGTCGGAGTTTGCTAAACTCCGGTACCGGAAATAATTTCCGGTATCGGAGTATTGAGGAAGAAGAAAGAAGATTATTAAAAAAAAAAAATAGATATTATTATATTAAGGCTTTTTTTTAATTTACATATTTTTTATTTCATTTTCAGTTAAGGCCATGTTTGGATTGCACAGTTAGGGCCAGTGGTAAAGTTGTAATATTGGCCCAGTCAACGTCCAAATTATCCATTTTGGCCTAAAATGTAATTGTGAAACTATAGAGGTTGATTTTGAGAATGACCCTCATAGTGGTCACTAATAAAGCATTTTCTATAGAAAAAAATGTTCTTTTATCTAGGTACGTTTGTGATTGGGTATTTCTGCCCAAGCATTTTGTAAGACCAGAATAGGACACTTTACCACAAGTTGATTTTGAGACACTTTATTAATTGACAGATTGAGATGTGAATTTTGGGACCATGAAATGATGAAAACTTGTTTGTATTGGTATAAATTATTGGTGTAATGATTTACTTTGTTCCAAATTGATGCAGAAGCTGTACGAGGAAATGAAGACAAAAGCAGAGAGTGTGGTCACAATTGGATCTATTAGTGACGAATACATCTCTAATGACCAAGAACGTCAGCTTTTGAATCAGTTTCGGTCCAAGGATTTTTCTCGCCAAAACCATCCATCTGTTATTCAGGTCCTTCATCTAATTACACTGCACTCAAGTTAAACCCAAATGATATACACGAGCAGCTTCGTTTAGTTAAAGTGTCGTAAAAACAATAAACTAATACACTTGTGCTCTGCCGTCAAACAAAAATATGAACTAAAGTAATCGATCTGTAACAGGTTTTAGTAAATTCTGATATGGACCGAGATAGCACAGGACAAGTTATGCCCAATCTTATATACGTCTCCAGAGAGAAGATCAAGTCTACTTCGCATCAGTTTAAAGCCGGTGCACTTAACGCTCTTGTAAGTATAATGAGTGTCGTTTTAGTTTTTATAGAGGCAAAATGAATCGTCACTAATTTTCGTTGTTTCTGTGAAGCTTCGGGTTTCAGCAGTCATGACGAACGCACCAATTATACTGACATTGGATTGTGATATGTACTCAAATGATCCATTGACGCCTCACAGAGTGCTATGCTTCTTTACCGACAAGTCCTATAGGCCTAACTGTGGTTACATCCAGTTTCCACAGACATATCATGGGCTAAACAAAGCCGATATCTACGCCTGTGAGCACAAACATTTGTTTATATTGAATCCGATAGGTATGGATGGGCTATCTGGGACCAGTTACGTTGGAACTGGCTGCTTTTTTCGTCGCCGTGTCTTCTTTGGTGGTCCATCGTCCTATGTCGAACCTGGACTACCAGAGTTAAGTCCAAATGCCACTGTGGACAATAAGCACATTAATAGTCCAGAATCTCTAGAACTGGCTAATCTTGTTTCTGGATGTAACTATGAGAACAGAACTGATTGGGGTTCCAAGGTAAACTACACTATGTTCCTACTTCTTTACTGAATGCTGGTTTTGTGAATTTATTCGTGCAGATTCTCATTCGTCTTGAACTGCAGATAGGATTTCGATACGGGTCATTGGTGGAGGACTACTACACGGGTTATCGCCTTCAATGCGAAGGATGGAAATCCATATTCTGTCATCCTAGCAGGCCTGCATTTTTGGGAGATATTCCAATCACTCTCCATGATGCCTTGAGCCAGACGAAGAGGTGGGCCGTGGGACTGTTTGAAGTCGGCTTCTCCAAGTACAGCCCGGTGACATTTGGCATACGATCCATGGGGGTCTTAATGGGACAATCTTATGCATATTACGCATTCTGGCTTCTTTGGTCGATTCCAATTACTGTCTACGGTTTTCTCCCATCGCTGGCTTTCCTCAATGCAGTTCCGGTTTTTCCCAAGGTTTACCTCACTTTCCTGACACAGTGAGGAATCTGTGGCTATATATTATGCAAATTACAGATCATGACTTACAAAATTTGATCTTTCAGGTACATGAGCCGTGGTTCTAC
Source organism: Plantago ovata (assembly GCA_028274465.1). Classification (NCBI taxonomy): domain Eukaryota; kingdom Viridiplantae; phylum Streptophyta; class Magnoliopsida; order Lamiales; family Plantaginaceae; genus Plantago; species Plantago ovata. The sequence continues at coordinate 21,644,938 of CM051455.1, read as the reverse complement.
TTATACGTGTTTCTATTCCTGGGAGCGTACGTGCAGGATTGTATAGACTTTCTGTTAACAGAAACTACGTTTGAAAGGTGGTGGAGCGATCAGCGAATGTGGCTCATAAGGGGACTAACGTCTTACTCGTTCGCGGCAATAGAGTTCATATCAAAGTGCTTAGGAGTGGAAACACATGGATTCAACGTCACGAGCAAAGTTATGGATGATGAACAAAGCAAGAGATATGACCAAGGGATCTTTGAGTTTGGAGTTGCTTCACCAATGTTCTTGCCCATAGCAACGGTTGCCATTGTGAATTTAGTCTCCCTTGTTTTCGGAATCCTGCATATTTCCAGAGAAAGAAGCTTGGATAATTTCCTGCTCCAAACCTTACTAGCGGCTTTTGGGGTAGTGAATAGCTTGCCAATCTATGAAGGCATGTTTCTGAGAGGTGATCAAGGGAGGATGCCAACAACGACTACGATTACTTCCATCGCTCTTGTCCTGGCATCATATGCAATCACATCTTATATGCTAGCGTTGTAACTCAATTAAGCGTAGGAACGTAACCCAGAGTTATGGTTGTGACAAAGCAAGGAGTTTCATTTCTGAAAATTGATCATTAAATATCAGAATATTTGTAACACTGTAAGATTACCAGACATGCAAATAAAGACCATCAGTTGGCTACAAGCAGAAAGGTATAGAGAACACATTCTTGAATCTTTAACATAGGTAATAAACCTTTTATTGCAATATCCTCGCAGTACAAGTTTCAACAAATCATAAATCATAAGATACGATTTCACATAATTACTAAATTGATAGTACAACAAATTTATGTACCATCTGTACTCCTAGATTGTGATAGATTGGTCGAATGTAATACACGACCAACGATCCTCGAAGTTAATAAGATCAGCTTCAATGAGCTTCTTAACTAGATACTCTGTAACTAGGGGTTCCCTGTGATTAGAAGTTAGCTTAAGAAATGGAATTCATTCTGCATTGAAGCTGCTGCACATTCATTGCTCACTCTGCATGTGATCAGCTTGGCCAGAATACTGAGCCTCGTTTCCTGAACGTTGATCATCCCGACTGCGTCTTGGATCTTCGTGACAAGGAAGTTCACCTAGTCTCTCCTGTAATATTATTTATCAACAGTAGAAAGATTGTAAAAGTATGAGTCTTACAGATGGTTTAAAAGGAATGCACTTGGAGGAAATACATAAAGCAACATATCATACAATCCTTAAACGTCTCTAGTTAATGTATCCAGCCAAATCTAAGAATGAAAATTTATGTTGTGTGGCACAAACCACATTTAGTGATTTATCTTCAAAAAGCATTCGGGAGAAATAGATACAACAATTTATCAAACATTCCTAGATATCCCTAGTTAATGTATCCAGCCAGTTCTAAAAATGAAATTTACTGTTGTCAGGTATAAATCACACTAGTGACGGGTTTACCTTCAGAGAAGCATTCTGAGCAAGAATCTGCTCGTATTCAATCCTTATGCGAGCCACTTCTGCTCTGAGAGATGCATTTTCTTCTATTAAAACTTCTGAACGCTTGGCCAGTTCATCACATTCCGCCTGTATTCCATGCACAAGAGACAGCAATGATGGATTTTATCTGGTACTGTTTTAGTGAGAAATATATGCGGAGTAAACGCCACCTACCTGCTTCCGCAACCTGGACCTACGAGCAGATTCCCTGTTTGACTGTTTTCGTCTCTGTCTTTTAAGCTCTCTCTCGTCCTGAGTTAGTGAAAACCAAGTAAAAGGTAAGTTGTGGAAAACTAAACTTACTTTGACCATGACACTGCGACTGTGTTAATATAATTAGTACTCCTTTATTTAAATACTATCCTTCCAGATGTGTTTATAGAAGAAAGAAAAAACAAGCAAGATTTGAATGTTGGACCGACATTGAATATCTTCACTTGGCATGAGAACAACTATAAATGAATCAGATGACTGGGGAGTGGGGAAGGACATGAAAGCCAAACATGAAGAGTCTGAATAGAGGTGGACCTCACTTGGTGAAAAGTACCATCACCTCAGGTATAAAAAAGATCAAATGATTAAAAAGGAGGCAAAGACGGGCAAGATTGCAGAAAGACATCATAACACTTCTCTAGTCTCTGCTGAGGGATGTAAAGAAGTAAAATAATGATGAAAATTAATGTTTCTGCTTAGCTTTACTAAATAACAATAGTTCTTGTTCTTCAAATTCATAATAGGCATGCAGGTGCTGTTTGTTGCAGCCGATACTCCATGTATAAAAATACCTGAATTTCACACTTCTGGTTGTTATGGTTTAGTGGAATATTCAGTTCTAATCCACCAACACCAAATAGAGACTTAGAGGGGGTATCAGTAAGGAGAGAAGGTACCTGAACCCAGAGCTGAGACTGCGCACTATCCCGTGACCCAGAAGCAACCATTCCGCCAGTGACTGGTGCTGCAGACACCTTACCCTGCATTGCGGGTATAGCAGTTGATGGAGCAGCAGTCCAATAATCCCTTCCAATATGTAAGTTGGTGGTGGGTCCAGGAACTCCAGTAACAGCACCTGCTGTTGGTATTGTTACAGCGGACGTGGTTTGATTTATCATTGAATGAGGTGGATTTGGTCCCCCATTTTGATAACCGTGAGTCGCACTACCATATTGGGATGGTTCGGCTGCACAAAGTACATACCAAGACCTGTAAATGTAGTGCTTTACCAGATAAGGCAGACAGAGAAGTAAATGTTAATTGAAAGGTACCTGAATCTCCCCGGCTACCTGACTTTGCTTGTGAATCCTGTACAAGAAAAAAAAAACAGAGTTCAGAAGAAGCGGAAGAAATGAGGTTAAATTAATTTCTATATCATGATAAGTTGATGATTAGATTTCATCCTCATGCTTTGTGTTGAGAAATTAGGAAGTGATGAAGTTATATGGAGAATTATCTCTCATGCATCTACATTCTTCAGTGAGGAGTGTTATGAAAATCCTTCAACATTGCAGTATTGATCACAAAACAGGCTTTTTAATATGTAAGTTGTTAAACGTGAGCCATTATAGCCAATTTCTTCAACTTCACCCTGTTTTTTCCTTAACGGAATTGAAGAACATATAGGACGAGCGCTGAGGAAAAAAAAAACTCATTTAGTGTTTCTGAGGTTTATAGATTTTGGACATAGAAGCTTGCACTATTGCTATGAAACGCTTCGTGTTCGGCTTTTCATGGCATTATGTGGACTCATCGTGTCGTATTCATGGTCTTCTTTTATCTGTGGGACTTATAGGTTACTATGCTGAGCTCTCCTTAACAAACAAGTATTATGTGGACTCACCATGTCGTATTCATGGTCTTCTTTTATCTGTGGGACTTATAGGTTACTATGCTGAGCTCTCCTTAACAAACAAGTATTATGTGGACTCATGATGTCATATACTCATATAGCCCAACTATTGAGAATTCCCAACAATATATGCACCAATCACCAATGTCTGATGCCCAAACTATATATATTTCAGGAAGGTATATCTAAAAGAGAGCAATTATTTGCAAAAGGAGGCTAGTGCTGCATAAACACCATGTTTGTGATTCAGAATATGCCATGTGCATTGAGTTACGAGCACTTACATTTTGAGAATTTGGATCACTTCCTTCACTTGAACCTTCGCTTGCACTCTCAGCACTGCAATTTTATCAGTAGCAAGATAGCAAACAAATCAAACACGTCATTGATTTAATTTATACCTTCCCAAACAGGTAAACAACAGAAAGATTTAAGTAAGAAAATCTGTAAGCAACAGGAAGATTCAAGTGAGAAAATATGTAGGCAAATTTATATACTTGCAAGCAATCAAAATGTCCTACCCGGATTCCCCAGTCCAAACGGATTTGGATTTCCAACAAAGAAGAGTTTGTCCTCATTTGATAAGTGTTTATGTTACAAAACGGGATGAAGAATTAAGGAAGAGAGCAAAGAAATCTGGATATAAAGAAGTCGGGTACTACAGAAGTTTTCTAGGCTGGCATTATCAGTTTGTTAATCATCAATCATCATCATCAGTTTTCTTCACTACTCCGGAATCCGAAAGGATTCAACTTTTATGAAGATTTTGTTGATTTTCAGACATTATAATATGCCTCATTTTTTACTTTCCTTTCTCTTACATACTTTTTGTTAAAGTAGCTGATATATCAATTGGTGACCTACATAATTTGAACCAGCAACCTCAAGTCCTGCTGGCAGGCTCCCTTTAAGGTCCAAATAAAAAAAATATTTGAAAGAAATAAATAATGAATGCAGCTAGACTGTTTCTTTTCATTGAATAATGCACAGCAGGAAATATACTGGTCTCTGAATAGATGAAGCCAGTTCATAAAATTACGAAAACAACAACATGCCCCAAATGTTTTCTCCATTATATTCCTTCTGACACAGCATATACTAATGATTTAGGAGAAGTAGAAGACAACAGTTATAGAGTTTGAAGAATCAAATGGGGATTAGAATTTATGAAAATAGCCAGAGGTTAGTGGAGTTAAAATTACACAAAACAGCTTCTTCAAAATAAGATACAAGGAATATTTTTTTAACACACATGCCCAACCCACAAGGAACGTTGCCAAGGAGCTTTGAACCTGGGACCAAGATGAGCAATCCTACCAATTCTCAGGCTTTTAGAACTTGGGTGCCCCTTTGGGCCCAGAAAGATTTTAAAGGTGAATTATCCTGAAGGCATAAACATTTAATACAATCCTCACAAACTAGGAATACAGGTCCAAGAAAATAGTGCAAGAAATACTGACCAATGGCAAAGGTTCATCCAGGCAGATACTAAGAAAGTCAAAGAAAACCAATACAGTAGGGGAATAACAGGTGTAAAGAGTTCGCAAGAACCCAACTTACAGACAGAAGAAATAAAAAGAAAGGATGCTTTTCGCATCATTAGAAATCCAGCTTCAGGATTGCTTTGGTATTCCTATATGCTACACTTGGTGTCCTCTTACTGTATTTGATGCAAGAGAAGCATAATACCTTTTGGAATAGCCACCGTTTGCAGAAGCACCTGACGTTTTGTTGGTTTCATTATTTTTTCCTGTAATCATATTTAAACTGCCCAAACTGTCTTTGGATCTCTTAATAGGCAGTTTTTCCTTCACCTCAGATGACTTTCCATCAGTCTCTGGATTACCATGAGTATTGGCCTTTAAAACATTTGAAAAAATATATTAGAATCATTTATTAGGAATGTTTTGTTAATTCCGTTTCTTCACCATGAAATATGAAGGGAAAACACAATATCAAATGAAGAAGGGAAAAGGCCAGTGCTCAGTGACTCACAGAGGCTTCGGCAATACCATTTGGAGAAGGCATGGCAAAGGGACTGAAAGGATAAGACCCCTGGATAAGTTTGACAAGAGAATTGAAGAGTTAGCTGGCACTTATAAAGAATAGGGCAACTTTTAGTAATTAGTAACAATTAGAAGGATGAAAATTACTGGAGCCATAGTTGGATGTGCATATATGCCCCCATGCGGATACATTGCAACATAAGGATGAGGCGGAGTCCCGTAGGGTGGAATGAATGGCTACAAAGATAAAAGTAATAGTGTCAAATAGATTTAAACCACTATAGGTAATGCAAGATGCATATAGAATGAAACAACGAATCATGTTTAGAGATACTTCAAACAGAAGTTTTATTAGACCCAAGAAAAATCAGAAGACTTCAATTTTATTTAGGTCTAAATCCAAGCATATGTTGTTTAAACCATAACTTAGTCCTGTAGAATGACCCTCATTTTCAATCCACAGCGTTGAGGTGATCAGGTGAGTAATGCCAGTTTGCAGTTCGTTGCTATTGCCTAAACTTTTAAAAAACTGTACCTGAACTCCCCACATGTAGGGGTGTGGCTGTTGACCCGAGGCCAAGAATCCATGAGGAGGCATAGGAGAATATCCCTGCACAAACCACAATCCATTCCCATAACCACTAGTTTCAACATCAACAAAGGAAAGAACAGCAACACTAACAGTAAATCCTAACCTGAAAGACTGACCAATCAGCAGCCACTGCACCGGGAGCAACCGAAGCTTGCTCCTGTTAATTCAAAAAAGGGAAACTTCTTCAGTGCCTATGCAACAATTTGGGTAAGGTGGGTGGGTAATGATGCTAAAGTTAACGCAATATGACCTGCGGAACCGGAGTTTTTGGTTCCTTCACCTCCTTCAATGACTTGTCAGCGTCACTACTCCCCATGGCTAAGCTACACCGTATACTCTAGCATGTATCGCTTCGATCATCCTGTTACACACATAAGCAAAATAAATCTAAGTTGCATGTCAAATTAATAAAAGGTGAACTATTATGGGACTGTTTTCCTAATACAGTCAACATTTATCATACAAGAGAATTCCTAAACTGTATAAACATGCAATGCATAGATGACAAACCATAAAGCTTAATGATTACTAATATCGAGGCTACGAAATTTATCATACAAAAGAAAATATTACACACACAACACCTCAAGGCTAAAACATTCTTATGGTAATTCACCACCACAATCAACACGATCACAGAGCTTAAAAACGAGTAAAATGCCAGCTTTACTGAACAGAAGTTAAAAACAAAAACACATACCACGAAAAAAGAGCCCTAACTCGGAGAATCGGATGGACCGAGTCAACTCAGCTCCCTAACCTTACTCAACTACAAACCTGAAACAAACTTAAAATTGGCAAAGGGCAAATACAAAACGGTAAATTTGAGGTGATCTGGAAAGCTGCTTGTTGATAATTAACCAGCAATTAGGGGAAATTAGAGAGGGGAAAAGGTAGAATTAGGGCTTGGATGGTTAGATCGTGGTGGTGGTGCTGTGTCGTTGTCTGGCGGATTTGCAGAGAGAATGGTGATGTGGTGTCCACCGTGGATTTGGATTCAGATGAATCGTGTACTGTTTAACGGCTCAGATTTAGTCACGTAACATCCCACCTGTAGATGCCATCCACGTTTCCTTCTATTTTCCCTTTAGGTGTCTCGTATTTGTAAACTTATAAAAACTAGCCCTTCTTCATCGGAAATTCTTTTTGCCCATGTCCTTCGACTGTACGTGAATGGGATTCACACTTCATGCAGGTACTATTTTTTAAGAGTAGATCCATAAATAGTCCGGATCTTTTATTTAACTTAAACTGTCGTTCAGATTTTGCCCCATTTTTGTGTTGTGCTCCAATCGGAGCTAATATATTCCGATTTGAAGTATAAATTCATGAATGATGATACAGTAGGATTACATTGTATAGTAAATTGAAGACGTCAACAGAGGTTGTCCGCTGCCCATGATTTGGGCCATGTGGCCACACTAACATCTGTATGTTTTCAATCTCAAATCTCATACGTCATTATGCGCTCTTTGTTAGAGTATTTAGTTTACTGCATTTTACCTTTCTTAACATATTATTTAAACACACATGCATATGGTAGTTTTAGTCGAGGCAAGGAGAGTACAAACAATTTAGAAAAAATACGCACACCAATTACCTACTAGGCTTTCCGGGACGCACTATGTAAATATTGAATTCTTGTATTTACTATACTGATAAATATCTTGATTTCTCATCATTCACCTTTTAGGGAAATTGTTTATTTGTTAAACTTGTGATCTTATCTGCTATGTCATGCAGCTTTTGTGTAACAAACATACGTTTATCATTTCACACCAAACAAAAGCCCATACTAACATTTGCTTTATAAATATACCATAAAGTCATCAATGTAAACAAAACAAAAAAGAAATAAAGGTACAAGAACTCCATAAAATGATGAGGATCATATCTACTGTCATGATTACTGCCACATTAATTATATTTATAATCCTTTTTGGATTACCACCTACTATAGCCGGAGATTGCAATGACGTCACGGCACTGGTATCTGCATGCTCCAGCTTTGTGATGTACGGGTTTCCAGACCCAAGTCCAGGATCCCCATGTTGTATTGCCATGACTAGTCTTAACAATTTGGCGGATAATGGTGACCGCCGCTTAGTGTGCCGGTGCATGATGGATTTGGTGACCACCTACACCTCCAATGCCACATCCATTGCCATCATACCTGGATTTTGCGGAGTTTCTCTTGGATTCACCATTGACCCTGACACCGATTGTGAATAGTAATCACGTTCATCTCCAACCCTTGATACATATTAATTATTACTAGTATATATTTAATGACAATACTTACTTGACATTTATTTTTCTATTATGGTGCAGCATAAATGTATACGATAAACTGGATCGAGGCCGAAGACCCTAACATAAACCAGTGAAAAGCCCAAGCTTAGGAGACTATAGTTACAACACAGACTATATTGCAATCATCATATTATGATTATAGTGAAATTATATTCTCACTTTTTTTTCTAGTTTAAAAACAATAATGACATATAAAGGTTGAATATGTGCTTACTATTGTCATATTTAATTTATAGTTGTAATCAAAGCTTTCAATTTGTAACATGTATAAATTTATGCTTGGCTATGTGGAGAGACAACACAATAGACAACATCAAACTTTTCTACAACTACTTAATAATTTGTATAGGTTATTACTCTCAAGGTTAAATAAAATATAAATCATGAACTTAAAATATTATGGGATAATATACTTTTTAACTAGAAAAATATATATTCTTGTGTTTAAATGAAACCTCTTCTAGTGTTTTAAATGTATCTCGAATAATTTTTAGCTAATAAACAGGTATTGACATTGAATTGATTTTTTTTTCCCGTAAAATGCCTTCCTCCCCCGGGTGGTCTCACACACACACGAGGGATTGGGGAGAGTTTCAACTTTAAATTGAAATGAGAGTGAAGAAAGAGAATATGCATGCAATTAAACAAATGTCAATCACATACATTTTTTTTTCTTTTGTATTTATCTTTCTCCAATTTTTACAACATAAATGAAATTCCATGTCAAATAGCTAATGACAAACAATAGTCTCGCTAATTTTTCCTTGCAATAAATTTAGTTGTAGTGGACATAATATTGATCTAGCATATTTCAAGACTCGCATACTATTAATAACACACATGCTTATCGGATGACTAGTGTGATCTTGGAAGAAGGATATAGTGTTGTCTCCGAGGACATAACACCTAGCTACTCATAAGTTGTTAGTGTTAGAATCAGATCTAACTTGACCCTTGTCTCTCCTTTATTTACCAACCAAAGAAAGTAAAAGAAAAAAAAGCACGCGTGCTCATGCACAAAATGAACCGGTGGCAAATATAAACAGTGCCATGTAGGGCAATTTCATATCTTATTTAATTACCCCCTATCTCATCATATATATCTTATTTAGTGTAGTAAAGTACTAGATTAAAATAATTCATAATTAAACCATAATGATTCCGCTACTGGAAATGACACGCCCTCCATTTGCTAACCTAACTATGAAGTATGAACCAAAATGACACGTACTCCATCTGCTAACCTAACTATGAAGTATGAACCAAAATAAAATAACAGGTCAGATATTCCGACTTCATCAAATATGAATTCAACGAATGTCATTCTCCGGACTGGACAATAAGTCCGCACCATGAAAACATGCATCTCCTATATTCCAGTTGCGCGAGTTCAATTAGTATTAGGCTTTAGCATAATCTATGAACGACAAATCATACAGAATAACGTATTTGCAATAAATAACTCGTAATTTCGAGATAGTACACCTATTGAGGAGTGACAATAGCATGATGAAATGGTGGTGGAGAAGATACTATAATAAACATATCTAGAGAGGTCAATATATGATGATATAGTAATTCCTTTTTCCTTTACCTGTCACTTGGAATCGTGTATCTTATTTCACCTGGTTTTATTACAAGACTCACAGCTCACACTTTCAATCGGTAAGAGACCCCATATATATATATATATATATACACACATATATAAGTACGTATCCAGGTCAGGTCACAGAAATTCTCAATCTGCACATATCTGGTTCTCTTCGACTGTTTCATCAGCTGCAGAAAGAAATTGACTAGTCATGGTTTACGATGATCCGTAAGCAACAATTTCCGATCATTTTGTTTTATTCTGTCAATCGATTCTGCTTTTTTTACTTTTTAATTAATGGTGTTTTTCTCCAAGTTAGGGTTTCTAGGTAGAAATTAAGGTTTGAGTCTGTTGGATGATTACGCCTCCTGATAGATTTAGGTTTTTGGTTGTGTTTTGTCTGTTTAGATTTGAGGTGATTTCATTTCATCCATGAGGGTTGAGTTATTGGATGAATCAATTGTTTGTATTCTGATATGGTTGTGTGTGATTTAGGGGTTATTTAATCCAATTGGTGTTTTGTTGGTAAAATTCAGTTATCGAGATGAAGATGGCGAGCCCTTGATGGACTTTGACGAGGAGGTCCATGAGGAATACGAGCCTCAGAATGTCCAGGATGATGATGACTGGGGTAAGCCTGATTCTAGGGAGAGGTCTCCAACCCCAGTGTACAATGACTCCACTCCCAAGCCAAGGAAGAGATTGGTTAAAAAATCATCACCGGGTACCGCTTCGGGTCCCGTGGATTTTGGACTAGATGATGACGACGTGGGGGATTATGGCGCGAATGAAGATGGCGAGGCGAATTTGGCCCTAGATGATGACTATTCTAAGGCTGGGAAGAGGAAGGGGGATAAAGTTGATAAGAGGAAAATCCTCGATAAAAAGAGGAAGGGAATTGAGAAGGGTGACAGGAAGTTGAAATTGAGGAAGAGTGGAGGAGGTGGGAGAATGAGGGATCACGAAGCTGATCCTGAAACAAAGGAGATGTGGGATACAGTGGCTGGTGGAAATTCTGAGGTTTGTGTCTTTATGATTTGGACTTTAGTTCATCAATTTCTTCTTTTTTGTTGTTCGTTACGTGGTCTTGCAATGCATGTTTGTTTTTCATGTGTAAAATGTGGCTGTTGAAATTGATCCGTCAATTTTTTTTATCACGTGTGGTTCATCTGGTTTTCATATTTTCTGGACTTCGAATTTTGTCTAATATGCTTTATTGATGAGGGCTGGGAATCAAAATCTGTTCTTTTTACTATTGTGAAGTCGATTTAATGTGAGCAATTTAATGTTCGAGACCAATGAATTATTTGTGTAGCGTGATTTACCTGTATTTTTATTTATGAAGTTGGTCAAAATATTGTCTGAATCAGTTTGTGAGGAGTTTATGGAATTTCGGTATAGCTGGTGGAGTATGATTCAGTTGTTTCTACATTTGCTAAACTGATTATATTCTGTTACGTGGAACTGTGCACTTATGGCAACGCTAATTAGTTTGAAGAAGTGAATTTAATAATACATGCCACGTTTATGTATTTGGAAGTTGAATGTAGGCATGGATCCATTAAAGCATTGTACCTGACTTTCTTTAATTGTACCCGAGGCTAATCTTAACGTACAATTCACGGGATATATCTTTCATTTTGACCTTTGGGTTTGGGTGGTGCAGAATGAGCAGCTGCATCTGTTGGCTGTTGCTAGTGGACTCAGAAATCGTTGTTTTTCATCAACTGAAATAGTTCATTGTATTCTTATATTTCGGGTCTGTCGTTAATGCAGCTTGGTACCGAACATATTCAGCTATAACCACTGGCAGTAGCTATTCTCGTTGAATGCGCTTCTTTAGATTGACATCTATTCAACCTGCTAAATGTAGTCATTGATCTGCATTTTTTTCCCGGTGCAACAAACTTCTAAACCAGTGAAGTAATATATACCCTGTATGGGGTTTTTTACCCCCTTCAAGTCCAAATGAAGATAGAAATATCTATTCTGGATCACTAATGTTCACCTACAAGCTAAAATATACTGATTAGGAATTGCCTCAAAACGTTTTGACTCTGGCAAGAAGAGACAACTTTCAGAAGTAGGTCTAGAGATGAGAATTCCAGTCAGGATGGTGTATGCTGTCATGATCTTGCCTTCTATTCACACTGTGCACATGACATGTAGCATAGTTTGCCCACTCTTCCACGCAAGTTAAATTGCTTTATAGATTAATTTCCACAGCCCCATTCAATGTATAAGTAAGCACATTGTTTTAAACCTCAAGTGCCTTACATGCTTTTATTGTTGTAAACCAATATAGGATGACCTAGAGGGTCCCAGGACCTTGGATGATGATAACTTCATTGATGACACTGGTGTTGACCCTGCTGATGGCTATGGAAGTGACAATGCACACTCTCCCAGTCGAGCCCCGCAGGTATGGATTCTAATAATTTGACTCTTTTCAGGCATTGTTAATATAATAATCTCTTACTACTAGTTTCTGCATTGTCTCGGTTGATTCAGTGAATGCTAATGCAATTAGGTGTTATGCTGCCAGAAGGCAGGTCAATTGTAACATGGTGGTTACATTAGTTGAAGTCCATTGGTGTATCTTAGATGAAATTTAAATCAAAAGTAACTCAAATGTGTTGGTTTACCTTGGTATTCTTGATCAACTTGCATGCCACTAACTATTGACTTGTTTGTTGTATAAATGCACCAACATTCTATGTGCGTATGTTCATACACAATTACTCGAACAGCCACTTCATTACTGAATGAGAAAAGATTCTTATGGCATAGAAAATCCATTTTGCTCTAAAATAATGTACACTTTGTTAGCCTCGCCTGACACAGACCCCTCTTCATACAAACCTGAGACCCCAACACCACAACTTGTTGTTTGTTGATGGGCTAGTAATGGGGCTAGATTTGTAACTTTCAAAGTGTCTTGTTTCCTTTTTACTTTATATGAGCTTCTCGAGTGCTCGGTAATATTCAAGTCCGTAGTGTTTGCACGTAGCGGATACCAGTAGAAACCAAAAAAAAAAAAAAAGTCCGTAGTGTTCAGAATCTACCCTAACTTTTTCCTTTTCCCCTTCTATTTATAATCCTCACCATCGCCCTCAGCCTCCTTCTGTGTCTCTGTATCTCCGCCTCCTCTCTCTCTATCTCTCTGCCGCCTCCTTCTCTCTGTCTGTCTCGGTCTCTGTTTCTCTTTTTGTTTGGATATGGCGTTGCGGCGAACAAGAAAAGTAGGGCTGTAATTGTTTTACCAATTTTTCTCCTTTAATGTGTTGTCTTGAAATCCAACATCGTTTTCTGCGATCAATGTACAGATCCGGTGGTGAATTAATTGTTTTTCGCCTTGTGTATTAATTTGCAGGCTGAAGAAGGCGAAGAAGATGATGAAATCAAGGATTTGTTCAAAATGGGTAAGAAAAAGAAAAAGACCGAGAAGAGTGCTGCCGAGATTGCTCTGTTGGTTGAGAATGTGATGGCGGAGCTTGAGGTTGTTGCAGAGGCTGATGCAGATCTGAACAGGCAGGGGAAACCTGCTATCAATAAGCTAAAGAAACTATCTCTGCTCACTGATGTGCTTTCAAAGTGGGTTGATTGTCTATTTGTTTTATTTCATTTTATTATTATGATTTTTTTTACGTTTGATATCTCTGTACTTTGAAGTTTTTATTTGATTTAATTTAATTAATTACTTTTTTTCTGTGGATTTTGTTATACAGAAAGCAACTCCAGCAGGAGTTTCTGGATCATGGAGTGTTGACTCTCCTGAAAAACTGGCTCGAACCATTACCAGATGGCAGCTTGCCAAACATAAATGTTCGCGCTGCAGTTCTCCAGATACTAAATGATGTATAGAAACTGTTTCTTTTCTTTCCCTGGAGTAACCATTGTTATATCATTATTAGTTTTTTGTTTGGTTATAGTTTGTGGTTTGGGCTTTCTTGTGCAGTTCCCAATTGATTTGGAGCAGTTTGACCGCAGAGAGCAACTTAAGAAAAGTGGCCTTGGGAAGGTGCGTATCTTACTTCAGTATTGTCCATGTGATCATACTCTCAATTTCTGTGTGTGATTATATAATAAGAGCCTAAGTTGATTGCTTTGCAATTTTGTTAGGTCATTATGTTTCTGTCGAAGTCAGATGAGGAGACTACGTCCAACAGGAAACTCGCTAAGGAGTTGGTTGATAAATGGGTAAAACTAATTCTAATCATCATTCTCCATCTTATTATTATTATTATTATTATTATTATTATTATTATTATTATTATTATTATTATTATTATTATTATTATTATTTATTTATTTTTATTTTTTATTTTTTATTATTGTTATTATTATTATTATTATTATTTTTATTTTTTTTTGCATTCCGTGTGTTGCGTGCAGACTTTATCCTAGACTGAATTTAGTATATAAAGACCTTAAATCTCATGTTTAAAATAAGCAGAATAGATGAGCAAATCCCATGTTGCTTATGCTTCTGCTTAATAAGAGTTTGCAAACAATCCGTTACTTGATGTTCTGGATGTTAGTTGTGAAAACCTCAATCGCTGTCGTGCATTATTTTAGGCGTCTCATATTGACACAGAGGACACATTTGCTGTGTCGTCCATTATTTCCGTGGTTCAGTTAAGGTTTCTATCTATTCAGAAATTAGTTTGAGTTTTTCATTTGGTTCCTGTATGCTATCTCTACAGAGTAGACCAATTTTTAATAAGAGCACAAGGTTTGAGGACATGAAGAACTATGAAGATGAAAGGGCTGCATTTAGGAGGCCTTCTGCTAAAAAGTACAGAACTTTTCGATGGATTATCATCTTGTATATTTTAATAGTTAAATCAGCATTTTCTGAGTCTCTTTATCTAACAAACATTCCAGGGTTGCTAGTAAAGGAGCTGGCATGTCATCCCGTGACGATGACCTTGATCTAGCTGAATTCTCACAGTAAGATGTTCCATCTAACTTCTTGTTTTCTTAGATGGGTGACCAAGCTTGATCCACCAGTATCTGATGCTTATGCATATCTGCAGAGGATCAAAATCGGGACAGTCATCTTCCAGGCAGCTTACAACGAGGCCTGAAGCTATGTCGATGGATTTTCTGGTGCGTCCTCAGTCCAAGGTTGATCCGGATGAAGTACGTGCGCGTAGTAAACAAATGGTCCATGATCAACGCCGTATTAAGGTTGGTGGCTCTATCATTATTAGTGAGATAATCACAAATTCTCTTGTAAGTTATGAGTTAAGGGCTAACTTCTTGAATGTGAAAGTCACTTTGATCTACGCGTCTATGTTCAATGGCAAAACAACAGACAAGTCGGTGATTTTAGCCAAGTAATCACTCCCCGCACACACTAACACATGTCTCTCTATACATGAATGCTTTTCATACTTGCATCTAGGGGTGCAAACAAACTAAACCAACCAAGCATTGCCCTTGATGAACGTTGTTCATTTGGTTCGAAGCTATGGTTGTGTACGATGAACATAACTCGAGCATGGTTTAGTAAATTTCCGCATAGACTCTGTTCAGCGTGTTTGATTTCGAAGTTACGTGTGTTTGTGTTCTTATAATATATACTTCCTCTGTCCCACGAATATGGTCTTGGTTTCTATTTCTGCTTGTCCCAAATTTCAGTCCTGTTTAGATTATCAAGATACTGTACATTAACTACTTAACATTACTAAACTACCCCTACTTTTCAACACTTGTGAGCATGTTGTGTATAATTATTAGGGGTTTAGTGTTAACTTCATTTAAAAGTAATCGTATATCTACATAGATTTATAGTTTCTTAACATATTAATATATGTACTCGAGATCTTCAGGTTGGAGAATGTTTGTATGTGTGTGTATCAGTTTTTTCCGTAAGTTTGCTGGAAGACAGTCTTGCTTTATGTTTTAAATAATTAACATTCTTGTGAAAGCCCTGATGGCTGATGTTTTGAGCTTAAAAACACCGGTATGTCTTTTTTAAGCATAAAAAAGACCGTCTCTCTTTCTCTCTCTTTATCTTACAAGTTCAATGCTTGCATTCTTGATTCTTCACAAACATGTTCAGTTCCGTCAACTCGAGCTCCAACTGAGCATTGATGGAACTTTTTGGAGAGCGTCTCTATTTGTTTGCATTGGCACCCTTGCATCAAATATTACATTATAATTCCTCAACGCTTGGCCTGTTTACAGTGTTTTTGCTCGCATTTTTGTTATACATGAAACTTTGATTTCTGGTCACTTCAATACACAGAAGTATTATATCTGGAAATCTAGTTTTGTTGGATTGCTACTTGCTAGTGAATCAGATAAATCATTGTAGTTTTGCATATCATATCTTTATGATGAACAAAAGGTAAATAAGCTCCAACATTTTTGTAATAAAATTAGGTAAATTACTAGAAGAAGTCTTTCTCTCTCGCGAACACGCCTTTTCTTTTCCTGTCTCTCCTAAAAGAAATAGGAGTGCGTGCATTAATTTGATTCTAGTGGTGTCAATTGATGTTACCGTCACCGTCTGCTTTGAAAATGAGCATTGTTGTGTAATTGTGTCGATTAAATCAGATCATTTCTCTTCAATTGTTGTTTTGGTACTTGCATTTGACTAAGATGCCATTCTCTGCTCGTATCATATACTGTAATATGTAGTTCCAACCCAACCTTTTTAGCTTCCTTTTGTGATGAGTTTTTCTGTGTGTAGATGAACAAGAAGTTGCAACAGCTGAAAGCGCCAAAACGGAAGCAGCTGCAGGCCACAAAGCTCAGTGTGGAGGGCCGTGGCATGGTGAAATACCTGTAGGCTTATGAGAGAGTAGTTGGGAATGGGTCATTGGTCCTTTTGCCAATTATTTACTCAACTACATGCTTTGTTGTAACTGAATTTGTTTCTGGATGTTGTAAATTACTTAACAACATGCTTGGTAAACCTTGAGACTTTCATCCTTTGTTTTTCCCTGGTCAGTAAACTACACAGTACACCCTCTGGTGTTTTACAGAGACTGCATGTTTTTTATATATTACAGTAATATATGGAACTAGTTTTCTAGGAGTTTTCTTGGCAGAAAACTGTTGGTTTAAAATTTTGGTAGTTATACCCTTGTCCGCCCAGAGAAGAGTTGATTGGTACATCGGTACCTCCGTATCTGGGCTAAATAGATCTATTAGATTCTCTCGGCCTGTTTTTTTTTTAGTATTGATTCTGTTCCTTGGTTTATTGCTAATTCATGCAAGGCACTTGCTGAAACTTTATCTTTTTCTATCGATGAGTTTCTGAAGTTAGGCTGTCTATTTTGTATGATGATAATAAGGTGGGCTGCTCAAAAGAATTATCGAGTTCAATATTTGTGCTCAAAGATTTTGTATGGATATTGTTTCCAAGAGTGGGACAATAGCTTGTCCAACGTTCTGGATGAATTGTTTTGTAACTAATGATGTGAACACTCCTCGGTTTGAGTATTCGTTTCAACAAGACTTCGTAGTAATATAAGTCTGGTTTTCAAAGAAAAATAAAATAAAAAAAATACCTAATTTCCAAACATTAAGCTTGTGCAATGTTCTGTTATGGAGTGAGTTACAGTTATCAGTAAAAGTCATTCTTGCGTATGTACATATCAATGAATGCAGTACAAGTATGAAATCCAATCCAGGAATCATTGCAGAGATAGCTAAAGTTACATGGAGAATTTCACGCCTTCATCATCAGCTGAAGTTCCTTTGAATATTGCAAGTTTTCCCTTATGCTCTAGGTGCTTCAGGGTGCGCATAAGTATAGTTCGGTCCATCCCATGAAGCTCTGATAATTTTACACAAAAAAGAAAAAACAGTTTAGTGAGAGTGCGAGACATGACAAACATTTTCTCTCAACGGTTTGCATGTTTAGATAATCTGGGAAACAAATGCACAGCTCAAAAAAAAAAAAAAAAGGCAGATGCATTGTTTTTCATGGAGAGAAGACACCCAGTAATAGACAATCATATATGCTTATATATGATAAAATCTTCCTCCATATGAGAGATTAGACATCATGATGAAGATCTGCCATAACCTTAACCAACTATTGAAACTTGAAAGTTATTAGCCATATAGTACATATAAGAATTATCGTTCTGCATCTATTTCACAGGTATATAATATGTCAGCATACAAATGCGAGTCTTGCTAGCGTATCAAATCAGTTGAACAGACCATCTGAATCACAGATAGACTATTTAAATGCCATCACAACCTTAACCAACTATTGAAAGTTATTAGCCATATACATATACGAATTATCTTTCTGCATCTATTTCACAGGTATATAATATGTCAGCATACAAATGCGAGTCTTGCTAGCGTATCAAATCAGTTGAACAGACCATCTGAATCACAGATAGACTATTTAAATGCCATCACAATTCTAACCTGAATTTACATAACCATGCAAGATCCTGACTCTGCCACAACTTCACAGGAGAAGAAAAAAAGTCTTGCATAAGGCATAAGGAGTATTAGAATATTATCAGCCGAGTGAGTGCCCCTAGAGCACACCCTCCTAATTTCAATCGATAAAAACGCAAAGCGACGATATCCTTAGAATTTTTCTAAGATACACAAAGGCAACTACTGAAAAGTGAAAAGGCATACAGGTGAAATACCCTATGCAATATAAACTTGTGCTTTTACTTTTCCGTTTTTCAGTCCATAAATATTTACTATGTGTATATGTATTAAGAACTTTACCTGTCCCTTGGGACTCAATTCCGGAGCGTATTTCCTCGACCGTCATGACACTGTCCTCAAGTCCATTATCCCTTGCCTGATTAAATGATAGTATAATTTAGTGAACAAGCAAAACATAAAGAATAGATCAACTAACGTTCTGTTAATAAGAGATACTCACAAAGCCTAATATCAAGTCGGCCCAATCTTGGATCCGATGCCATAGAAGCAAACATTTCCTATGACCTTTATCTAACCATTCAGCACGTCCTATCAAGTTTAGACAAGGGGCACATAAGCTATTAAATATCTAATAGTAATGTATCTAACAAGCAGATTAAAAAAAATAAGCAAGTTGGCACAATGATACAAACCTTCTGCAACTAAAGCAGATAGAAACGCCTCCCTAGCTTCATGACTTAGAGATCCTGCACCATCCAGAGCCAAAGTTAAGCAGGGCAACTATTGGACATTTACATTTTGCAGAGCAGAATTGAAACAAAGAAAACAAGACAAGGGCAATCTTGGTGTAACTTTTAGATTTAACGCTTGGTGCTTATTCAGCTCTACACAATAATTCCCCCCCCCCCCCCCACACACAGTCCTTTTCCATATTTATGCGAAGTAAAAACAACAAAGTAAACGCTTACTGTCGATAGCTGAATTAGTAAAGAGCGGAAAATCTTCATCCAGGGCAATTACAAATATCTTCTGAGTACGAGAGTAATCAAGTATGAGCTCCTTCCAAAGTTGGATCTGCTTCTCTCTCGTATCTCGTACTGGCTGCAAGCTGTGGTAGTAAACAGTCATTAACAGAACAAAATAAGATAAAGTTTCCATATTCATATGACTCAAAACATTTTGCATGTAGAACATTAGGCAACTAAAGCTCTTGTATAAGTACATCAAACCATATTTTCCATCGGGCAACTCGAGCATTTTGAAGCATTTATCATAATTCATTTCTTCTGCAAATACATTAAGCTCAACAACTATGCACTTTTTAAACTGTAATTTGGATTTTAGTAGAATACTAGTATTCCTGGTTTAGATTGCGAGGCATCCCATTAAAGGCAATTGTATTATTTGGATCATATTTTATTCCCAAATCACAATTCACAAATCATATTGCCTATAGATCCTAGTGTATCAGGATTTTCTAGCAACACTAACAAAAATCGACTTCGAATCAGCTCATAAAACAAAAAACTTCTCATCAATTGAATTCGATTCGATCTCAGATTTTCAGTCAAATCTAATCCGTAAGAATTAAGGCAAAAACACATGAAGAATAAGGTAGTTTGACACGAGTATAGAAAAGAGGTGCTTACGTGAAGTAAGGAGGATAGTTGAAGAAGTGAGGCAGCTTGAATTCACCCGACGTTTGCATCTCTGAATTTGAATTGAATGATCTCTTGTTCTGAATAAAAAATCCTCTGTAAATTCCAGTCGGGTCGGATTATTGAGGAACCGGAAATCGGTGAAGAGCACGGTAAAAATTAGGAAAGCGTTGGTTTACGTTTTGCGGCCTATTATTTACTAGATGGCCAGCCTTCTATAAGTTTTGGCACCGGTTTTCTATCGAACACGGTTCGCTTTCTGAGAGCGCAAATCGCGCTTTAGGAACACCAGAAAAGTTTACAGCTGATATTTTGACTTTTTGTTTCTGATATCCAGAGCCCACGGGTGTTGTTACTTGTTACGTGTTACGTTGTTAGTGCATACTGGAGTAGGAAACAAGAAGAGTCTAAAAGTCGGGGAGGACTAAACAAATCAAAGCCCATCCGCCATGGATGCCCAGGTTGCAATTCAGTCGGAGAAATTAAGTTATTTCCAATTGGTATTCTATATATTTTCGTTGTTATTTGTTATAAATAGATTAGAATCATCATCTTATCCGTAGAGATATAAACTCGAATAGGTTTAGTATTTATATTTCAAACTCTATTCAACTTAGAACTTTTTAAACCCATCACACTATGTCTGATTCTTTGATTCTTTAGTATATAAGCCGAGCAGTTTGTGTATTTTTAATTATGCTTTTATTCATGAATAAAAATATTTTCCGCAAAGTCATGATTCTCTCTCTTTCTAGTTGTGGTGCCGGCTAATCATGTTTCTGCTGTTTTCTTCCGTCGTTGTTACATTCATCAATCAACACGGCCTATACGTTCAGTTCACACGTACCAAGACGAACTATGCATCACGATCTTATGCTTTCAACAAGATCCCACCAGTTTGCAAAAAAGGGAATCGTAGACAATATAAATAAATTGACAAAAAGAGTATACGTAAACAATTCAAGAAAACAATAAGTATTATGTTTGTGTTCTTATGCATGAGAAGAAAAGGATAAACACCTAATTTAAACAAGAACGTGAAAATGGTAAATACCTAGTTTACGTCTCTTTCCAATTTAAATCGGTTATTTCAGTTTTGACTACTAACGAGACTAAATTCATGGTTCAGAGACAAATTCAGATTTGACTTGAACCGAATGTGTACCCGATCAATCCGGCCGGCGTGGTTACTCCTGGACGGACCCACACACGTCCCCACAGTATGATATTGTCCGCTTTGGGCCTGAGCCCGCACAAATTTTCTTTTGGAATCACCAAAAAGGCTTCATACCATGTGAGAGTGGTGGTATAACATATATACCCTTTATTCCACTCACCCTTAAGCGATGTGGGATGCGGGGTATTACAAACTACCCCCCTTAAAGGCTCGACGTCCTCGTCGAGCGCCTTAAGTGGTGGGGGTGACAAACTGACAATAACCTTTACCAACCGTCCACCTGGTGCGGGCTTTGGGTTGAACCTCGCTCTGATACCATTTGTAACGACCCGACCAATCCGGCCGGCGTGGTTACTCCTGAACGGACCCACACACGTTCCCATAGTATGATATTGTCCGCTTTGGGTCTGAGCCCGCACGGATTTGCTTTTGGAATCACCCAAAAGGCCTCATACCATGTGAGAGTGGTGGTCTAACATATATACCCTTTATTCCACTCACCCTTAAGCGATGTGGGATGCGGGGTATTACAAAGATTGTAACGTCCCAGATTTCAGAAGTTTAAAATGGTTGAGAACGCTACTCATACCATCAAGGTGCACCTTTTTATTCGGGAATCCACCTAGAAGAACTTCAGGGTTAAGCGTGCTTGCTCTGGAGCAATTCTAGGATGGGTGAGTCAGGGTGACCCACTGGGAAGTTCCCGATGCGCGCACGAGTGAGGACAAAGTGCGCGGATTAGAACCTGTGTTGGTCTGTGGGGCCAGCATATCACCCCAGAGAGCGCCCATGAGTAACCACGCCGGCCGAATTGGTCGGGTCGTTACAAATGGTATCAGAGCCTAGATCAACCCAAAGTCCGCATCGGGTGGACGGTTGGTAAAGGTTATTGTCAGTTTGTCACCCCCACCACTTAAGGCGCTCGACGAGGACGTCGAGGCTTTAAGGGGGGTAGATTGTAACGCCCCAGATTTCAGAAGCTTAAAAGGGTTGAGAACGCTACTCATACCATCAAGGTGCACCTTTCTTTTCGGGAATCCACCTAGAAGAACTTCAGAGTTAAGCGTGCTTGCTCTGGAGCAATTCTAGGATGGGTGACCCACTGGGAATTTCCCAGTGCGCGGATTAGAACCCGTGTTGGTCTGTGGGGCCAACATAGCACCCCGGAGAGCGCCCATGAGTAACCACGCCGACCAGAATGGTCGGGTCGTTACAGAATGTCCCCGCCCTGATCGAATTTTGTACATCCCTAGCTACGGTTTCTTTACATGGGCTTGGAGTATTGAACTAAGAGTCTAAAACATGGTCCCTCATAATTATCGTACCATATCTTAATTTTTCGACAATATACTAAACAAATAAACCGGTGGAAAATAAAAAACAACAATGCACGAAGCAAACTGAAAATATGATTTTTTTTTTTGTTATTTGTTTTTGAGTAAGTATTGTGAAAATCTTAATTTTACTAAACAAGATAAAAATGAACACCTGTTTATTTAGTATAAATTAAAAGAATATGTCCAACACTGTAGAAAATTTATGACTTTTATAAGAATTTCACTTTGTTTTTTTCCCTCTTACTTTATGGGTAAGCAAACAAAACAATGAAAAACAAATGTTTACCAAACATTACGGCTTATGAAATCATTTTATTTACTTTTATAATATAATTTTTTTATTAAAATAATTATCAAAATATTATTTTATAGTCAAAGTCATAAGAAGTTACTATTACAATAACATGGAAAGTATTATACAGTATATCAAATTTAAAAGTCAACAAAGTATTATAAAATACTATAGGATAAAGAAGTAGGGACATACACAATTAGTCAAAAGTGGCTAAAACATTATACATTTTGTAAATAGATGGAATTACTAAGCATCATAGTACAATATAAATAGGAGAGTTGATTAGTTGATGTCTATTTCATTTTAGTAATACAATTGAGTTTATTACTGTTAGCCATTGTTATGTGGTGAACCCGTGATAAAAATGACTGTAATTTTTTGAGGCCGTAAAGCTGAAGGGTTTATCAACATTCACGAGTGGCATGGGCTCTTTAATCCTTACCATCCAAAAGATCAATTGGTCTACAGGTATATATTTTATTATAAATAATTGTTTGATATTTTTTCCTTAATTTTCTTGATGTTCATGATTGGATATTTCGCGTTCCTATAAATTGAAATTGAATACCGAGACCAAAATATAATATTTTAAGGCGCAGTTAACAATTAATTTTTTCAAGCAATATATACTTATTATATAGACGAATACATTCGGCCATAGTATAATTAATGCGATGAGAATTATTGGTGTGCACATTGTCCTTCTTATTCAAGAAGAGAGCATTTTTTTTTTTTACAATTGGTCACCCATATTAAAACTGATATTTTCATTGTCTATCACATCATAAAACGGATTAATATCAATCAAACACAACAACTATCATTAGCCCGACCATAGTATTGCTTGAATAAAAGAAAAGTGATTCGCACTCCTCCAAACTGCTTCATTGATTCTAGGATATCAAGTAGCTGCAACACCGATTTCATGTTTAGGCATTGAAGAGCATATAATAAGTCAGTTTGTAGGATCCAACCGCTAGTATTATGATAAATTTATTCCAATTTTCTTCCTGTTCCAACTTTGGTATGATTTTATAATATAAGCTAGTATTATGGTAAATTTATTCCAACATTTCAAACTTGGTTTCTAGTGTATTTTCTATTATTACTGTTATTCCTTCTCTTTCCATATTAAATTAATTATTTTTAGAGTCTCATGATAAATTAATCAACCTAAAAAAAGTAACATTTTGATTATTACTTTATTATCTTCTACCCAATTTTAATTAATTCATACACTATGGAGTTAGTACAGTAGTTGAATTTTATTAATTTTCACACCTAAATAAAATGGATAATTAATTTAGGATGTGATATTATGGTTTGGTTTAGCAACAACTTCACTCCAGTGAGTGATGAACTCTAGTACTCTCTAATCATCATCAGTCAAATCTAATGTGAACCTATACTAAAGAGTAAAACACATTGATGAATGAGCATCATCACCATCATCAACACCAACACCACGCTAAACAACAAACATAATAAATCTCTGTACTCGTGTGGGGCCCTATTTCTTCACTCCCATCATCAATAATATCAACAACAGCAACAACAAGTCATACCTTCCTCCTCCTTCTCAGTCTTCTCAAGTCCAACAAAACATACATTGAATTTTATCTGTAGCCTTTTATTTACTACGGTACACCAAATTATATTACATACACTCCTCTTTGACTTCAAATTGTTAACACAGTATAGAAGATTCTTGTCCTTGTTAGATTAGGTCCTGTTTTTCTTTTTTCTAAACTCAAGCCCTCCGGCTTTTATTTGAACCCATAAAAAAGACAGCTGCCTTTGCTACTTACAGTAACAGTAGTACTACTAGTACTAGTAATTCTTATCTTTCTTTCCCCCATTTCCTCCTCACCGATTCGGTCACACGCTTTCCCTTTCTCAGGTACATACATGTGTGTAAAAGCTCTTTAATTTCCACTCCTTTGATGTCCTTTTTATCCAACAAAAAGTAGTCTTATGCTTTATGTAAAGTTTCGTTTTTTACTTCATGCCTTTTTTCCATTGACATTTGCTGATACGTACCTTTTACTTCAACAGCTTTGTAGAGTAGTTGATTACATATTCTCACAACTCTATGATTTTATTTATTACTGTTTTCCCCTGTAATCAAGTTCAATTTTGATTCTTTGCTCTACTTTTCTAATTTGCCAGTATTATTTTAACTTGTTTGATTTTAATTAATAGTCCTTGATTCTTCTGTGTTTGCTTTTCTGCATTTCTTTACAGCATTGGAACTTCAGTGATGTTGTGTATTGGATTTTGGTTTAGGTTTTTGGTTGGTAGCATAGCAAGTTATATAGTAGATAGCTAAGTTTTGCTTTGGGTTTTCATTTAAATGTGGTGAAGGTTATATTCAGTTGAATTCTGTTATACAGTAATACTTTCTTGAGCAAGTGGAGATTGAGGTTATAGAGTAGTGGAGATAAAATATATTGGTGTGAAGGAAGGAAGATGGATAGGAATGGAAAAGAGAATTGGAGGGAGATGATGACGAAAATGTTACCTCCTGGAGCTCCTATACCTGATGAAGAGGATATGGATTATTCTATAGCACTAGAGTACAATGGCCCAGCTGTGTCATATGACCTTCCTCAAGTGGAACCCCTTCATATGTCCCCGAATTTGATTCCAGTAGCCCAACCAGTTTCAGAATCTAGCAGAAGATCAGTGAATCATGACACAGCTCCTGTACTAGAACCGATTCCTTTGCCAGTGTCTCGTATCGCGAGGGTTTCCAGTCCGTCTAATCACAGTCCGAGGATGTCTGCCAGTTCGGAGTCTGTTGTGTCTGTTTTGCAGAATGCTGATTTTTCTTCCCCGTCACCTTCGGCTTCACCTGGTTCAGTGCATAGCCGGGGCAATAACGGTGACAGAGAAGGAAGGAAAGCTGCAGTGGTCACCTTTAATACGGTTGATATGTCCGAGAGGAGAGATATGGAAAAGCAAGTGTTTCCTGAGTATGTTGGTGTCACAAAAGAGAAGAAAAAGCGAAAGAAAACGAGATTATGTTATAGGTGTGGTAAGGGAAAGTGGGATACGAAGGAATCTTGCCTGGTGTGTGATGCTAAATATTGCAGTAACTGTGTGCTGAGAGCAATGGGTTCTATGCCAGAAGGCCGTAAATGTGTCACTTGCATTGGGGACCCTGTTGACGAGAATAAGAGATCTAAACTGGGGAAACATTCTAGGCTATTGTCGCGTTTGCTAAGTCCACTGGAAGTAAAACATATTATGAGAGCAGAAAAGGAATGTGCTGCTAATCAACTACGACCAGAGCAGCTGATTGTGAATGGGTATCCTCTAAAACCAGAGGAGATGGCGGAACTCTGGGGATGTCCTTTACCTCCGAAGAAACTGAAACCGGGGCGGTACTGGTATGACAAAGAATCAGGTCTATGGGGAAAGGTATAATATCTTCATCACACAGCTTGTATGTTTTATCATTTACTTTTTTCGAGGTTGCTTACTTTGCCTGTGCCTGTATCTGAAACAGGAGGGAGAAAAGCCTGATAGAATTATTAGTTCGAACTTGAGTTTTACGGGAAAACTTAATCCACATGCAAGCAATGGGAATACTGAGGTATTTGTCAATGGGCGAGAAATCACCAAGCTTGAGCTCAGAGTACTGAAGGTTGGTCCTTGTTCATGACTCTATTTAAGTAAAAGATTATTTCAGTTGTTTTCAATATCTACGTGAATTATTTGTGCTTACTCATGTAATGGATAATGCTTTGATATAAAGCAGTTTCTTTGTCATATTCATGTTCTGAGATAGCTTACAAATATCAATGTGTCTACACATTTTGTCTTAAGATCTAAAAACCTTCTGAACCTGTGTATATTCACTCCTAAACGATTTTAGACTTTCTGTAAGACTCTGTAGCATTGCTAAGGGTTAATTTTTAATCCCCACCCCTCAATCCTTTAAAATGACTAATTTAGTGCCTGTTTGGAAATACTTCAAATTATTGTGAAGTGATTAAAGTAGATTTGAGGTGAATCTGGCGGGTGTTTGCAGATGATAAAAAACCATGTAAATAGAGTAAGTTGCTAGAATCTGCAAGGTAGGTGATTCTGCTGATCCTAGCAGATTTCTGTTAAGTTGGAAGAATCCGTAACCTGTTTTTGCATATAGAATTTTCATTGATTTGCTTCAGAAAAGCTATAATTAGTTTGCAGTGATCTATTTGCAAACAGGCACTTGGTCAACAAATCTCTTTTGGCGGTATCCTTTCTGCATACTAGATTGCGAGAACGATCATCACATGAGATGTTAATATAGGAAAGACACGGTGTTTCTTTGTTTCCTTAACAAATGTTTATTCTTGCATATGCTAGTGGTTTCCATTCATTACCTTCAGTGATTTAAGCCGCCGGCTATCAACTTTGTTCTTCAGCCTAATCGTGTTCAAAGGACTGTTACTGTGTTTCAATTTTGGGGAATTCGTACCAGTACTAATTTTGTTTGTCGGTTTTCAGCTTGCAAATGTGCAATGTCCTCGTGATACCCATTTTTGGGTATATGATGATGGTCGGTATGAGGAGGAAGGTCAAAACAATATCAGAGGCAATATTTGGGAAAAGGTAATTCTTTGGAGATGTGAGACACATTTTGTTAACACTAGCATGTCTTTGAACTTTTAACCACAAAGGCTATCTAATATTCTAATTTCTCCAGGCATCAACCAGATTTATCTGCTCTTTGCTCTCCTTGCCAGTACCCCAAGGTCAGCCTCACAGAGACGAACCTAGCAATTATACTGCTTTACCAAATTATCTAGATCAGAAGAGGACCCAGAAGCTTCTTCTGCTTGGACTTCAAGGCTCTGGTACTAGCACTATATTCAAGCAGGTATGTGAAGAGATGTTAAAGTTTAGATCAGTTAGGTATATCCCCATCTTTAAGAAAATCGAAAATAAACTAGTTATCACCGTTGGTAGTCTGAGTAAGGAAGCCGAAAAATGGTTTCTTTTTATCGGGGACAAAGTTTTTCTAGGTTGGAAAATTTTGATTGATTTAGAAATTTGAGGTTCAGTATAACATTGGTTTCCAGTTTTCACTCTCCACTTGCACATAAGATTTGGCATTCTTACTTGTTTGCTCGTGTTTTGATTCTTTACTCTTTGGGATGTCGTATTTTTGCATAGTTGATGTTTGTCTTCTGGGGTTTATTGATTTCAACTAATTTTGTATAGCAAACTCATTGGTGTATGATCATTGTGTTTGGTAGATGTGCATGACCTGTTATTAAATGATTCCTTCCATTCATGGTTATTGTTTTCCTACCCTCTTTCTTAATCTTTCTTCTGCTTTTATCATCAGGCAAAATTTTTGTACGGGAGCAAGTTTACCCCCGAAGAGCTGCATGATATCAAGCTTATGATCCAAAGCAACATATACAAGTATTTGAGTATTCTTCTTGATGGCCGAGAACGCTTTGAGGAGGCGGCAATATCAGACATCAAAAGCTTAAATTCTGATGAACAGGTTTCTGAATCAGGTATTGTTCTGCTTACTTATCTCTGGTTTGCTGTGCCTGTATAAGAGCAGCTGTTATTTTTGTTCTGTATCCTTCTGCATTTCTGCTTGCTATCTCTGGTTTCCCGTAATTTTAGACTTGTAGCATTACTGTTCTATGTGAAATTATCAATGAGGAGCGCTTTGTTCAGTCTATCATTTCCCCCCCCCCCCCTCAACTTTTTACTGGAACTGATATTGAATCTCATGTAGTGGAAGGCGTTGATGAAAATGGATGCAACCAATGCATATATTCTCTCAACCCAAGGTTGAAACATTTCTCAGACTGGCTCCTTGATATCATAGCCACGGGAGACTTGGATGCGTTCTTTCCTGCTGCAACGCGTGAGTATGCTCCACTTGTTGAAGAAGTATGGAAAGATCCTGCTATACAAGAGACGTACAAGAGAAAAGATGAACTTCATTTCCTACCGGATGTGGCTGAGTACTTCTTAAGCAGGGTAAACATTCTTCTTAATCTTTTTTTGTAGCTGTTGATTGTGTCTTTACCTGTCTGATCCTATAACTTATTCATCAACCTGCTGAAAATATCAAACTCTGTAGGCAAAAATGTGTTTCGCCCCCTAAAGTTTGGCATTCTGTATGAAGTATTGCCACCTCGTGCAAGAGACCAAACTTTTGAGAGCAAACAGCCTTTTTTGTCAACTTTCTAATACATTAGATGAATTATCTCCTGCTACATGTGCAATGTTGTCGACCAAAACATCTAATTCCCAGTGATAATGATTACTGTTTCTTATTTGAATTACTGAGGGGGTGAAACAAGATTTATCTCACATAATATCGTAATGTCATGTTTAGCAGCTGTTTTTGCATAAAGTGCTACCCTGGATGTTTACCTGAACATCAATTTATTCTGCAGGCAGTAGAGATATCAAGCAACGAGTATGAACCTTCAGATCGAGATATACTTTATGCTGAAGGGGTGACTCAAGGGAGTGGATTGGCTTTTATGGAATTTGCCTTGGATGATCGTAGCCCTATGTCTGAAACATATGCCGACAACCTGGACGCTGTACCCCCTCCTCTGATCAAGTAAGCATCTTTTATGTAACATTACTGTTATGTTTATTTTTCTATGAATCTGGTTTGCGCTCCACTAGAGTATGTTGTGTGATTTGTCATATATTGAGAGTTGATGTTGCAGAGTATCATGAAACGGAAATACGAGTACTTTTAACAACTGTTGAGAATAAAATGCATTGTTCTTCTTGAAAAAATAACCTCTGCCTTAATATTTCCTCCACCAGGTATCAACTCATCCGAGTAAACGCAAAGGGACTGAGCGATGGTTGCAAGTGGGTGGAAATGTTCGAAGATGTTCGTGTAGTGGTATTCTGCATTGCATTAAGTGACTACGATCAAGTATGGGTGCCCCCAGAGAGCAGTGGCAGTGGGACGCTTCAGAACAAGATGATTCAAAGTAGAGATCTTTTCGAGAGAATGATCAAGCATCCCTGTTTCAGAAACACCCCATTCATTTTGATCCTAAACAAGTATGACATCTTCGAGGAGAAGATCAGCCGCATACCTATAACAACGTGTGATTGGTTCAAGGACTTCAGCCCCGTTCGAACCTACACCAACAACCAATCCCTAGCCCACCAAGCCTACTTCTTCATGGCCATGAAGTTCAAGGAACTCTACGCTTCTTTAACAGGTCGAAAGCTGTTTGCCTGGCAAGCTAGGGCGAGAGACAGGTCCACTGTTGATGAGGCGTTTAAATACATAAGGGAAGTGGTGAGATGGGATGACGAAAAGGAAGAGAACGCGTATGGTGGTGGTGCTGAGGACTCGTTTTACAGCACGACGGATGTGAGCTCACCTCCGATCATCCGACAAGAGTAGAGCATAGCGTAATTCCCGAGACGGTTTAGCTTGGCCCAGAATAAAAGGATTGATTTACAAGTGCAAATGACATTGTAAATAGTTGAGGAAAAAAGAAAGAAGAGAAAATAAAGTTTGATTCGGAATTTGTTTTAGCAATAGTGGTCTTGACTCTTGAGGGCATTCTGAACAATGCTCAGGTTTCTACAGTTCATGTAGAAGCGACTTGTTTGTATCATGTGTTTAAGGGAAGTTGCAATTTTCTGAAAGTTGAACACACATGAAGCCTACTATGCATATATTTGTCTTGGCTAGTTATCAATTCTAATTCTGTGAACAAGCCCATCATCCATCTCTGAGTTTGGCTGATTTTTTCCAGACGCACGTGACTTGCACGGATGATTGATACTTACTATAGGTGAAAGAAATTAGTGGCCAGAAATAGATTTGATATGTGAAAAACTTTTCCATGTTGTCCCATAATCCGACAGATTACTATTTCATCCATTCACCTTGTACTATCTCTTTCATCGACCGTCATCCTATTTTCCTGTTAACCCATTATATGCACCTAAAATTTCCATGTAGTTTCCTCTAACAATAAAACAGTTGCATATATCGTCATTATGCTCACACTACATTTCAGGGGCGCCCGCCTCCGTGTTCCCGAATGCCTCCGGAACCATGCCAAGTTGAGTCGTCTATCCCTTTAAAAAATCTTGTTAGGAGTTAACAGTTAAAGAGTAGATGATATCCGACTTATCTGTATATTGCAACATCCTCTCACAAGTGTGAGATATTCTACTAAAACCGCACATAACAAAATTTCTAGATATCCAACTAGTGGTTAATCTTAACAACTAGTCTGCATTTTCTTTACCTACGTAACTTGTTAGATTTTGATTAGCGGCTTTGTTTTTTGCTGTCGAATAGTAAAAAAACAACAATATCATCTTACATACAAACGTGAAAACAATAAAAAGTAGAAAGTACGAGTAGTCATCGACCTTGTTCCTTAAGTAGCCTATCAGATTGTCACATAAAATCAATTTCATACTACTTTGTGACTATCTTGAGTACTACTACAATTTAATTTTAAAAGCAAAATATGAATCGGAAGCCACTCACAAATCTAATACATTATATATATACTACGTACCTAAATACAATTGTGGTTTCCAGGGAACTTTGGCGTCAAAATAAACCACCTGTTTTCTTTTACGAGAAATTAATATAAAATAAATAATAAAAATAGACAGTGCAGATTTTTGGGATCCATCTTGTCATGCTCGTGAATACATCTTCAAAAGGCTCCACTAGGTTTCTACTTTTGCGTAATCACACAAGGAAAATTAATTAAGATTAAATTTAAATAAAAACCAATTTTGTAAATGCATGTGACCTTTCGAGTCTGTGAAAAAATAGTCTCAAAGTTAATAATCTTTTCACTCTATAATCAATAAAATCCATCTTAAGCTAGATGCCACATTTAATTTAGTTTTAGATAGGTAGATTTAACATAATGTGGAAAATGGTTAGAAAAAGTGCACATGAGTTTAAATCATAACAAAGAAATAGAACTACAACATAACATTTGTATTGAAACATACATACATGAAATATATGTAACATTTGATCCAAGATGGGTGAATATATATAGTATATAATCTTGGGTTCGAATGTGATTAAATTTTCAATTAAGTTTATATCTTAAATGTTGCATGCATGTGTCACTCGGCCAGTAGAATTTGTCGGGAATTTGTAGGGTTCGAGTATCATTAACATATTCACATGATTTTCTCCATTTATTTATTATTTTTGTATTTATCATTTTCAATCATGTAAAAGATATTATTTGTAACGCTCAAGAGATTCAGAGGCTTAAACGGATTGATGCTACTCATATCAATAGGATGCATCTTCCTTTTTGATAATTCGTCCAAAAGAACTTTAGAGTTAAGCGAGATTGGCTCCAAACCAATTTTGGCATGGGTGACTTATTAGGAAATTTCTGGTGCACGCACAAGTGAGGACAAAATGTGCGGGAAAGAACACGTGTTGGTATGTGAAACCAGCATATCACCCATGAGAGCGGCCACAGGAGTAACCGCGCCGATCTAAAGGGTCAGTACTTCGACTCATTATCATCCGGGTCCTATTAATTATACAAATGATTAACACAAATATTAACATAAATGCTTTTAGTACACTAATTCAAGAGAACATTTTTTTAAAATTTAATCATATAAATGATGACTAAAAAAAGGAAACCGTAGTAATTGGATTCCACATGTAACAATTAGGTACATATGGATCGGACTGTGCCAAAGAGGAAGTGGCGGTACGAGTCGAGAGATGCACAATTGGGATATCCTAACTTGCATACATCACCCCCGCAATAACCCAATAACCCTTTCAATTACCGAATGGTAACGTACTAAAAACTTTTCTCATATATCCAATTCATTTGTTTACGTTAAATTTGTAGGCTCTATAGGTTGGTTTATTTATTTATTTAAATCATAAGATTAGCTAAAAAATAATGAAGTTAATTTCTCTTTCCGGAGAATCATTACTAGCTGAGCCTGAGCCGCGTTCTTAACCTTGTGTAGCTTATTAGTTTGTGAAACATAATTATATCAACCATCTTCTAAATATTTTATAATTATAGGTTCACGTTCACCTCATTCAATCTCTTTATAATAAATAATATATAGACGACTTTGCATCCTAACCAAACTATCGCGGAAAATTACAAAAAAACACAAGTCACCGTCCGATGTTGACTCCGGCATTCTCTCTCTCCTCCAAAGTTAACATCCAAACACGGCCTTAACTATTTAATTTTTCCTTTTTCTTTATTTTCTTTTCTTTTTTCCGTTTTTCTTTATTTCCTTTTTTCTTTTTCTCTTTTCTTCCTTCTTTCTTTCTTTTCTCATTTTTCTTTTTACTTTTCTTTTTAAAAACCGAACTCCGGTACCGGAGTTACACAACTCCAATCGGAAAGCTGTGTAACACAGCTCCGATTGGAGCTGTGTTAAGCTCCAATCGGAGCTTAACAAAGCTCCGATTGGAGCTTACCACAGCTTCAATCGGAGCTTAAAAAAGCTCCGACTGGAGCTTTGAAGAGCTCCGATCGGAGCTCTTCACAGCTCCGATCGGAGCTGTGAATGAGCTTCGATCGGAGCTCTCCTTCTTCCGAACCTTTTTTTTTTAGTATTTATTTTTTAATA
This sequence comes from Plantago ovata, assembly GCA_028274465.1. Taxonomy (NCBI): domain Eukaryota; kingdom Viridiplantae; phylum Streptophyta; class Magnoliopsida; order Lamiales; family Plantaginaceae; genus Plantago; species Plantago ovata. The sequence goes on along the minus strand of CM051455.1, from coordinate 21,611,628 downwards.
ATAAAAAAAGTAAAGGAAAAAAATAGAAAATTATTTGGGACTATTTTGAAATTTAATTTTTGTAGGGGTTTGTTTTAAAATAATTTTGTAGACTATTTTGAAGTATATTTATATTACATGGGTTAATTTCTAATTAGTTTGTGTTAATATTGTAAAAATTAAAACATTTGGGGTAAATTTGTAATAATCAAAACTTAATGTTGTTTGACATTTTTCATGATTAGAAATTTCGGCGGGGGCGAAAATGTCATTTCCATGCCTTAGAGCGTAGAAAGTCAAATTCGTGGGTTCATCTGTAATTAGTAGGGGGGGTGTATGTAATAAAAAATATAGGTGGACTAATCTGTAATAGGTGAAAATAACAGGGGTACCAAATGTAATAGCCCCTAATATATACTAGGATAATCAGTTCGTATTTCATGGTTCCATTCGCTTAGTTACCAGAATTTTTGGACCCAGTGATCCAGTGCAGGTACAATTAAATTTTTGTTGAAATTTTAAAAGCAGATTACAGGTCAGATGTGAACAATCAACAACAACATAGTTAAGACGAATCGAAGAAAGACGACTCAAGAAAGAAAAGTAAAGATCGCCAGATTAAGTTGTACACATTGAGCTTTGTATGTTGTACTCTAGGGATGAGAGTATTACTCTCTGGATAGAAAGTAGTAGTACTTCCCCTGTTTCTCTATAAAAGGAGAAACTGTAGACTAGACTTTCGTTCTCTTCCATTCTCTTTACATTTTTCTCTCCTTCTTTGAACGATTGTACTGTAATTTTCTCTTTCAATTCAATACACTGTACAATTTATTATATGGTATCATCGACCCGATAATCGATTCCGGCCAACGCTTTCTGTTCAACTCAACTTACTCCGGTTGGTTTTCTCTGCAATTCACTCCGATTGCACTTCTCTCGTTGTCATTTCTCCCAAAATCCATGGCTGAGACGTCTTCTCCAAAAAATAACGATAGGAATGGCTCCGATGATCTGCACAACTCTTATGATAATGCAAGGCGATCAACTCGAAGAGTCTCCGATGATCTGCACTGCCTTACTTCCATCATCCATCGGATTAACTTGGTGTCTCGATCGTGATGCAACCGCTAATTGCTTCGAATTACTGTGTCAGGTCAAAGAGCATTCTCATGGCTCTTTCTGTCAAGAATAAGAGTTGTTTCATCGATGGTAAGATCTCTATCCCTAAGAAAGATACTGAACCAGATTTTTATGAGGCATGGATGAGAGCGAAAAACTTGGTTTTGATATGGCCTTTGAATTCTTGTTCTGATGAAATTCTCCATAGTGGTCTTTCTTTTACTATTGTTCGTGATCTTTGGCTTGAGTTGCAAACAAGGTTTATTCGTGGTTTATTCGTAGTGATGGTCATAGGGCTTTGACATTAGAGAGGTCATTAGGATCTATGAAACAAGAAACATGTCTGTCTCTTCTTACTATGCAAAATTCAAGAGCGTTCGGGACGAGTATATCAGCTTGCGTCCGATTCCTAAATGTACGTGTGGTGGGTTAAAAGAGATGCAGAAACTTCAAGAAAGGGATCCTGTCATCAAATTTCTAGTAGGGATTAATGACACATATGTGAATATGAGGAGCCAGTTAATGATGCAGTCTCCAGTGCCTAGTCTTTCTGCAGTCTACTCAGTTGTGTTGCAAGAAGAGAGCCAAAGGGGCTTGCAGGCAGGTGTCAGTAATTCTAGCCAGGACAGTACAACTATGGCGGTTCAACAAGAGTCACAAGGGTCAATGGCAATTCTGGATTCTAAGAATGTTTATTACAAGGCTGCTGCTAAGGACAAGAATAGGCCCAAGTGCAACTACTGTGGATTCACTGGCCACACTGTAAAGAGTTGTTACCAGATCATTGGTTACCCTCCTGGTTGGAAGGTCCTAAAGGACAAAGGAAACTCTCTCAGAATCATACATAGAGTCAAGCACATGCTGCATAGAACTCTTCTCATTCTGCTAACCAGTCATCTGCTCAGCCAATTGCGATTGATGATATGTCTCCTGAATTGTACACTCAATTCATCCAGTTTACAATGTTCTAGGCACAGATGTCTAAGAACACACCTTCTACCGGTGGTCATCACTCTGTAGCTGTTGCAATTTCTTAGCACAATCATGTTGATCACACACAGACATCTCAGGCTGTCAATGGATCTCAGTCAGGTACAATGACAGGTTATGCACTTGCTTCTGTTAACTTGAATAATACAAAATGGATACTTGATGCAAGTGCAACTGATCACATGGTGTGTGATAAATCTTTGTTTACATTTCCACTGAGAGAAGTAAATGCAATTGCATCACATATCCAACATGGATCAATTGGTGGTACATATTGACAAAACCACTAGCCCTGCCATTATTCACCAGATTCATCTCCAAGTTTGGCATTTTAAACATCCATGCACAACTTGCGGGGGATGTGAACAATCAACAACAACAAAGTCAAGACAAATCGAAGAAAGACGACTCAAGACAGAAAAGGAAAGATCGCCGGATTAAGTCGTACATTAAGCTTTGTATGTTGTACTCTAGGGATGAGAGTAGTACTCTCTGGATATAAAGTAGTACTTCCCCTGTTTCTATGTAAAAGGAGAAACTGTAGACTAGACTTTCATTCCCTTCAATTCTCTTTACGTTTTTCTCTCCTTCTTTGAACGATTGTACTGTAACTTTCTCTTTTCAATTCAATATACAGTACAATTTATATCAGAGGCGGGCAATGTTTTGTGCAAAATTATTCATAAAATTATATTTATTGAAAACAGGGAGTGATCTACGAAAATATTTATAATACTTAACTGAAAATAATGTTCTTGTAAAATGTAATTAATCATAGGGAATATTACATCTACCTCCCTCACTGGAAGCTCTAATCATAAATGTTCCCTCGCTAGTTCAACAATTACATCCAACCCCTTTTTCATCCTTAACCGTTGACCAACTCATTCCTTTCTCTTCAATTTGACAAAACAAACAAGCCCTTAATTTTACAAATTATTTTTCCCCATTTCATTTTTTTTTTTTTTTTGACAATTTTTTTCCTTCTTCTTCATCTTCTTCCAGTGATCGGAATCCGATTGCAGCCCGACCGGAGCTGCAAGCAACTCTGATTTGGAGCTGCAACAGCTCTTGGTTAGAGCTGTTTGCAGCTCCGATCTGGAGCTACATACAGCTCCCGACCGGAGCTAACAGCTCCGGAGCTAACAGCTCCGGTCTGGAGCTGTTTGCGGCTCCGATTTAGAGCTGCAAGCAGCTCCGATTCGGAGTGGCAAACAGCTCTAGATCGGGAGCTGTTGCAGCTCCCGATCTAGAGCTGTTTGCCGCTCCGAATCGGAGCTGCTTGCAGCTGCAGATCGGAGCTGTTGCAGCTCCCGATCTAGAGCTGTTTGCCGCTCCGAATCGGAGCTGCTTGCAGCTCCCGATCTGGAGCTGTTTGCCGCTCCGAATCGGAGTTGCTTGCAGCTCCAGATCGGAGCTGTTGCAGCTCCGATCGGGCTGTTACCGGAATCCGGTGGTAGCTAGAAGAAGAAGAAAAAAAATAAAAAAACACGTGTCGTGCACGTGCAAAGGAAGCTTGTTTGGATGTTGAGAAAATCATATTTCGGAAGGAGCCTTAATTCAGAGAAAGTCAAGAGCGTGGGGCTCAATGTAATTGATTTGATCTAAGGAGGGAACCTATATAATTGTTAATCTAACGAGGGAAGATATGTAATAAGTTAATCTAACGAGGGAGGTGGATGTAATTTGCCCTTAATCATATTACTAATTGTTACACATTAAACACTACGACAACAATAAAAATAAATATATTAGCGAAAATCAATTATATTTATAGTTGCCGCCCATGGTCAATAGTGGAGTGTGTACACGTTCACGATGCATTTACACAAATACAATTGCCAAAAAGAATATTAAAGTATATAACTAAAATAAATAAATATGTTTGTTAAACTATGGAGTACAAGCTGTTTATGTGTGGCTGGAAATGAGCCATCGAGTTAATGTTTATAAAAAGCACAATTTTAAAGTGCTTTTTATTTTATTTTTGTTTGATTGTTTTCTTGATAATTGAACTTACACATTATTTCTAACTTAACTGATCAATTGATCATCCTAAGATGAGAAGAAAAAAAATCTAGATGTGTCGGTTAATGTCTCTTAATTTATCTAAAAATTCAGTTTAATTTGAAATGAGTCCTCATGATCAAATCATTTCCAATTGATAGTTGAGGCTTTATCTATCATATATTATAGTTGTAAATAGCAACCACATAGTAGAGGTTGCTAGTGGATATGTTAACGTGGCAATCAAAATTACTTACCTAGTGTTTGGTACCTTGTGTTAGCGTAATAATAACTATAACTACTAATATTGTTAAATCCCGTACGGAGGTCATTATTGCACTTCAAATTGTGGAGCATTTAGCACGTCATATAGCTAGCAACTAAACTCCACTTTTAAGATATATACTAAACTTAAACTTAATTAGTATAAAAAACAATTAAACAAATTTTATCAGAATTGAATTAGTTTTTAAATGAAAAAAATAGAGTGCAAGTAATTTGCCTGGTTTCGTAATCAATGGCTTGTTCCTAAGTACTTTCATTGATATATTATAAATATAATTTCAAGCAACATATTAAAGCTGAAGTTACACGTTTCTCATTATCAGAATGTAGCATACTGACTGGTAATGTTGGAAACAAATACGATGATGATGTCAAAATTCTGTGTGAGAGGCCCCATATATATACATACAGTAAATAAAATGATCTGAGGGACCAACGCACTGCATGCATGGGTGCAATCGCGTGGTATCGATCGATCACACCACCATGTCACTCGATCGAGCTAGCGGGTTAATTAATTACTGATCAAGTAATTAACCTGCCTTTTACAAAGACGAGGCAATTAATCAATCATGTAATGTACGTAATGGCAAACTGTGGACTAATAATATGCATGGAGAAAATAATTGTAGGTAACTAAAAAATAATTATAGGTAATTCTTTTTTAAACTAACAAATTTAACTACCGTATGCTATTACTCCAATTCGAACTTCTAACCTATCACACTGTACTTTAACACCTTTTAACTTTTGACCACTTTTTATTAACTTGATGAATTGGCTACTAGCCTACTACACTAGCACATGTAAGGTTGTCGTAAAATTGATTATTACCTGCATAGACCATGTATAGTCGGACCTAAAAAAGCCACCATGGATTGTTTTCCACTATAATTTTTCATGTTGCTACAATAATATCTCATTGCATATTTGCATGCAGTGTCCTCCAAATATCTCTATTGCAATAATTAATTTATTTGCACACGAAAATCATTGGGAAATATATATAATTGGAAATGATCGATTATTTGAAACTATCCGTATATATATAGTATTTCTTTCTATACAGGGGCGGAATCAGAAATTATTGTTAGGGGGGCGAACATCATTTTTTGAAAGTTCGGGGGACGAAAAGTTGAAAGATCATAAAATATCCCTTTAAAATTTTTGAAAAATCGTATACTCCTTCTAAATTTTTTTTTTTTTCTGTTTCTATATATCACCATCCACATGATTTATTAGGACGTCAGAAAACAAGGTAATAATATAATACTAAAAAGGAACAAGTAAACGTTCTTTTGTATATTCCATAATTCCAAAATGAATTAAAAACGTGCATATATTACGTCGTGGCATGTAATTTTAACAACTCAAACAGTAATTGTACCATGTTACACAAGCTAGCTTAAATTAAATAAATTAACTACATAGAAAAGTTAATTATTAATTACTTATATGGTCGTTGACTTAATAAGAGCGTTACAACAGCAGTAACCTAAATCTCACGTACATACATTCCCTTGAAATTTCAACCTTCCAGGCATAGAGGAGCACGTACTATTTTCTTAATTATACAAATATATAGTATTATTTAATGTAATATAATTAATTAATTTAAAACATTAACATCGATCTCCTCTCACAATCGATCTGTACGTAACGCAGAGAATGGAGTTTGTTGTTTTTTGAATATATATGTATGTGTGGCGTATGATGAATAAACATGTAGGAACAGATTCACGTTTGTGCCGCAGGTTCCACATATCTTGTAAGATCAGATCAGTAGATCTACCAAGATCCTTTTTCTATCACGTAGTACATATATAATATAGTTGGTATGAAAAATTACGTAGATTTAACTTTTAATTTGTGGAAAGATAATTTTTATATATTAAACCTAATCAAAACGTGGCTCTTTAATTTGACCAAAAATGGTATTTGTTCCACATGATATACTGTCATGGAAAGAGACTCGTAAATCTTATCACCACGTACATCTCACATGTTTTGACATTTATCCACGAATGCGTAGGCCTGGTTCATAGCACCTTAATAGCGAGCTTTTTTGTTATTTTTTTAGAAAACCTTAGTAGTAGCTAGCTAATGATCATGTTCTTGATATATACCACAAATATATTTACTAAAACTTGGGAAATACGGAAAATAATTAAGTACCCGACCCATGAACTCCGAGTCTCATATTTAACCGGGACAACCTGGTTGACCTGAGGTTTGAAGATAAGAAGTACAGTATCCAATGAATGGCTTTTTAAGTTCTGTGTTAACAACAATTTGTTTTTTTTTTCTTTCTCCAATTTGTCAATGTACATTGGGTAGTTGGGGAAGGGCTCTGTATGTACTCACGCAAGCACACTCACATGATCATCATCATAAATATATAAATGTAAGAGACAAATTAAACAATTCTATGCTCCACCAAGGAAATCTATCATAGGATAACTGATATAAATTATATAATGACATAAGCTTATAATTATAAGCGCATATATACTATACTAGCACTGGTGTGATATGCAGAACAAGTGATTGCTTTTTTACACATATACAGTAGCTAGCTAGCCTTTTTGAAAACCACTTGTGTCCAAATTAAATTACACCAAAAGATAAGGAATAATTAATAGTAATTAATTATATACTATACACCAAAATCTTGTTTAACGAACTTCATCATATAATAATATATACTTCATGTAAAAGTAAATCAAGAATTCATTTTTTCCTCATCTAGCTAGAAATGACCCTTTGTCCTCTTCAAAGGATCACAAGCTGATGCAATTGCCTAATTTCCCTCCACTACTTATACACCTCACCTCTCTACATTCTCAACAACTCACTCTCCCACATTTCTCTCCACACACCTTATTACAATTTCCAAGTTAGCCTACACTACAATGGCTAGCTCACAAGTCGAGTCGAGTCGAGCTAGAGCTATGTGGCGTCGCTGCCTAGCCTCTGCATTTCGCACGGCCTTGGCATGCATCATAGTTGGCGTCGCCACCCTCTATGGTCCCAAATCCATGACTAAGCAAGTAGCATTCCCCGCGTTTTCTTACGTGACGGTTATACTTATCGTTACGGATGCAACATTAGGCCACACTTTTCATTGCTGCTGGCTGGCAGTTATCGCAACCGTGCAGGCAGTTTGTCCTGCTATACTCAGCTTGTGGCTGATTGGCCCTGAACGGCTGAGTGCTAGTACTACAGCTGCGGTTGTGGGGATAAGCGCGTTTATCGTGGCCTTACCGGGGAACACTCACTTGGTATCCAAGCGGATAGCACTTGGACAGCTTGTGATTGTGTATGTTATTGGGTACATTAATGGGGAACGAACGGAACCGATTATGCATCCGGTTCACGTGGCTGCGAGCACGGCACTTGGAGTGGCGGCTTGTGTTCTTGCTCTCTTATTTCCATACCCAAGCTTGGCATTTTATGAGGTAACTAATGCTTGCATGAAAATATGATGTATACTTTTGCATGAAGTTTGCACTGACTGACTGTATGTTACGTGTGGATGAATTTCGACCACAGTATCTATCTGTTTTAATAGAAATGAATACACCATTGCCACTATAAGAGTACCAAGAAAGCAAATTTTGTTAATCTAGTCAAGAAGTTAAGTTTTTAACATTTGCTTACATGAATTCAGGTGAAGGAGAATTGCAGACTGTACATCGAGAATTCATCCAAACGGTTGAATTTGTTCATAAAGTGTTTTTCTGCTGAAGAAATGACATTGCACAAGGCATTAATTTCACAAGCCAAGTGTTTGGACACCGCAGGCCGAAAGCTTCTTCATAACATAAAATCGAAACAGGTAAGAACATGCATGTGAAGCTTAACAGTATTAAAGATTCTGTTGATTAATTAATATGTGAACAAAATTTCTAATGAAACAATTTAATACAGGAAAGTATGCATTGGGAGATATTTCCAATCAGGCTCTTCAAATCCTACAACACGAATCCAGGCGAAAGATTGCAGGCTCTCGAGATAGTCTTAACTGGAATGGAAATCGCTTTAACAAATTGCTCCGAAATCCCTGTTAGCCTAATGAATCCAGAGCTTAAAAATGATTTAACTCTTGTTGAGGACAAGATTTTAAACCAAGTCAAGTCCATGACACTTGAAAACACAATTCTTCCTCAATCAGATTCAGAGAATGAACCGGAGTTTCTCCAAACACTTCAAATAAGTAACACTCTGTCAATAAAAGATTTACCCTCTCTTTTCTTTGTATTCTGCTTGAAACTCCTTCACCCAAAATCTAAAGCCGATTCAGCTAATGTTTCTTCCAAACCAGGCCCGAATGACAGTTCTGATAAGGACAAGTTCTTATCAAATGTATGGACTTATGTTCCTGGCAAAGGAAGACTAATGCCAGCCCTGAAGTGCTCGCTTTCGTTGGGATTCGCCGTGCTGTTTGGATTGATATATAGCAAGGAGAATGGATTTTGGGCGGGGCTTCCAGTTGCGATAAGCCTTGCATCATCCAGAGAGGCTACATTCAGAGTTGCAAACATCAAAGCTCAGGGGACAGTTCTTGGAACCGTCTACGGAGTAGTTGGTTGCTTTGTTTTCGAAAGATACGTGAAAATAAGGTTCGTTTCTCTCCTCCCATGGTTCATCTTCTGCGCATTTCTGCGCCAAAGCAAAATGTACGGGCAGGCTGGTGGTATCTCAGCTGTTATAGGGGCTGTACTAATCTTAGGCAGGAAGAATTTTGGCACTCCGAGCGACTTTGCTATTGCCAGGATAGTAGAGACGTTCATCGGTCTATCTAGTTCCATCATGGTGGATATGCTATTTCAACCGACTAGAGCATCTGTTTTGGCCAAAGGAAAGCTTTCCATTAGCCTTAAAACGTTGCACGAGTCGGTCAGGTCGATGACTCTTTCCTCTTGCGAGAGGGCAGAGTTCGAAGGGAGCCGAAACAAGTTGAAGTTTCAGGTGAATGAGCTTGGAAAGTTCATTGAGGAAGCTGAGTTGGAGCCCAACTTCTGGTACTTGCCTTTCCATAGTGCTTGCTACACTAAGCTAAAAGGGTCATTGTCAAAAACTGCGGATTTGTTGCTCTTTCAGAGTCATGCACTCAGATCTCTGGAACAAGAGTCAAGAAAGATGGAAAGTAAGTTGTGGAAAGAGGCTTTTGTGAAGTTAGATGCTGATTTGAAGCTTTTGAGAGATGCTGTTTGCTCTGGGATAAAGTGCTTTCATGAGGTCAGTTTGGTAAAATCGGTTGCGGTGCTCGAGAAAGAGTACGAGAAGAGGAATAACTCTATTGATCTTGAAATGGGAAAGTCTGGTAGTTCAAGACAAGGTGCAACACATTGGTCAAAAATGGATGTTGATGATGAGATGGAGAGAAGCACAAGCTCTTTTCTTCAACATATGGAAGAAGTTATAAAAGATGAGGTGAATATGGGAATAGTATTGAGCTTGAGTGCAATAGTGTTTTGCATGAATGGGATAGTAAGAGAGACCAAAGAGATTGAGAAGGCAATGAAAGAGCTTGTACAATGGGAGAATCCTTCAAGCCAAGTGGATTTGCATGGGATTTCATGTAAAATAGATGCCTTGGCAAAAGTGTAACAATTCAATTGATTCAAGTACATGATGATTGACAACAATGTATACAAGATTTGTTGTCTTCTCTAATTTGTAACTTTTGAGTGTTGAGTTTTTTTCACTTGATAATTAACAAGCTAAACAAAGCTAGTTTGTGGCAATTTAAATAGTTTTGAGTTCCATTTAAATAAATGATTGATGTTACGCTTTAAAGAATTAACTGATGTCTTATGTTTGTGTAGTGGGACATCAGATTCATGTAAATAAAGACAAAATTTAGCAATGGACAAGTATATATAAATAAAAATCTTATTAATTCAATGAAGATTAAAATATAATATTGTCAAGAACTAAGGAATTGTAAACTTATTAAGATCCCAATTACTAATCCAGCTTGCCCTTGGAGTTGGAGTAGTTGTTTATTAATCCTGCTGATATAATTTGGTGAGCCTGCAGCCTCTATGCGCTAATATGATCAATGAGAACATCTATCTCATCACCTTCGGCCATTTTCAACTGGAAATGCAAACAAACAAGTTCAAAGAAAAAAATATATCCCTAGCATCTAAAAACCCGAATTTAAGAGAGAGTCATTAGTGACTAGTGAGTCACCTCTTCCGGAGTCTGCCCGGGGCGTAGACAAGATCCATCATACACAAACCTCATAGTGCCATAATCTTCATCTTGTTTAATGCAGTAAGCATGCATGAGCTTTTGGAACTGAAGATCCTTCTTAATTCGGAAGAATATCACGTTCTCATCCTGCAACATATGATGATAAGATTGAGGTTTAATTGAAGTATAGGCTGTATAGCTAGCTACTTAGTATATAGATGAAACAAATTAACAAGGCAAAAAGATGCACCTGGTTCTTGACTTTGAGACCGATGTGTGTCGACTTCTTCTCTTTCTTGACCCGATCACCCATATTTGTAAATTTATTACTCTTTGAACTGATCTTCTTCGATTCCTGGTGTGTTTCTGTAACTGCGTACAGAGCAACTTATATACAGGGCAGGGCTGAAAGCTGCCAGTTCAGTTTATAGCCAAATACGTTGGATTTTGTATCCGGTGAGATGCATGTTTGGGTAAAAATTAAATTCATTTTCGTTTCATGGAATGTCAAAGAAATATATACTGGGCAAGGCAAGGGACCATAATTAATAGTAGTAATAATCAACGTTCAGTTGTCTTCTTATTTTATATGTATGAAGTAAGTAATAAAGGAATAATCAATCCGTATACATGAATTCTTGAGGTCCAGAAATGAATCCTTAAAATGTGGTAATTTAATTTCCTACTGTAGCTGTTATCAAGTTGCTCATTTGCTTGCGCAGAACGCTAGCCAGGATAGTTTTGGTCATGTTCTACCTTTTCAATGCCCGGATGTAATCTGACGTTATTGATTTAGTAATATATTGATGATTTGGTTCTCAATTTTTTTTTTCCTACTGTAGCTATTTCATGAGAAAAACATTAATGATGGCATTCTCTGGATATCCCCCTCGAGGATCAACCCAACTGGAGTGGAGTAACAATTTAATTGAATTCTTCAACAATACGAATGGCAACAATTCTCGATTTGTAAATTTTGGGGTATTGGAAAACTTACACTCTAAGTTATACCAAGTCTAATACAGTAGTACTCAGCTCTAACTTAGACCGGGTACCATAGCTCTAGAGGTTAGTATTCAGCAAATGAGACTTATCCCGGTTGGTTATGTAGAGATGCCATAACTTGAGCGCTGATTATTTCCAGTTCATTCCCAATGTAGTATTACGTTGGTATGCGATAATATTGATTGAAAAAAAGAAAGGGTTGTACTCCTTCAACTCTCATATCCGCATTAAAAGTACTAATAAAGCACGGAGAGGAGTTAAATCAATCAAATGAGATCCTTAGCCATGTTAAACGGGCTTAATAAGTTAACTTTTCACATCAAAACTCTCTTGCTACTGCTTGCATGTCGACAATTCCCACTTTTCAAGCAACCAACATGACGAAACTCACCTACTTGTGCACTACAAGGTGGAATTTTAGCTACTATTAAAGATCTGGAGGCTCATAAGATAGGAAGCAGAGAATTGAGAATTACAGCAGCAACAAGATCAAAAGTTTCTGCCTCAACTTCATTCATACTCAAAGTCACCTGGCCCGTTCACAACATCCAAGGCTTCTTCCTCAACTTTACTCAAAACCATTATCACTTTGCCTGCCCAATAATCTGCACGACCACGCAAGGACCATACCTGAGAGGCTCTTAAAACTCTTGGTTGCACCCACGAGACATAAACAGTTCCTTCCACTTCGTCAATGATACCCTCAATAAGATGAGCCTTCAGTAGCAGAAAACAAGGTATCAGTAACCATAAGAATATTTACATTTCCATACCTTTTGAACCAAAAGTAGATGTATATATAGATAATAACTAGGACTAAAACATCTTGGCCATTTAGGCAGGCACCAATATCAGAATCAACAATTAAAGATAATCCTTAAGCTACAATTTTCTTCTAAGAATAAATAAAAACATCATCCACCCACATTCAAACCCAAATCACCAGTTTGCCATTTGGATCAAGGTTAACGTCTTACTAAAAAACAATTTATATTTTGATGATTTTGTGAATCACACAAACATAAACTAAAACATAGTACTATGAATAAATTCATTGAACATAACTTGAATCAGATCTTGATCAAAACAACCTTATTACATCTTCAATCAAACTGTGACGAACTCATAGACATTCCCATAGATAGATCTTGATCCAAGCAAATATATGTTCATTATTATATAACATATACCAAGTCTCAACATTTTACACCCAAGCTCTTACTAATATAGTTTCATATTTACATCACATTAAGAATTGAGGCAGGAAAAGACTTACCGAAAGGCTTTTCATTAGAAGGTGCTCAACATCTTCAACAGCAAGTTTTGTTTGTTCTGCAATTATACTTAGTGGGATAGTTCTATCTTCTGCAGACCGTCTACAGGTAAAAACATGCTTTATTGAAATTCAAGCCTCAAACTGCAGAATAAAAGGTAATGATTGATGAAATAGTTTCCAACTTTACCTGAAGATGATCTCCATCAAGCAAAGAATGTTTATCTTCTCCAGAAGCTTTTTCTCATTCTCGACTAATGCTGGTTGGGTACTGAGAGCAGCTCCATGGACATGGCGCAATTCTTGATAACGAACTAAATGACCAGCGTTGAATGCTTCAAGCATATGATATAGCCATTCAACTTTAGTTCCCATGAGAGATTTGATCTGTAGAATTTAAAATGAAATCACATCATTAAGTATTTATAATACATTGTGCTGAACATGCTAATGAGGTTATCAAACATTCGTCACACCCCCCCCCCCCTCCCCCCCGGTGGGAATAAGTGTAATTTGCTAGGAAAGATTTTCTGGTTCTAGATAAAAATGGATTAAAGGAAAAAAATGGAACTATAAACAGTTTGAAGAGCATTGCAGGGTAGAAGAACAAGTAGTAAAATAATCTAGAAAATAAAGGGTATAGGAGGCTACAATTCTACAACAGTGTCCCCAAAACACTACTCATTTTCAAGGATTTATGTTTCGAGTGTCCCAGTACAGGCTTCCCATGCCGTTTTAGGAAATATTTCAGTTAATCAGTGGCCTAGTAACACAGACATATTTACAAGTTTAACATCCATTATAGATTCTCTATTTATAAATTTAACTAAATACTACCTCACTACAACTTTATTCAAGTCTTATTTTAAACTATACTCCATCTGCAACTTTTATTAATTATTTACTTCCCTTTTCTTAATCTTGTGTACAAACTTTGAGAGTACCGAGGAATTATAGTATAAGGTCTCCATCTCAGGATGCTATATATAAGATGAAAGTTTCACTTCTAACCTGTCGATAAAACTAGGAATGAATACATGATTTAAGATGGAGGTACATTGCAATGAGTATTAAGTTCTAAATGCGTGTTTATTAATATTAACGGTCTGGCATAGGCAAGTGAACTGGTAGGTCCGCCTGCAGTATAGCAGGAGGTAACAAAAAACTAGTAACAAACTAATCCATCTCAATCTTTTTCTTAGTATGGCCATAAGCATTACGCAGTTTGTTTGACATTCATAGCTTGGAACAAAACATGTCAGAGAATCAATGTTAAGAAGACGAAGTACTTACAATAGGGTGTGCAAGAAGTTCGCCAAAGTTGTAGATATTCTCCCCCAGTAATGCTGCTAGCGATAAATCAAATGCCAAATCCTAGGAAGCAAAATGAAAGAATTGGTTCAACTTGCAATGACATTACATTTCTTTCAAGTCATATCCATTAGTATTGAACACAATAACAATAAATGACAAAAGTGACAACTATATCACACTTGAATGCTGAGATGGACATTTACATTTTTTATGTGCAACTAGAAGTTTCAGGATTCCGCAGATAATGAAGTAAAATTCAAGCCACACGATTCTGAACATAAATCAATGAGAGAGAGAGAGAGACCACAAAATTTACTATAAATCAATGAGCACATCAGGAGACTCAGAACATAATTACATAAACAGAACCTACCAGCTTAAACGATTCTGATAAAGACTCCACTGAAACGTAAGCTAGGTAGAGGAGCCCACTTTTATAGAATTCTGCAAATTCCTTAAAATACTTTTGGTACTGGGAAGAAACCCAATAGTAGCTGGCGTACACAGAAGGATCTATGTCAGTCATGCTGTCCAACATGCTCTTCCCTTCATCTAACACCTTCCTGCAATCCCTCATAGAGAGCTGCTGAAGCTTAAAACTAGCAATCTGCATTTTGATATAAAGTATCGGCTCATCCACGCGCGTATCTTTGGTGTTACGGAGCTTTACAATAACTCCTTCAAGAAAAGCTACTGCATCATCTTTCTGTGGATACTGCCGAGAAACTATGACAGCAAAATGTGCAAGTTTGAGAAGATTGATCTTTGTCTCCAAATCAGTTATGAAATTGTGGTAGAGTTGTATAAGAGCATCCCCATCCTATATAAAGAACGAAAGCATTAGATATGTCTTCACTCTACAAATATCAATAACAAGAAAAAGCAGCAAACATCAACATGTACCACAGGCTAAAACTGAAGAACAAAACGTCCTTGAGTCACCAACATTAAAACAAAGAAACTGAAGAACTAAAGAAAATCAAGATGTACAGCTACCTATATCTCCATCAGAACTAAACAAACAAACAAAGATGTTGAACTCAGAACTAAACAGACAAATAAACAGTGTTTGATGTATACTTCCACTCAAAACAAAAGAGACTCAAGAAGTACAGCTACCTAATTCCTCCATCAGCCTGCAGATGAAATGTCATCAACTCATCCACAAACTTGTATAAAATGAGAAGCGTTGCAACCTTACTATCAAGTACTAGCAACTGTCCCAGGAGTTCCTAACGTGATGCGTTTGAAAACACACAATGGCACATCCAAGTTATTATAGTTCCATTATCAGTGGTCAACACACAGATAAATCTATGGATTAGAATAGCTCTTTCTCAGTTCTAACCTCTCTTAAAAAGTACTTTAAGGTAAGCACAAAGTCTCTCAAATCATATATCCAATGAATACTAATTGACAAGGTTAATAGAATAGAGACCTTCTCCATAGGAGGTTCAGATAATGTTGGATTCAATCACATGGACAGATGTCACAACTCTACTTCTAACAGAATACAAGCATGAATAGGCTAAGCTCTCTAGACCTCATCTTCTCTAGCTAAACTCGCAAACATAATTCCTTTCAGTCTGTCCGTTTTATCATCAATAGCCATGACGGCAACATTTATCATCAGTATTCATTCTCTTTCTCATTTGTTCTTTTCACCAGAAATCACACCTTCCTAATACAGCCTTCATGAGAACCACATACACTTACTATAATCTCCGAGAACTCACACCAAGCCCCAAACCCTAGGCGAACACCACAGAAACCCTAAATTCTCCTAAACAACAATACAAGTATCCATTTCCAACAGATAATAGCACGAAAATAGACCGAGCGCCATTAATGGAGAAATAAGACAATCATACAGAATAAATAACAGTAGATGATTAACAGAACGGGTTGAAAACATTAACAACCTGAAAAACAGAGAGAGAGACGAACTGGTCGAGCTTGAGAGTGAGCTGATGCCATAACTTGCGCTGGTACAGATCTGAAAGCGTGGTGTACCACTCGGAGAGCTCCGGGTGAGTAGTACGCTGGTTCTCCAAGTACCGGAGAGCCGCCATTAGAGCTCCGATGCAACTTCTCTGTTCGTTGTTCGGTAACACTCGAAAGCAAACGCTACTGACGAATTTGAGTACTCGGAGAAGAGAAGAAGAGAAGAGTTTCTCTCTCCTTCTATATATACTCTGTGTTTTGAGTTTCTTTTTGCCAAAGAAACGAATATTGTTTTAAATCAAACCAAAATTATTTATGGTAATTAATTTAAGTTTCCAATTACACAAGTTTATCGCGGTAGAGTCGTAAGCAACTTGTAAACATACAATTACAATGTACAAAAACTCATAATACTACTTTTCCAGAATGCGAGCGGAAATTCCCTGAATTCAAGAGCTATTCTTCGTCAATATCATCATCAAAGTTAGTGGGGTACGAAAATGCCCGAAATCAAACGTAAATAACCACTTCGTATATCTAGAAATTTATTTTAAACTATTTCATCTAGCCCCAACTATATGTCAAATTGCCCCAACCAGTATACAATATGCGGCCTTACTATCATCATCGTTGTAGCCATCATGATTTCCTCACATTGTTATGATCTATACTTGTCATTGCAGAGGTCACGAAGATAATTTTCACTATCCTTGTTGTGATGATTGATGAGCCAATGAACAAGCATTGATGTGAAGCTAAATTAAGAACAATGATTTGTGAAAATAGGCAGTGAATGTAACATACTTCCTCCGTTTCATTACAAAGTTTTTAATGAGACTATTCATCGCGACCTTTGACCACATATAACTTTTAAATTAAACCGTATTAATATAAATTAAAAGTTGAGTATGAAAATATACTCCATTTAATTTTATAATATAATTTTATTATATTTTTTTCTAATGTAATTTAGGAGTTATACGTGTCAAAGGTCACGATGAATAGTCCCCTTAGGAACTTTGTAATGAAACGGAGGAGTAAGTACTTCTTTTCCATGGGGAGATTAATTAACAACACAAATCAAGCGTCGAATTTTAATCACACAACATAATGGATTCACTTTGCGAATGGAGAATTGGTTTAATTTCTTTCTACCATAGGCATGAGAGTATGAGACACATATGAGCCAGAGCCATAATATCTGAACTTATCATATCAACTTTCCCATCTTACTTGTGTCACTTCATGAATTTCCTAACAAAATCATGATGACAACCACACCATTGTACCTAACCCACCAACAAAATAAATTCCTCAAAACATTGCATCATAGTAACTCACAACTCATAACAGAAAGACAAACAATTAAAAAAGTGACATAAACATTATAGCTAGCCTATATGACTTTTGTGTAGTTGAAATCATATCCACCTCACTTCAAAGCTAAGCAAAGTTAGCCCTCTTTCTCTATATATATCACCCCACAAATCTTAACAAAAGTCACAAACCATAGAAAATGGTCAACTATAGAGCCTTCTTCACTCTGCTCCTGATCTTGATCTTTGCTTTCGGATCCTCATCAGCCACCGCGAGAGCTCATAGCGTGCATGGAAAACACGCGAAGTTAAGGTGGCAACACAAGCCATGGATGAACCATGGGAGCTTTCGTGGGCCTAGAGAACGCCTTGTCAACCCTGCGGTTCAGTATCCAATACTCCAAGTTCCAAAGTTGCCACTCTAGGTTGTGAAGTGGACTTATCAGTCCAAAGATACTGATGATTGCTGAAACCTGTTATCTTCAAGTCTTGTCATGGCACCATCTCCTTCTCTTTACTACCATGTTGCTTGCAATTACAGTATATGTTTCTACGGTTTATAAGTACTGATCAAATTCGTGTGTGAATTAGTACCTTCGTCGATACAACGATTTTCATGTATTTTGGCACAAAAAACATTAACACATATCAAATGCATATTCTCCTATATATCACAGAACTTTAATTACACAGTATACTAGAGAAGCCGGCGGCTAAATGCGTAACATCAACAAACTTTACACACAGATTAATTCAAAGCTTCAGAAATGCGTTTCTTGCAAGTTTATATACCAGACTCTTCGAGCAATTTAAGGAAATTGCGCTCTGGCGCGCTGGCTGATGGAAGGATGGAACGGTTTGAAGAGGAAGAACGAGGTTTTGTCATGGGAGTCACAGGTTCCATTGGGGTTGGCTCCTGCATGAGAAGCATGTCAGACGCCCTTTGTACACTTGAAGATACTCTCTCCTTCCATATTCTTCCATCCTGTTGATAAAAGCCGGAAAATTCAGGAATTAGCTAAAAGCTAATCATATTTTCAGGTAATGGTTATACTCTGGAGTCTGGACTTCTGATAACATATTAATGTCACATGTCGAAACTAGCTACAAGCTCAAAATGTAAAGGAAATTGAAAGACATATGACTGATATATGAGCATGAAAAGAGAGTACATTTAAGTACTTAACAATAATTGCAAGCTTGTATGTTTTCGCTCACAATTTTCTTTAGGTTAGAAGCTCTTTCTTTAGAGAAATGAACTTACATTAAGGATGGAAGGCTCTGGCTGTGGACACTGAATTGGTTGATCATTGTCAAGAGGCTCGATTGGGTGTTCAAGTGGCTTGAACTCTGCAACGATTTCGATGCCATGGGGCCTGGTGGATGCAGATCCAGCTGGTGTTGTAGTCGTTGCCTCTAAGTTCGGAGGCAATACTTCCCTTTGATCCTACATGTTAAGAAAACATTGCCACAATATATCACTTTAGTACTGGCCAAACCGCCAAAGGCTCACAGTTTAGATGGATTGAACTCTTAAAACTCGCAGATTGACTGCAGAAACATGGACTAATTCTAGCAATGAATAAATCCTAGACAGTGGTGAGAAACAAGCAACATCGTCATACGAAATTACTAGTGCATCACTATTTGTACTGCTGAAAATCTTGTAATTGCAGAGGATATACTTCTTGCATAATCAGTCAGGAAGTCCAACTAAAAATGTAAGAGCAAAACATTTAATCACTAACAAGACCAATTTCAGAAACAGTCAATAGGATTCAGTACGCCTGAGATTGTTGCAGATGGCTGATGATTCTTCCCTTTCTAGATAGATTTACATGAGATATCTATCAAATACGTGGAATATGTAAATGATCGAAAGAATTCCATACATAATACTAAGCATCTTATTCTGTACTACGAAAGTATGAACACAAAAGCGATTAATTGATATACATGCATCAACTACCAAGATATAAATACTTGAACAGGAGACAACTTTTCGTGCTAATATATAGCTGGCTCAAGTGGCAAGGGGCTGAGGCAGCAAGGCCTCGACTCTAATGGACAGAGAAAGCATTATTGGACAGCCATCCATCGAGATGCCGATGCTAGGCTGCTAGCTCCTGTATCTAGATCACAGATTATTAATTTATACCCTTGGCACGAAAGCTATATCTAAGAAGTGACATCAAAAGTAACAGAAGAGCACACATAAAAGAACCATAGAAGAAAAGCTATGGTGCTCACAAGTGCACTTTGAGTCCGCCGATGAGCAGCTTTACTGATAGAAAATCTTGAGAAGATTCCTACCATTTTGATACGATCTGACAAGCTGAGCTTCCTTCTCTGAGATGATGTCTGTATGTGACAGACAGAGCAAGAAAGAGTTAGTTACTATGGGATTAAAAGTGTACAAGATTCCAAGTTTGAAAGTTGCTTGTAGTTTGGTTTTCCGTTTGGATTCCTTTCTTACCATTTCATGATATGCATACAAAACCTGCCATGTGACTCAACTTTTATACAAACCTTCCATGTTGCTGCTGGCCGAATTGATTATGCAAGATTATTATAAACCCAATTGTTTGGAATTGGATGGTCCAAGAACAGCAATGATCTTGAAAATGAAATTTAAATATAGTCTTTTTTTAGCAAACCAAATTGCACAAGAGATATTGGCTGTTTGTTTTTAGCTGTTGGCAAATAAGTAACAATTTGATTTGTTTTCTTGACAGCCAATGACTTGATTTTGTTGAATTATTCAAAGGATGAACGTATGTTAATTAGAGAGTGAGATACTTTTAAAGTCAACCCATGCATATGATATCATTCGCTCACAATGAGTTAAAACACAAGTGTTGGACAGTAAGATCTGAATCATGATTGAACCATAGGATTATTATTTTAATGGATATGTTTACATATTATTATCAAATGATCAAGTAGGTCCATCTAGCATATAAGCTCGTGCTAAACAACCAACATAGGTTGCAATTTTTTTGCATAGAAAGCAGAGACGCTCTCAGGAGAGTGTTCTTTGCATTAGAAGGAAACAGGTACAGCAAAACAACAAAATTGTGTAGAACTGTAGAAGTAGCAAAATCTCAAATATAGGTGTAAAACTGTAACAAGAAGTAACTCCAGCCAAATATAGCTCATGCGAATGCTTCAAACTTCAAACTCTAACCACAATTTGTGAGTCTACAAAGAAGTAACGTACATGTATAACCTTTAATTTCTGCACGAACCCGAGCAACTTATAAGTTATTTAAGAGCTACTGACCCAAACTTCCATAAATAATTTTCCATTTTGTTCTTTCAATATAGTTAAAGAAAGAAAAACGGAACTCAAGGAGAAAAAAAAAAGCCAAGATGCAGAATAGCAAATAAATTATTTGCAACATAGAATTTACACACTGAGTACAGTTCTCTTCCTGAATCTCAATATATGCAGCAGCAGTACAAAGCTTCCGGTGGATTCATCCCCTACCAGCATTACCATGGCGTTGGTTTCGGAAGTAGCTCAGAAGCTGTTGAGCCTGAAAATCATAAAAGCAAACTAGGAATCAATCTAATGTAAATAAGAGCAAACAGGGGGTTACACCGTAGAAGCATTTACAGAGCTATAAACACCAAATGCAGAACATTTATTTGATAATTGACACAGAACTACAGAAGCATGACAACGTGAATTTCACATATAATAGTAAACAAACATAAATTATATACACCACGAATAGTTAGATGAGAAAAATGTTACTAATGTTAAAGTCAAATTCAACATGAGCACAAGGAGAGGGTCAGAGAAAGTTTAAGTGAAAAAGAAACAGTCAGCCTTAATGTGAAGGAATGTGTGTGTGTGTGTGGAGTAAAGCTAAGGCATGAAAGTTCTTGAAAAAACTTTGCCTGTTCACATAAAATATTTTATAAGGTTATTTTTTTTTTAAATTGTGTTCTCCTGGATCTCAACCTCCATTCAAGAAAGTTTTCTGTACAGTTGGGAAACCTTTCTCACTCAAACTAAGGTCTTTTGCATGTTAAACAAATAAAGAGCAAAGCATATGGCAAATGAAACTTTACCTTCTCCCTGGCTCTTGGCGTCCCGGACTGTGACAGTGCCACCAGTGGAGGAACGGCACCTTCCTGGAGAACCATGTTGCAAAATCTACTGCTGTTAGTGCATAACTGGAGTAGAGCAGCAGCAGCGTTCTCCTTGCCTCTTCCAGAACCAAGCTCAACAACTTCAACTAGGACGGGAATTCCTCCTTCCTGACCAATTGCATTCCTTCCCTCATGAATGGTGGCAAGATTGGATAAAACAGCGACTGCCTTATCAACCATTCCGAATGCAGGATCCATCAACTCGACAAGGTATTTCACTGCACCTGCCTGTACAATACGACCTTTGTTGTCGTGATGTATTGAGAGGTTAAACAAAGCAGTAGCTGCGTCTTTCTTGCCTCTAGGGGTTCCGTTTCCAAGTAAATCAACCAAGGGCTGGATTGCTCCTGATCTTCCAATCAATACTTTGTTCTCTCCCATAACTGAGAGGCTGAAGAGAGTAGCAGCAGCATTCTCCTTAGCCTCCGGGCTCCCAGTTTGAAGGACGTGAATCAGGGGTTCAATTGCTTCAGCATTTGCAATGGCAGCCTTGTTATTATCATTAATTGATAGGTTGAGGAGAGCAGTAACAGAATTTTCCTGTATTGTCAAGTCTTCTGAGCGGAGCAGGCCTACCAATAAGCTGATAGCACCACAATTTGCAATTATGATTCGATTGTCCATATTGTGCTTTGCAAGTAAACGTAGTTCAGCGGTGGCCTTTGTCTGCGCCTCAAGTGTTCCACACTTAAGGTCTTCCACATACTTCTTGACTTGATTTTCAATTTCTAAAAGCTCGGCCCTTGATTCAACCGTAGGGGATGACACCACTCTCGTAACAAATCTATCAGACGGCCTGCGCCAGATTGTTTGGCCACGATATCTAGTTTCAAGCCTGGAAGGAAAACTGGGCTCCCTTTGTGGACCATTTAAGTTAGCAGCAGGTTCGCGCTCAGCTGCAAGCTCCCCAGAAACATCACTAGCAGCGCGTGATACTACTTCATCATCCTCAACTGTGGTTCCCTGAGACAT
Source organism: Plantago ovata (assembly GCA_028274465.1). NCBI lineage: Eukaryota > Viridiplantae > Streptophyta > Magnoliopsida > Lamiales > Plantaginaceae > Plantago > Plantago ovata. The sequence goes on along the minus strand of CM051455.1, from coordinate 21,589,059 downwards.
ATTAGAATCTGAATGAGTGCTGGAAGCTGAACCTGTTCGGCCATGACGATGTGATAAACGCTCATCAGCATTGGCCACACCATTTCTAGCTGGGGACATCAAGAGTCGACCACCATGGTTCGAATTTCTCTCTCCTGAGTGGTTGGACCTGTCTCCAGAGATTCTCGTGGGCAGTCTTTCCATGTCCGGACCATTTCCATTTACAACTGCTCCATTCAAAGAATCCTCAGACACTGATCGGGGATGAGATGGAGATCTGCCCTCTCTTGTAGTTGCAGCAGATGTGATTGAATTTCTCAGTGGAGAGCCTACAGAACGACCTGGGGTGTTAGATCCATTCAACCTTTTTGCTCCACCAGACTCAACATTCGCAAGTAGCGAAGAAGGACGGTTCATATTGATTGATGTTGTCGGATCAGGCAACTTAACATTGTTAGATTCACACCAATTTGCAATGAGTGCCTTGACAGTGTAATTAGGAATAAGATTTGTGTGTGCTAGAGCATGTCGAGTCTTTGGGCATACAGTAAGTCCAAGATCAATCCACCTCCGTATGAAAGCCCGCTCATACGTTTGTCCAGATGCAACAATAACAGGATCAGTCATGAGTTCAAGTGAAAGTGGGCAACAGAAATCAGCAGGTATTTCAACAGGGTTACAGGCTTCAGACTGTTTCATCCTAACAAGGAGCTCGTGCATGTGGGTAATTAGGGAAATGATCTGATCTATATACTCAACTTCACCAGTCTTTTCAGCTTGTTCAGCATTTTCTTTCAATTTCTCGAGGGCCACGGCCTCAATTAGAAGCTCTTGGTTTGACTTTAAGCTCAAGCTATCAGCAAGACTAGCCAAGCTCTCTGAGCTTGCTCCAGAACCCTCAAACTGATCCTTGACAGCTTTCGTGATTATCAATGATATTTGGTCAGATGACACGTGCTTGATTTTCTGTATGCAATGCTACAATAAACAAGAATTCACAAAAGCAATAAGATATTATATGTTACTCCATAATGCAAAAGGATTACCAAGAATAAAAGTATTTCGTAACTGGAGGAGAGTGGGGGGGGGGGGGGGGCGATAAACTATTAGCTATTATCCATTACCTCAAGAGACTCAGCATCTAGTTTCATCTGTAAAAGGTGATCATAAGCTTTCAGCAACTCCAGAATTTCCAAACCATCAGTTCGAACCTTCTCAATAAGCAAATCAACCTGTAAAACCTATATGACAAGAAACATGTACCAAAATACAAGTTAGTACAGCAATTAATGATCATTATTCATTACAGTAGCCGTTTCAAAAAAAAAAAAAAAAATACAGTAAGGAAACATCTTGAAGTCAAAGATTTTATCACATACAAAGTAGACTTTACTCATCAGCGATTGCCAGTTTTCAAATATCTCTCTCAATTCCTCCACTGATTGGTTGAGCTGAGCAAAAGATTTCTGAACCTCTTCATTAGAAGCACTATCATCAGCATCAATAAGTGCAACGAGAATTGGCTTTAACAACTTAAGCAGATCTTCAACCCTATGATAATATCTCTGAACCGGCTCGCATTTTATGCTTTCGGAAGATGATAATTGGATAAAACTAGTGATGCTGCTGAGAATAGATTCTAACAGTGATATCTCCATCCTCTGCTACACCCAAGCACCTTTTGCTCTAGAGTCTAGACACCAAAAAGGAAAGCATAAGCAACGGTTATTTACTGTGTTTCATTTACAAAAGAACACAAGGGAAAAAAAAAGTTGATAATATGACATGCATAAAATTAAAAAATTATTCACTCAGGATGCTGAAATTTTATTTAAATATAAATAGAAAGAAAAAAAAAAGAAAAGAATATAAGATTAGAAGAAAGAGACTACAAAGCTAGTAAATATTTTATACAACTTGCAGTCTCGCACTGAAAAGCCTTAAACGGTTTGTACTTTGTAGCAGCATGAGGAATAGCTATCAAACTAGGCTTACGTCTTACATCACAAACAGAAAAGGCCTAAATAAATATGAAACTAATGACCCGGTTACTGATTCTCTTACACTCAATTTTCCGATGCCCACTTCTTATCCATGTTCAACAATCCTTTGGAAACAGTTAACTGAATCAGAGAAAATAATTAAAAAAATAAATACAAGGTTAGTGTTTGCATCAACTACAGAGTATGCCACATGTGTCCTAATTCCCCATATTGTGGACACAATGGCCAAAACAATGGTGAATACAAGTAAAAATAACAATAAAAAAAATCCAGATATGAGTCTCATGTAAGTAAAGTAGGGACATTAATTTGAAGAATCTAGTAGAGTGAACAGTGTCATGGAGATGCCTTGCAGATAGTGTGTTTTAGGAAGAAGAAGGCATAGGAAAGACGAGGAGTTATGGTTTAAGATAGCAACAATAAAGGAGCTGGATTTTGTGCTGAGCTGTTAGTAAATAAAATATCTGTTGCTGAGAGGTACCATTTAGTGACCGTATGAGTCAGTTGAGAGAATGTGGTAAGGACGTGATGCAACAACGTGGAGAACAATAACATATGTAATCTTATACTATTATATAATTAAGGAGAAGATTTTAAATATTATGGTAATAGGTCAATACTCTCGTCACGCAGAAAATAAAATAACAAAAGAGCACATCAGCTCTAGGAAAGTATATCGTAGGTAATGAATACTATGGCATTTAACCAGGGCCGTCTCGGAAATTTTGTGGGGACTACCAAATTTGGATATGAGATCCAACATAATAATAAATAAAATGATAAATGTTTTGTTCTTTAATACAGTACTTATTATCTTTATAATTTCATTATTTATTATACAAAATCGCAAATATAACTGAATAAGTTAATTTGGAAATCATAACTAAAAATGTTGCATAACATAATTTTATTTATTGCATTTTTTCCTTTCATTCATGTAAGAAGAACATAAGTTATGATTGGTCGGTTCATAAATAATCTAATGTAAATTAATATATGAAATTCCTTCTGCTAGTTATAATAAAGAAAGTGCTTCTGAATTGATCTCATCTTTTAAAAGTTTGTATTTTTCTTTGTTGATTAATAACTTTATCCTTGAATAAAAAACTTTTTTGAGTATATAGTAATTAATATACTATTTTATAAACAAGAGAAGGTAATCAACATTTCAATTCATGATAAAAACCACTAACCAAATACTACTAACTAGGTTCATATATGTTGAATACTTTAACTGCCAAGAATTATAAATAAAACTTTAAAAGAAAAGGTCCAATGCTTGATTGTGAAAATATTAAAAATGACTATTACATTATAGACAACACTCAATTGTTTAGAGTGGTTTTCTTTTCCCTAATATTTAATATAAAATTAGGGCTCCAAAAATTGGAGGCCAGTGCAGTAGGCCGCCCCACACTCCCTATTTAGTGGGCCCTGCACTCAACATACAGGAGACCTCAAAGTGTAACATGCACAAACGCATATTCACATTCCCTTTCCCAGTACCAAACAATAAACATTGAAGTTAAAAAACAAAATCAATCCCATCTCGAATTATTCCATGACATGATTGAACCAGAGTAGCCGACAAATCAGTCTGATCATAAGCAGCTGATATAGGAACATTTACATTCTGACAAAGCGAAAGAAACAAATTTAACAAGGAAACAACACATTCAATTATGGTAATGGTAGGTTTTGTTATAGGCAAATTATTCATGCTTCAAGAACACATAACCTACCACTCTGTACGAACCGCCCACACAAGACATACTCTATCTAACTCTGAGAACAAATCGCAAGTGGAAAGATTACGCTGCTTCATTTAATAATCACTGTGATTTTTATTTACTTATCCAATGTGAATTAACCAGTTGACATAAGATTATGCTAGTTCTATAGCCGTAAACACAGTGCACAAAATAATAATTGCTTTAGTATCACAAAATCTACCACTCTCAACAAAACCGCCATGGTCAAAGCATTAGTAGCCTAGTCGGTTAGCTAAGACACGCTGTAACCACGAGGTCCCACATTCAATTCCCTAATAATGGTAATCATTCTCCGAAATGGATGATTAGATATTACATTTGTTAGATCATTGAAATTGTAAAGGTAACACCGTATATCTCAAAAAGTAAAACAAAACCACCACGCAAAACATACTCTATCTGATCCAAGCACAAATCACACGTGGAAAAGATTACACTGCTTTATTCACCAACGGACCGGATTTTTATTTACTTATCTAACATGAAACTACATTTGTTAGATCATTGAATTCGTAAATGTAACACCGTATATCTTGAAAAGTAAAACAAAACCGCCACACTAAACATACTCTATCTGATCCAAGCACAAATCACAAGTGGAAAAGCTTACACGGATTAATTCAACAACTGACCAGATTTCTATTTACTTTCTAACATGTAATTAATCAGATGCCAAAAGAGTATGCTAAACTAAATTCTGCAAGCATAAACACAATGCACAAGATCAAAATTGCTCCAACAAGCACAAAAATCAACAAAATTAAGTAAACAGTTCTAAACAAACTAGAATTAGAGTGGAAGGTAAAATGCTCCGAACCTTTATAACCAGCCACCAGGTGAATCAACAACGATCAGCTAAACTTCCATTCAACAAAGCTCGCATTCCATCTACCTTCCCGAATTTGATCTAAGCAGGTAAGCAAAACAAAATTCCACCGGTTAGTTACCTGATAAGTGAATTCCGATAACAATTAAGCTCATAAATGAAGAATGATAACTTACAGAGACAAAGAAAGATCGAAGCGGATTAACAAAGGTGGAGAAATGGAGAAAATTGGAGAGTCTTCGAACAGTAAAAGGATTTAGGGTTTTGAGAAGAGCTGGATTTCTTCTCTCTCTTAACTCCTGTTTCTCTCACTAGACTTGAAAATGGAAGAAGAAGTGTCGTTGGACTATCCAAATCCAGTATTGGCAGGGGATGGGAGGAGAAAGAAAGGGTTGTGTCGGGCGGGCGGGTCAAATCACCTGAGCTGCTCTACTTTTTTCCGTGAACTTAACTACTCTCATCGGTTTTGACGTAACATTTCAGCTAGTGGACTTGGTCCACCTGAAACCTAAAATTAGAAATGGAAAATTACGAGGCTTTCATGACGTGTGCACTTTCATGACGTGTGCAGTGATATAATATTTTATTCTTTTTTAGTTATTTAAATTATTTTAGGGTTTTTTTACACCTCAACCCCCTCAGGGGTATCCTATTTTCATCTAAGTTCATGTTAAGCTCTGTTCTATTCGTCTTAAAACTCATTATTTTCATTTCAGTTCAGTTCTGTTAAGTTCAGTTCAAATTCTGTTTAGTTTCATTCAATTCAGTTTTGTTCAGACTTGCTTAGTTGTATTTTATACTACAAATAAATTTAGTTTTATTCAGTTCAGTTCAGTTCAATTCAGTTCAGTATTGTTCACACAAAAGAACAGTTTCTTAGGCACTGTTCTCTTCGTATGAAAACTCATTAATTTAAATTTTGTTTAATTTTGTTCAGGTTCATTCAGTTCCGTTCAGTTCTATTCAGGTTTGCTTAGTTATAATTTAAACTACAAATAAATTTAGTTCAGTTCTGTTCAGGTTTATTCAGTTCTGTTCAGATTTATTCAGTTCAATTCAATTCTGTTCAGTTATGTTCATACGAAAAGAACAGTTTCTTAGTCCAACAATTACTCTCAAATAATTTTACGACTTACGCGCCTTTCTATTCGCATAGCGATATAGACACGTTTAACTTCAGTATACCTCCGACATTTCCAAACCATTACAACTTGCAACATTATACTATTTTTTGCAGTACGAGAAACTATTTAATTATTAACTATTAGAGATGTACACCCTCTGTCCCAGTAATAGTTACCCATTTTGACTTTTTTAGTCAATAGATTCGACTTTAACCACAAACTATAAAGATAAACTATTTAACAAAATTATATTTAATTTAGGATCTACAAGGCTACCACATCTACGCCTTCACCTATTAGATTTATCGATACATGACGTTTTAAACAAAATTACTTTAAAGAGTTATTATCATGGAAGGGTATCCTTGTGACACCTAATAACAGATTAATACCCTTTAGTTCAACAATAACATTTTAGTACCTTTTTGGGTTGACTACTCAATATTTACAACTTTGCCACCGAGAATTTCATGCCCAAACAAACAAGGCCTTAGCTACAGTAGAAGACAAAATTATTTTCCTTTTTCTTTTTTAATTCTTTTATATTATTTTTATTTTTCTTTTTATCTCCCTTTCTTCTTCAGAACTGCGGTCACCGGAATAATTCGGAGCTCTGCTCCACCGTCCACCGGAATAATGCAAGCTCCGATCTGGGAGCACTTAAGCTCCCAGATCGGAGCTTTGCAACTCCCGATCTGGGATGCTCCCAGACCGGAGCTTTGCTGCTCCCGATCTGGGAGTTGTACAAGCTCCGATCTGTGAGCACTTAAGCTCCCAGATCGGAGCTTGCAAGCTCCCTGACCGGAGCTTAAAAAAAGCTCCGACCAGGGAGCTTGTGCATATCCCGATTTGGGAGCTGGAAGCTCCCAGATCGGGAGCTGCAAAGCTCCGATCTGGGAGTCCCTTCTCCGATCTGGCGGGATTCCGGTGGCAGGATTCCGGTACCGAAATCCGGTAGTAGACTTGAAGAATGAAGAAGAAGAAGAAGAAGAAGAGAAGAAAAATAAAAAGAAAAAAGTAAAAAATAAAAGAAAAATAAAGAAAAGACTAAAAAAAGATAAAATTCAATTACATTTTAGTCCTCCCACACAACCTTGTTTGGCTGTTCCAAAATCAGATTTTGGTTGGTCAAATTTGGCACTAAAATGTTATTGTTTGTCTAATGGGTACTAACCTGTTATTAGGTACGCTAATGATACCCTAAAAAGATACTGACCCTTACTTTAAATTATGTAGAGTTGAGTATAATTAATTAACGAATAACCTATTGTATAAAATATTGTGACTAAAATGTTATACCATATTAACAATCTAATCGGTGGAGAATAAGAGGGTAGGGAGGTTACGCAAATTTCACCTTAAATTTCAGTTCTATTAAGTTAAGTTTAGTTCATTTCAAATCAGTTCAATTCAATTAAGTTAATTTCGATTTAGTTTAGATTTACCTAATTAAATAAACCAATATATCGAACAAGTTAGATTCAGTTCAAATTTATTTAATAAATTTAAATTTAAGTTCATTTCAAAATTCAAATTAATTAAATTAAATTTAGTTAAATCACATGACTCACTTATTATGGCTTTGACTCACATATGCACACAAATTGTGTGCGATTTACGAAGTGTATGGCACTCATTTTAGACAGGCAAAATGACTCTCTACGTCATTTGGTACTTATTTTAAGTTGGCCAAACAGTAACTCAACACTTCAATTTCTCATTTCTAAGTCAATTAATATTCACATCTCTCTCCCCTCTTTAAATTAGCACTTATAAATTGAGTGTCAAATAGTCTATTACTTAGTATTTTTATCAGTATTTATTTATGACGACACGCCCGACTGACCAGAATTCGCTCTCTCCAAGAGGTTGGCCGCCCATCCTAGATCTGAACATTTCCAAGTGGATTCCCGGCTCGATCTGGTTTAGTATCAAGGTCATTCTCTTTTTATTCCCTCCATAACAAACATAAGGATACAAATAAACAAATGAAGATCTTAACATTGACGTGGGCTCCCACTTCCCAATACACTTTTCATAGAAGCACATAAACAATATACTACAAATTAAAATTCCACAACCACATACGTACTTTATAACTTACTGTATGGAGAGTTAAGATTGTCACCGTTGTTCACCAACTTCCTGTTGTCATTTTGACGTAAATACCAACCCATTGGTCGAAGAGAAGGACGACGTGTAGTGTTTGTGCCGTACTCTATGCTCTTCATTCCGGAGATAGTACTTTGTTTGTGCCATATGCTTCAAAATTTGGAGATATTAATTAGGGTTTAATTATAGTTTCCTTTATTTTTACGCTCTAAAGTAAAGGTAATTTCTTGAACCAGGCCCGAAGATGGTAAGTGAAAATATTTTTGAAATTTAGTATCGTGTGTGCAAAAAATTAGTATAGCACTTTAGTTTTGTAAATATTTAAATAATTTAGTATTATTTGTGTAATTTTCTCTATTATTATCCAATTTGTTTATGGACTTGAATACAACTTGCAAATTTGTCCTTAGCTCCCTTTTACGGTTAATACTTTATTCGATTTGGATACAAAAATAAAATGAGAAAATTACGCGGGGACCCCCTCTTATGGACGTGCTTTTCAAATCTTTCCTCGTTAATAAAATAATTACATATAGCCCCATTTTAAGCAGTTTGCGTTGACCTGCTTATAAGCTACTGTTCAATATTGATTCTCCAAACGCGGCCTTACAGAATTTAGCCTTATATTCCCTATTTCTATTTTATTCCATCATTACTCTTTTCCCTTTTCTTCCCATTTTCTCTGCTTCCCTCCAATATCGACTGCCACTCCATAATTCTTCATGTAATTGACCAATTCTTAACAAGGACTTCCTGTGGAACCATTGGTCATGTGAAGCTTTACTGTCCTCAAAATGTAAGTTACTTTACTTGTTCCTTCATTTTTTCCTTTATTCTGTTTATATATGTTGACTGTGGTGTATCTTCTCTTGCAGCCAAACAAAAAACAGAAGCAACCACCTAGAAAAGGACAAGCCAGAAACCAGACCCACCTGTTGCATCACAAGCTCCTAAAAATGTAAGTTCATGGTGTTTATTTTGACTGTAATGTATGTGTGTAAATTAAGATGATGGAACTGTGAACTAGCCTGTTTTGTGTATTGACTGATGAGGATATTTGTTTAGGCTGATGCTGCCAATTTGCAAACTAAAAAGAGGAAGAGAACTGATGGAGAAGCTTCCACTAGCACTGTGCCAGAGAGGAAAACCAGATCTCAAAAGGGCAAATCAGTGGCCTAGGTCAATAGCATAGCTAGCTCAGATGTTCTAGTTGGATTGTGGCAGACATCACTTCTATTTTGTGTGAACTGTGGCTCTTATTAGTATCATGTTATTTGGTTATTTTGTGTAACTGTGACTGCCTCTTCTAGTAGTATGACTTCATTGGTTATGGGTTAAGACTGATTTGTGACAATGAATTTATGGAAATTGAAGCCTTTAATCTACTTCATTGCTCTGATAATTTGTACAAATAGATACACAGCTAGCAACAACATATTTATGCAAATTAACAGTCTAATTATGCTGTATTTGTCTTCAGCACTTCTTCTAGCAACTTTCATTTTCCTAGCCGGTTTGAGCTTCTCTTCACTGTGATCTTCACTTGCTTCTTCAACTATATCTTCACTTGCATGATTGTTTCTTGGCATGGTAAATTCCCATAGTACTCTAGGTTGGACAATTTCCCCCCTGCGTTGAGCTTCCAAGTTCTCTTCAGTCCATTCTGACCATCCATGGGTAGGACATTGCCATTGAAATCTCCCATTTCTTGCAACAGACAACACTGTACGCTTGCTACATCTTGATTTCTTGCAAACGGGGCGAAGCACATTCGAATCACTCATCTTTAAGTGTGGAAATATTTGACAAGAGAAAATATACTACATTAGCCACATAAAACACACATAAAAGGCAGTTTAGAGGGGTATACATAGCAAAAAATTTGAATTCCGACGGCTAGTAACGGATTCCTAACGGCTAGTTTCTCATTACATATAAATCCTCCTTATGCCACTTCAATTACATCCTGCCCCCATGTGTCTGGCACGTGATAATAAGCTGTTTGGATCTTCCCAGAATCCAATATTTCTTTGAGGGCAAATCAATACTTTCCGCGATTAAGAGCGGCAAAAGTCAAGATCGTGGGTTTATTTGTAATTGTTTTGCATAAGAAGGTTTTATACGTAATTCTTTTACTAACGAGGAAACATTCGTAATTACCGAGCATAAGAGGGGGTCCACACGTGAATCGCCCGAATAAAATTGGAGTCCATACTGTTAAAAACACGAGGAAATTAATTAACATGCCCTTTAGATACATGATCAAATTGCTCACGTACTCAAGACAAAGCAGTATAGATTTTCTCTTCTCTTCTACAATAATTGTACTTTTGGACAGACACCAAACACCAAATTATTGGGTGTACTATAAGTAAGCTCATTCCATATTCAATTTAAACCGCACTTTAAAGTCTAAACAAGAACACAACCAATCAAGATTTGAGCATATTATCATCATCTCTGCAAAAATGTTTGCAAAGCCTCATGCAGTGTTTGTTCCATTTCCATCACAAGGCCACATTAACCCACTCCTCAAGCTAGCAAAACTACTGCATCACAGAGGCTTTTACATTCCATTTGTCAACACAGACCACAACCACAAGCGCCTAATCAAGTCCAAAGGCTCAAAGTATCTCGAAACACTCCCCTATTTCTGCTTCGAGAGCATCTGGGACGGCCTGCCTGCCTCGTCCGATACTGACGTTGTACATGATGTTCCAACCTTGTGCCGTTCGACTAAAGAACACAGTTTAGGCCCGTTTTAGGAACTTTTACAGAAGCTTAATGATTCAGCTCGTTCATCAGTTCCTCCAGTTACTTGCATTATAGGTGATGGTGTTATGTCATTTCCCATCCTGGCAGCACAAGAGATCGGTATCCCTATGTTCTGGACGTTCGGGGCGTGTGGGTTATTGAGCTTGAAACTGTGTGGTGATTTGTTAGACAAGGGTATCACTCCATTCAAAGGTACTGCATGATATATTCATATGTATCCTCTGTTTTCCTACATAGGAACGCTTGTATGAGACGCGGTATAGCATGTCAGACGAGTCGAAATGCTACCTGTTTTTGTCTTTATGTTAACTGTGTTTTTCTATCGTCTAGCACGTTAGACTATCTGCACAAGTATTACTGTTTTTCGACTACAAGGCGGTCTAAATCATTTCTCTGTTTCCCCTGATATCCAGATTCGAGTTATCTAACCGATGGGAATTTAGACGCTACTATTGATTGGGTTCCTGGCCTGAAAAATGTCCGACTGAAGGATGTAGCAACCTTAATTCGGACAACAGACCCAAATGACTTTGTTCTACACTATACTAAAGAAGAAGTTGAAGCAACTGCGAAAGCTTCAGCTGTCATTTTATACACATTTGATGCCTTAGAACGTGATCTTCTGGATTTTCTGTCGCCATTGTTTCCGCCAATATACTCGATCGGACCTCTTCAATTACTGGTCGATCGAATTCCAGATAAAAGTCTGGAACTTCTAGATGGTAGCCTGTGGAAATCAGACGATGCAAGCATCAAATGGCTCGACTCCAAGGAGCCAAACTCAGTTCTATATGTGAATTTCGGAAGCCTTGCTGTGATGACACCAAGTGAGATTCTTGAACTGGCTAGTGGCCTTGCAGACAGCAAGAAGAACTTCTTCTGGATAATCAGGTCTGACTGGTTTAAAGGAAATTCGACAATCCTGCCACCTGATTTCCTTACAGAAACTAAAAAAAGAGGACTAATCAAGAAAGAGTTCTAAACCATCCTTCTGTTGGAGGATTCTTGACTCTCACTGCGGTTGGAACTCGACTTTAGAAGGGATAACAGCAGGTTTGCCGTTCTTGTGCATGCCATGCGCCTCAGAACAACCGACAAACAGCAAGTTCATTAGGGATGAATGGGGAATTGGGACGGAAATCCCTAGAAACTCTGGCAGGGATGCGATTAAGGAGGCGGTGATGAAGTTTATGGATGAAGACCGCGAGGAACTGAAGAAGAAAGCAACGAAATGGAAGGGTAAGGCTGAAGAGGCTACAATTAGATTATCATTTCTCAATCTTGAAAAATTGGTGAAAGAAGTTCTGCTGCATTAGAGTTCTGGACAAGCTGGTGGATAAATTAAATGTTCAGTTCGGGAGGAGTGAAATTGTGTTTCTGTTACCATCTTGGTTGAATTAGAAAATGTAATAGTTGTGTTTAATTAATAAGCTCTACTATGAAGTTATGAACGGATTTTTGGGTCCTGTTGACAATACATTCGTTGGAATGAGTTGTTCTGAACATGAATGTATTTGGAATGAGGTGTTCTATATTCTTTAAGCATGAAGCCTGTTCTTAAATGATTCTTCTTATGACTTCATATATTTCTGTCCCTCTTATGGATCTCTTGAACTGTTGATTTTGTTCCTCCACCAGCTAATATCTTTGACATGAGAAATATTGGAGTCGCAACTCCAACTCTAGAAGAAGAATGGAGTAAACCAGATTGCCGCATATATGGAGAAAATTCGAATCCTTGTTGTATCCTTTACCAAAATTACGTCTGTGTGACTTTCTGAACAATTAAGTATTATCATAGCATGATGCTGTATTGCTAATACATTCGTTGGAATGAGTTGTCCTGAACATGATGTTGGTGTAGTTTAAACAAGTCTTTAGAGTTTGGACTCCTAAGAGCTAGAAATCCTTTATTCATGATATATATAAGTAGGTAGAAGCAGTGAGCCAGTGACTCAGTTACCTGTACTTTGAGCAAAATTATCCTCTACATAATGAAGCTAAATAGAGTGGTTTGGCAATTAGAAATAGAATATGAGAAGGGAATGTCTATAATAAAAAACTCATGCAAAATAAAGGAATTGGAAAACTATATAGCGCAGTCTAAAAAGGAAAAGGAGCTAAACATAAAACTTGCATCACAAAATAAAAAACAAGAAATTACAGACCTAGACTCGTTCAAAACTCCCACGAGGGACAGAGAGAGTCACGAACTATATATATTGGCACGGTGTTGCATGGAAAAGGTACCTCCAGTAGAGTCCCCTGTGTTTGAGATGGATGCAATTGAATCTTCATAACACTGCACCTAGCCTTAGATTGGTAAAATTGGTTTGGGGTACACGATTTGGGGAACCTATATATACTGGGCTTCCAAGTCCAAGTTGAAGGGCAATACAGTGACGAGGGTGGTGTTAAACTGTGGCAAGACCCCGAGAATAGTAGCATGCATCATAACTCTTGTCGTAGCAAAACCAGGGTGAAGAAGCTTGATGGGCGCCGAGATTCCAGTGAGTGACGTAACATAGACACTCAATGGGATATGGACAGACAAGTCAATATTCCAATCAGCCACTTGACTACTAGTACTGCTGCTGCTATTGTGCAAAGTCAGCGAGACTGAGGCATACTCGACACTAAATTCAGGTCGTAGAAATGGACCACCTGCATCGTTGCAGCGAGGGTCACAGAGATGGACTAGGAGTACCACTAAACTCGTCATAATCCACAAAATCAATATCGGATGTCGCTCAACACAACCATGGGGTTTGGGGGTGGGCTCGGGTGAATATATAGCTGTCGTCTTTCCGTGGCTCTGACCGGACAGGATAGCCCATCACCACTGAAGAGGAGGAGGACTTTTCTTGGTCCATGGTTAAATTACTACTAGTACTTGTCAAGGATTTTGATAGACTGATTGGATTTTTTAAGCTGCTATAATTATGTGTTCTGTTAATTAATGGTCTGGCTCTTAAATAAATTAACAGACTTGACAAAATCACTACCTAGTAGTAGCTTTTATGAATCTGTAGTTTGTTACTATTATTCATATAAAAAAAAATTTCCATTTCTTTGTTCTAACTTGTATGTAAAGGTACTGTACAAGTTAGTTAATTTTCCATGTTCTCAACTTTTTCCTTGATAATCCATCAACTTCTGGCCGCCCCATACTATAATGTTATGAGAAGAAAATAACATATGATTTTCATTCTATAACAATACCCAAGTTTCAAAAGTCAAAACATTGGCCATCCAAAATTTCCTAACTAAGAGTTTTTTTTTTTTCTTTTAACTGATTCCATATATTGAAGAAGATAGAGAGAGTACAGGGGAGTAACCAAACTAAGGAAAAAGAAAAAAATTAATGTACGTACCATAGTTTTACCTCAATTTATTTATTATTATTATTATTATTATTATTATTATTTTTACCATATTTTTGTTTTAATTTATATACCACAATTTGGTCATGTCCTAAGGATTATCAATGCTCCAGTTATTGAACTTAATTGGTTTAATTCCACAACAACAATAAGCGCTATATATATATATATGTTGTCCTGTTCCACCTATGAAGTTAATTTGATTAAAATCTCAGCTGCCTGTTGATATAAACCTGTCATAGCTTGTACATCTTTTCAATTCTGGATTATTTATGTGTGTTGTTTGCCTGCATGTGCATGTGTCACAAATATAATTTCCCCGGTCATGTAGTGGCTAAAGCATCTGATTCGCATGTGTGGAAAAGGATGATGCTAGTTAAAGACTTAACTCAAAGTCAATGTTTTTGGAGAGTAGGAATTGGGAAAGTGTTTTTTTGGCAAGACAACTGGTCTAGCCATGGTGTTTTGTGTAATCTGATCAACAATGTTGACATGAAATTAGATAACAATGATTTGGTCATGAATTTCTTTGACAATGATGGATGGGCCGGGATTGGAATAAACTTTCTGAAAACTTGAACCTAAACAATGCATGATCGATCCATACACCTGACAATGTAACATTTCACATGTAAAAGTTAGACTTATAAACTTGATACAGATCAACTTTAAAATGAATAAATTTATGCTTAAACAAAAACATACCAAGAATTGTTTGCTTGGAATCGTATAATTAACGGCCCATCCTCCAACTGGAACACCAATAATGTTACGCTGTTGTGGATTTACCAAGTTGAACTTTTTACTATCTCTGGCAGCATTATATATAGTTCCCGAAACCTTGAGCCAGAATGTGGAAATTGAACCCGTGCAAGTGCATCGGGTGATTCTCTATTCCAAGTAGAGCGGTATTCTGCAACATCATCTCTAGTTCTCTACTGTGGAATTAAACTTCAGTTTTGTGGACTTGGCAGATTTTTTCGTATTCAACACTGCCCTATTGTTGGTGTTATTAGAATTAGTGAAGTCAAATTGTACTGGAGGAGTGCTTGGAAAATCAGTGGTGTATATGCCACCTACATTTTTGAAATGTGCAACTAGCATAGACATTCTGGTTGGGAGATGGAAGGAAGCATTATTCATGCTAGCCGCCATTTTCAACCCGAATGAACCTTGGCATGAAGTACCTGTTGCCTGGAAGGTCACAAGTGGAAAGTCCTAGACCAATGGTCACAAACATCTGTTCGTCAACTTGGCAAGGGACTGGGACTGGGATCCAGAAGCGTCTAGTGGATAGAGACCAGTTAAATTACTGAAAAACCTGTGAGCGGTTGGAGTATTGTTATAAGTAGGCAGGGAAGGCATTTATGGGCCTGGATGTTGTAGATCCACCATGGTTATGATCCATGTAGTGGTGGTGTTATCGAATGGAATGCCTGCAGCACTGGAGTATGGACTCGCGGCCATGTAGTAGCTTCCTTGTTTCTGATCAGCATGAAACAGAACATCGGTTGTCTGTCCTGGAGCCACCCACATCAGTGGCACACTGGTTTGTGCTACGACAGTTGTGATTTGTGATCTTGAATAATAACTGATTATTGAGTGCAGCGTTGATGATACGGAGGAGATATGTCTTTCATGGTACAACGTTCAACCTATATATATTTTCTGGGAAACAACTTTCTTATTTTAATACATGGACTCATCAAATAAAAATAAAATAAAAAAGATCCATATTTAATATACTAAACTTACTGTTTGAAGAGCATGGATATAGATCACCAGACCGCCCGTTGATTGTATAAGGGTCTGATATGTTAGGTGCAGCGCCGGTTCTTAGAGCTTGGTTCTCAAATCAATGACATTCGCATTCCACCACTCACCAAGGACGATAGGAACGTCTCTATATCGTTTTGGGAACGGATATGGATTCCCTGATCTATAGGACGGATTATCAGGACCCCACCGTAGCCCTGAGCCATTGAACATGTGCATTCCACCAAAGAGTTCCTTCCTGTCCGGTTATGGTGAATCGACACGTGTAGCTAGTTGTTGCCAGGGCGGATAAGGCCCTGTGTGTTATCATATCCGGCCCATTTGCCCATGCACCTAGTAGCTGAATATCGCATGCCTCCAAATCTCCAATCAAATATGCATATTTATGAATACTTTGAGGAATATACAACTATGTTAAATCGATCATCATATATAATTTTTCTCTCAAGAATAAGGTTATGGCCTTTCAGATATGAATTAATATTACAAAAATGATCTTACCAATGAATGAATAGTGAGGTTACAAGGTGACTTGTTAAACACATGGACAATCAATTTTCTTTTTGAAGATGGTTTAATATTATCAGAAAATTACATAAAACAACCATGGTAAAACACCTAATTGCTAAAACAACCATTTTCAAAAACCTCTTACAAAAAAGACCATTTTATTTTTTGGTGCCCTAAAATCTAATCAAGTACTCTCCAAAATCTCTCTAAATTGGATATGGACTCCATTTTTTTCGCTAAAATGGATTTTCAAGGTGTTTTTTACATCCATTAGTGTTAATTAATTACTAACTAATTATATTTAACTATTTTTTCTAACAAATTAATATTTATATACAGAAACTAATGAAATTAGCATTTGTGTTGCTGAAAACTAATGAAACTAGCATATGTACGTGTTGTTGAATCTAATGAAAATAGCATTTTTGTGTTCACTTGTAATGCCGAAACAAATGAAATTAGCATTCGTGTTTGCCGAAACTAATGAAATTAGCATTTTTGTTGCTGAAACTAGCACTTATGATGCTTAAACTAATGAAAACAACATTTAGTCGTTGAAACTAGCATTTAGTTGTTTGAAACTAGCATTTATGTTGCTGAAACCGGTTAAACTAGCATTTGTGTTGTTGAAACTAGCACTTATGATACTGAAACTAATGAAATAACATTTTTGTTGTTGAAACTAATGAAAATAACATTTTATGATGTTGAAACTAGCATTAATAGTTAGTTTCAACTAGTTTTAGCCAGTTTATGAAACTAGTTTTTGTTTGAAATTAACTTTTTGTCTAATACTAGCTTCTGAAACTAGCTTTTATGTGTTGAAACAAATCTGAAACTATTTTTTTCAGTTAAAATAATGATTTATATTTTTATAATTATAGTTTTCATATTTTTTTAATTTTTTAGTTTAGCATACATAAGTTTTAGAGTTAATTTAAACATTTTATAAAACTAAAAACTAATTTTAAAGGTTAATTTCAGGAAAAATATAAAATTAACCGTTAGTTTCAACTTTTTCCATTCATTTTTAGCTAGTTTCAGTCATTTTTTGCTAGTTTCAGCTAGTTTCGGTGGCTGAAACTAGTTTCCGGATTTCAAAATATTTATTAAATCTACTGTAACGAGTTTTTGAAATCTGGATCTACTGTAGCAAATTTTTTATAATTATTTTTTGAAGTTGGTTGTTTTTGCAATTAATATTGTATATTAGTTTATATATATTTTTCCCCATCTCCCTAATATTATATAGTCATGCTAATCCAATACTTCAGGTGCAAAGAATTCCACAAAACTCAAAATGATCACTTTGAACCTGACAGAAGGAAATGGAGATGCACAGAGGAAGTCTCATCATCATATGGGAAAACAATGCAAGGAAAACTCCACATTTTAGGACTAAACAATGCAGGGAAAACTCCAAAATGATATTATTTGTTACCTCTTGAACACAGATCATTTCATCCCCGTAGCCAACTATTTCCCTTAACAAATTTTGTCTGCAATAAGCCCACGATAGGGCCCAAGAGGGACAACTGCGTAATTCACTCATGCTATATATATGCATCGTATGATTGCACGGTAAACTTCCATTCCTTGTAGATGAATCTAGCTACATACAAAACATAATCTATTCTCATATCTATCTAGTAATTACATATATACTGTGCATATAGGATTTATCATGGAGATAAGGTGTCAACTAAAGCTGAAATAATCAAAATGATGTAAAGCATATATAACAACATAGTCCTTTTTTTTAGAATATCAATATTATAATAAATATACATATGAGTCATATATCGTCAACTAATACATCATTCAACAACAACGTACATAGTCCTTAGAAAACATCACTTTGTCATACTAACAAATTCATAATCATAATAGAGTCAATGTAACTAGCAACGCTAATGGAAATACAATTTTCCTCTTTATCTCCTTTTGCTTGCAGCAAAAGAAAATAAATGATGAAACAAAAACAAAAAGATTAATAAATCAATGGTTACCACCACACCGTATCTAAACCCAATCTTTCCCCCAAATTTTAATTTCCCTTCTTAGTTCTTACACCAATTTAAATTCATTCCCCTATTACAACCTTAATTTGTCTTACCATTTCAAATCTCACTTCTCACCCTCTCTAGCTATCTCACTTCTCACTCTCTCTTAAATGTTTTGGAAGATGATGAATCTATTCCTATCACTGCTAGAGCAAAGACAAGGATTTCCGCTACCTACTGAGGTTGGAGTGGTGAAGCAAACGGAAGGAGATAGCTTGACCAAGTTGCTGGAGCAGGGAGGCAAAGATTTATCTATTTTGGTTTGTTCACCGATTTTGGTTTGTTCGCCGATTTTGGTTTGATTGTTACAAAAAAACAAATTACGCTCCACGTGTACGCTCAACACGGGTGGAATATAGCATGTTGTAAGATGATGAAGATCTTTCTGTCACCATTCCTCTAAATTAGTAACTATTCAAAATATATATTGTCTCTTCAAGTTGTGTTCAGGTGACAAATTACATTTTCGTTACTACTTTTGTCACACAAAGTTATATTTTTGTAGTGCAAATAACACTCCTCATAACTTGGCTTTCTAAGACAACAAGTCAATATTTGGGTTCAAACATAGCTCAAAACATCATTCCTCGATCGAGTTCAAATTAAAATGATAAATAAAACAAAAAAAAAATTTGTTTGAAACAACAAATTACAACTACTTATATACAAACATACTATACCGTCTTATACCTCCACACCTAAACCACATAATATTCATTGTGACCGAGAGAGGATGAGCCATCCAAAGTTCTATGGTTGAGAAGGTATTTGCATTGTGAATGGATATGAAAATATGGTACACCATGGCTCTGTATTCTAACGGATATCAATTAATGGTATGAAGCTGATGCGGTAACGAGAGAGATGAGAGTTGAGGAATAGATTGAGCCTTGTGGAATTGAATAAGGACTGAAGTGGCGGCGATATATGTGTACTTGAACATCCGAAAGAGCTTGAAATCGCTTTATCTATGAACAAAATGTCATATTGTCATTCTGCACCCCGCAGTTTAAAAAATCGAAAGTATCCATCTAAAGAAAAAATATGACAAGAAACAATTAGAACAGGAAAATTATCTTCGTTACACGTATTCTTGAATCTTGATTGCATTTGCAACACAAGAAACATTTCAC
This sequence comes from Plantago ovata, assembly GCA_028274465.1. NCBI lineage: Eukaryota > Viridiplantae > Streptophyta > Magnoliopsida > Lamiales > Plantaginaceae > Plantago > Plantago ovata. Next base: position 21,569,603 of record CM051455.1, on the reverse strand, counting down.
TTAGACTACTTGAGCCTACAAACATGATCATCAACGTTCAACAGACAAGAATATTTAATACTTCCTCCGTTCAGAAATAAATGAAACAATTTGTTTTATTGACTTTTTTATTATCAGTTTAACCTCGTTTTAATTCTAAATCATACAAGAAAAATTATATATTATGAAAATATAAACATTCTAGTTTTGTAATATAATATTTTTAATTATTTTTACCGTATGATGTGAGAATAATTTAAGGTCAAACCGACCCTCAAAAAAATCAACAAAACTAAGTGTTTCATTTGTTTTTGGACGGAGGAAGTACTGCTGTTTATGAAAATATTAAGCACTAAATGACAATTCATAAATTGCAAAGTTTTAGGCACTAAAGTTCAATTGTTTTGAACTTTAGGCACTAAAGTGCAATTAATGTTGAAAGGTTTGTGTAAAACAACTCAACAAGTAAGCTATACGCTATAAATAGTATAGACCTCTCTTAAAATTCCTTTACAACTCTAGCTTACTGTCGAAGAAAATAATTTGGGTGTGTGGATTTCCTTGCCATTGTGAAATGTGAGTTTCTCTACTGAAATCTTCTTATTTATTCTTAGTGTTCTTGGTTTATCCAGAATGTGAATTTTTACAGTCGCTTTAGTGTTCCTGGTTTTTTCCAGAATGTGACTTCACTTTTTTTTTGTTCGTCAGATAGTATTTATTTTTTATTTTTTTTCCCAGAAATATTGAGCATATTATATTTCTTGACTTGCTTACTTTGATACTTTAGGCTTTAGCTCAGTTGGGTTCTAGATTTGCTTCTAAAATAGTAGAGCTATATTAATTCCCAATATAACTAGGGTATATATATCTCGTCAGCTTCTCATTGCTATTGCCTAAAATAATTTAAGAAAAATAAAATAAAAATTGATCTTAGTCGTCCATGAAATCACCATGTGCAAAAACGAGTGCCAAAGTCTTATCTGTTTTAATTACTTTCTTAAAAAGTTGTACGTTGGCAATGTGATTAATGTTTTAGAGAAATTAGGGAGTATATTAGCCATGTTTAATTTCGAACAGTGACAGTTTTTAGGTTGTACTTAATTTCCGATTCATACTGCATTATATTAGGCTAATCCTCCTACAAGTGAATTTTGATGTTTCTTTAATTGAATGTTGGAACTGGAATGTGAAATTACATAGCTTGAGATGACATTGATTTGAAACCTAGTCATATAGTGTCATCTTTCGCAGATTGTATTTTGATGATTTCTTGATTTCAGTTTCTGCGTAGCTATAAGCCTATAATAAGAAGATGTCGAAGTCGGGGTAAAATTGCATTTTTGGTCCCTTAAGTGGCAGTCCCCCGCAACTTTGGTCTCAGGTCTTTTTTTTTGCACTTTTGGTCCTTTTCGTATAAATACTAAATTTGTACACACCATTTTAGTCCCTTTGTATCTAATACGGTCCCAGGATCACACTACAAGAAAAATAAAAATTAGTTACGCAAATTAGCGACGCATAACCATGCGTCACTAATTTTAGCGACGCATAGCCCATATGTTGCTAATTAGCGACCCTTGAGCTTTGATCGCTAATTTTAGCGACCCATAGCCCATGCGTCGCTAATTTTAGCGACCAAAGCTCAAGGGTCGCTAAATTAGCGACGCATGGTTATGCGTCGCTAATTTTAGCGACCCATAGCCCATGCGTCGCTAAAATTAGCGAGGCTAAATTAGCCTCTCTAATTTTAGCGACGCATGGGCTATGGGTCGCTAAAATTAGCGACGCATGGGCTATGGGTCGCAAAAACTGCATAATTTTCAGGTGGGTCTCCTCACATTCAATTGGAGCTATAGGGCTCATCTGTTATCGGATTGGTGCGCATAACCTACCGTTGGATACCTCGTTGAGTTATCTACGCGTGGACGTCGATTTGAGGTTGATTCAATATTGTATGAAGGAGTTATGGATGAAATGGCTAGACTTCACTAATCTTGCACACTTGAACGACTCCAAAACTTTTATTCGAACTTCTGAATATGTGCTTCTAAGGTAAGTCTAAGTTTTTCCCAAATGAACTTCTTGGCTTAAATCGAACTACGGTCACTCATGAACATATCCATGGAGATCGAGAAACTTCAACAAGATCACTTTGCAGCGTTTTAAGCTCAAAATCACACTTTCGTACCTAAGTGCTTGAAACATGAAAAACATCAAAACGTGACACTATTCTACAAAACTAAAAGAAAAAAACACTTAAGAAATAAGGAGTGCACAAAGAATATAAAATAACACCAAAACTGAAGTCCGTAACTGTAACGACCCGACCAATCCGGCCGGCGTGGTTACTCCTGGACGGACCCACACACATCCCCACAGTATGATATTGTCCGCTGGGCCTGAGCCCGCACGGATTTGCTTTTGGAATCACCCAAAAGGCCTCATACCATGTGAGAGTGGTGGTCTAACATATATACCATTTATTCCACCCACTCTTAAGCGATGTGGGATGCGGGGCATTACAAACTACCCCCCTTAAAGCCTCAACGTCCTCGTCGAGCGCCTTAAGTGGTGGGGGTGACAAAGTGACAATAACCTTTACCAACCGTCCACCCGGTGCGGGCTTTGGGTTGATCTAGGCTCTGATACCATTTGTAACGACCCGACCAATCCGGCCCACGTGGTTACTCCTGGACGGACCCACACACATCCCCACAGTATGATATTGTCCGCTTTGGGCCTGAGCCCGCACGGATTTGCTTTTGAAATCACCCAAAAGGACTCATACCATGTGAGAGTGGTGGTGTAACATAATACCCCGCATCCCACATCACTCCACCCCCTCCTCCAACGAAGGAACCTCCTCCTGCACTCCCTCCAACAATAACCTGAAAGACAGCAGATGTAGGGCAAACATAGGAAAATGAAGACTGGACACCACCGGAAGAGTCTTTGGAAAGAGCAGCATTTACAAGGTTGCGCTGGAGGGCGAAGGTGGAGTCACCTGACGCCTCCAGGTCTCCGTTCAACTGCTTTGCAGTCCATGAAGAACCAGATTCTTTGCACACAAATGTGAAAACTCTCATTTTTGTTCTTTACTTCACAACAAGAAGAAGATGGTTTTTGCTAGGAAGAAAGAAGAAAAAGAAGCGGCTGCTGCAGAAGCACCTGCAGCTGAGGAGAAGAAGGAAGAGAAGGAGGAGAGTGATGATGACATGGGTTTCTCACTTTTCGATTAGTAATGTTTTCTATGATGTTATTTTGTCTTGTGGTTAGTTCTGGATGATTTATCTATCTCATTGTTAAAGATGGAGTTTTGATAGTTTATTTACTGGATTATGGATTCGGGTTTTGAACCTTTAACAATCTGAATGAATTTGCCTCGGATATTATGTTTTAATGGAGTTTTCTTGGAGTGAAATTCATATCTTAAACTTATAATATTATGGGTTGGGATTCTGTAGTGCTGTTTGGTTATAGACTTGATAGTAATTGATTCCTGAATCTTGAGCTGCATTTCTTGTATTTCTGGAACTCTTTAGTTAGACGGTGTATATCTTCTAGTACTAAACCACACATGTGAATGTGTAGCTTTCTGTTTTCCTAAGCTGGGAATCATAGCTAACCATGATATTGCAAGTAATATAAAGAGAGTGATGATTACATGGGTTTCTCACTTTTTGGTTAGTTGAAGTAGCTGCTTTAATTTCATATGATTTCTATGTTGGTAGTGGTGTGTCTAGTGGCTTGATGTTCTAATCGCACCAGTGAAATGAAGTTTTGATATTTTGGATTTGGGGTTTGAGAACCTTCATCAATCTCAATGAATTTGTCTTAGATGATGTTCTTTGTTAGTAACATAACTATCAGAACTGTGCCTTGCAATTTGATTATAGTAATTGATTCTGCTGAACCTAAAGCTGCATTTCTGGAACTCATTGTTCTGTTGCACTTGGTTATAGTGAACTTTTGGCTCTTCTGAACTTGGTGATTGTAATTGTTTCTGAATCTAGAGCTGCATTCGGGAACTCTTAGGTATAATATGCAAGTCTCTAGTATTCATTTACACGTGAAAGGAGAGGAGAGACTTGTGAATGTCTAGAGGCTTCTTAGCTTTCTCCTTTTCGTCCTTACTGCTAATCTTGTATCACATAAAAGGCTAGGCACATTAAGCTTGATTATCATTTCACTAGGGAACTCGTCTCTTCAAGAAGCTCGTGACGCAATATGTTCCCTTGCACTTGAATGTAGCTGATCAAACGGCCATTAATTTTGATTTGAAACAATTTGTTCCGGCTAACTAGTACTGCGGTAGTAGTTTTCATGTCAAGCTCGTACTATAATTCTACAAATAAGTTTCAAATTTATTAAATTCACACAAAATACCACAAACAATTTAACATGGAAAACACAAAAATCTTTCCTACTTTACAACAAATTTTGCAAAACACAAAAACTCTTTCCTGAATACAAATTTTCAACATGGAATTATCAATTTGAACTAATGAATGGTCGAATTATGATGATTAGATTGAATATAAAAATAAATATATTACCAAACAAATTTAAAAAAATTGGGAAAAGAAAAAAGGGCCTGCTGCTCTTGTGGCCTGTTGCTCCCTATTTCAGAATTTTATTTTTTTCTTCTTTTCTTTTTTAAAAAAATCTTTTTTTATCAAATTAGGTTTTAGAAGTCTCACACCGTACACTTGAGTACAACGATTATCAAAATCACTTCTACCAACTAATTAATCATATATTCTAGCTAAAATCTCATAAATTCTATAATATTAGAGATCATTCTTAGATCTTTGAACTAATTATCATAATTGCTATAAATTAGTCATTTACCAAACATGTAGATATCTCACACCCTACATATATTTACTTGAGTACAATGATATTACTTTCAATTAAGTCAGAGCCGTCTTACCTTATCAAGTCTGCTGCGAACCAATGAAATATATGTTGCCAATCACGAAAGAGATAATATTTATGAGGCCTTTTGGGTGATTCCAAAAGCAAATCCGTGCGGGCTCAGGCCCAAAGCGGACAATATCATACTGTGGGGACGTGTGTGGGTCAGTCCAGTAGTAACCATGCCGGCCGGATTGGTCGGGTCGTTACAGTAACTAAGTAACCCCAACCGTTCAAAAATAAACTATTAGTGTCTAAGTAACTCAACCGTTAAGAAATAAAAAAAAATTAAAATTTAGTGACCTATTCCTCAGATAGTCCACTTAGTAATTGAGATATCTCAAACCGTATGAAGATATAAACGGTTTATAAATATAAACATATGGAAGTGACTATGAAGAGCAACAACTATATATTATCTAGAACTTATACAAGAATTATCACAAGTATTGGTAGCTGAGCGGTAAGGGTGTTGGGTCAGTAAGGTGTTGGGTAAGGATGTCCTAGGTTCGAAACCCAGGAAACAAAAGGTGGACCAGAGAGGAGAATTTATTTTTAATAAAATTTTCCAGAAATGACCGATTTAGCGTTTGGGTCGCTAATTTAGCGACCCATAGAATGGTCGCTAAATTAGCGACGCTTGACCCCATGGGTCGCCTCGCCATTTAGCGACCAAGCGTTTAGCGACGCATTTTCTATGCGTCGCTAAGGCGTTTAGCGACGCATGGGGAGCAGTTTAGTGACGCATGGGAGCGTCACTAAACTGCGTTTTTCTTGTAGTGTCAAAAGTTCAGAAAAAAAATTTGACTTGGGAGCAAAACCGCCGACTACCACTTAAGGGACTAAAAATGCAATTTTTCAAAATATGCTAAGATTTCTCAATGTGTGGAATGAAAAAAATAGCTTATTAATAACAAAACTAAAGAGTTGATCAAGAAATACAAATATGTTACAAGAACATTGTCTATTAGCTATATTACGAGTGCTTAAGAGTTAAGATGCTGGTAAACAATGTTGGAGTTTCTGCCGTAGAAATTGATGATGGAGACGGTTTAAGAACTTTGAATCTTGACGAAGACAACCTATGAAACGAAAAAAGAATGCCTAGATACAAATTATTATGGTGTTAGGAATGTCAGTGAAGTCCTTCTTCCTTCTTTACGGCTATCCACGTTTGGATCAAGAATCGTGAATGTTTGTTCGCTAAGGAGTGAATTACAGTTGAAAAATTACATTTTTGGTCCCTTAAGTGGCAGTCCCCATGCGATTATTGGTTCGATTTCAGAGAATGTTTGTCTGAAGGATTTAATTGGTTCATCTGTAACGTACTCATTGCAATTGTAGTATTCCGTAGTAGAAGTTGCTTAGTTAATTTTTTTTTGTGTAGATGACAAACAACTTCTATTCTTTTGCTTAGATTTTGGTATTTCGATTATTGACAACTTGTCATTACTGTCTTCATTATTAGTAATACTACTTAGGTTCATTGTCTCAGTTTTTCTTCACAAGTTAATCGTGTTTCTGTTGTTCTTCAAATCGTGTATGAATCACAAAACTACAATGGCTAACAGAAAAGAAGTCTGCCCTGAAGGCGATGACTGCCAAAACAAGACCACTTGTGGTTATCCCGACGTTTCGGGTCGAACAAAATATGTCGCTTCTTCAACCAAAATTGATGTATCAAGGGGGAAGACTGTGCTTTCAGCCATTTCAGCCATGTGATGGCTTCTAGAGAACAGGACCTGCATTGGAAATCAAACAAGCCATGCCACTTCTTTGCTGCTAACGGGTACTGCAAGAAAGGCGACAGCTGCAGGTTTTCGCACGTTCAGCCGAACAATGCATTACCACCCCAGCCAGAGGCACAGAACGCTCCTCCACCAGCCAGAGACGAGTAGGCGACTCCATCGTGTCTAAAGTGAACAAGCATGTGATCAACATGGTTTTGTAATGCATAATTGAGATTAGGGTACTTTTTTGTGATGTGGTAAGCACTTTGTAGTGCATAATCGAACTTAGTATTTTCATAGCTTTTTAGCAGCAGAATGGATGTTCTAGCTAATACTTTCAGTGCTGCTCGATTCATCTCTACTTGTGCCTTTCTGGAGAATCATGATTAACTGAAAACTCATTTTCCTGTTCCCCCTTTCTAAATGTAAATTCGTAGACCATTGTTTCTTACACTACGTTACGTTAGCATTTGCATGTATCTAAATGCACTTTTCCTATTTTCCTGGATCTTGTTTTGCATGTACAACACTTCAACTTCGCGATGTTAAAAAAAGGCTACCTAAGTCTAAGTTTGATGATTGCAATTTTTTGCGCATCATAGGTTGCACTATTTCCATTCTTGGCAGGACTTCGATTGCACACCTAACATTAACATGATTATCCACTCGAGTAACTTCTTGTTTTCATATGTGCTTGCTTATCTATGTTACAAGACTCCAGAGGGTAGAGTTCCAACTGAAATTTTAAATAGGATTGTATCTAGTCTCAATTGATATAACATGTTGGTAGGGGAAAATAAAATCTCACGAAACATTTACAAGGCGTGTTTTATCATATATTTTACGCATCTCTTAGGCCTTTGTAGCTTCAAGAGGAGCAGAAGCCCTGGTTGCAACAATCTGCTCATATAGGTCTCTGATCTTCAATCCAACAATTGTTTGGAAGAGACCTGTTCCATTGTTGCTCCCAGGGAAATCTGAGTGCTTCAACATTTGCTGGGTGATTTCACCGTAGAACTTGGTGGAGATGTTGCTCAGATGGCTTTCGACATATATGAGCTCATCTAGTCTGTCAAATTGACCATCCATCTCCAATACAGACACCTGCAAAGAGAGAGAATTAGTGTGCTAATATGTTCCAATCATGCCGTATGTTTGCTCATGATGGAGCTATCGTGCATACCTCTTGACCATAGTAAGTGTCTGGACCATACGTGAACTTGATACCAGGGTAAGAACATGTCAACTTCCTTCCGCAAGGAATCCATGAAATGGTGGATCCTTCATCGAACAGGTAAACCGGGTTGAAAAACTTGATGCCTTCTTTCATGATCAATCTCACTCTTAGAACCTTGCCCTCATTGTCGTCTGGAATAAGTTGGGTGGGCAATACTTCTATGACTGCATCCGCGTACTGTTTTTGTGGGTCTGAAAACGCGAAACAGGAAAGTTAATATACTTGTGTTCTTTCATGTTCATATTCTTTATGTGTGTCATGTGATAAACAAGTTACCAATGTAAGCATCAAAGTCGGGTTTTCGGGCTTCGATACTAGCTTGAATGCTCTCTAGACTGTGCCCTCTTTCAGCCATGTCCCTCTGCATTTCATGCAATATGATTAATGATCACTTCCAATATTGTATAGGTGAACTTAAAATTCACTTCGTTATGGTTAAAGGAGGATTATTTACCTGGATTTTCCATGCGAATTTCACTTCATTGCTGATGTCCAGGTAAATACTGAAGTCTAAAAGATCTCTGACTCGAGAATCATACCTATAAGAACATTGCAATCAGTTAAAGCTTTTTAATAGTTGAACTTATAAAATATTTAATGAATTACTATATACAAAATGAATTGTTTCCAATTTATTTTTAGAAAAAGTAAAATAAAATATCTACAATAGAATGATAAAATGGATAAAGGGTTGTGGCACTGGTAAGGAACTAGGATTGCATGGGTCAGCAGCAAATATGACGTGGAAAATATGCATTTTTCAACCATACAATTAAAGATAGCTTCATCAACATGAAATCCATTCTAACCACAAAAATAAAATCTTTTCATCTTAGCTAAGCTAAGTTCGCACATTCATTAATCAGAACATAAATGCTAAAAACTTGAACTCGTGGATTAAATGTTCGAACATGCAAAAACAACGATGAAAGGCATGTAAAAAGCTACGTTTGTGATCAACAATGAAAAGGTAACTAACTTACATTGGGTGCAATCCTTCAATGACAAAGATTTTAGGAGGCTTGATTGTCTCAGGAGGATCTATCAATCCAGTGACATGATTATAGATAGGTTTCTCAATGGCAACGCCACTTTTAATAGCCTTAACCTGCTCGTACATAAGGTCGAAATCGTTGGCTTTCGGGTCAAGAGCTGTTACTCCCTTTTCCTTCCTTCCAAACCTGTCAAGTGAGTGATAGTCATCTAAACAAATCACTGTTGTTGTGTCACTGATGAGGGTGTTCGAGTCCGGGTTTCCACCCTTCGGGGGCTCGGCAGCTCCACCGAACACACTAGTCAGCCGCCTCATGAAAGTACTCTTTCCACAGCCAGAGTCAGCTGCCAGGCCGATGACTATCGGTTTTTCCTCGGCTGAGCATGATATCTTTCTGGAGGTGTAGTATGTGGTTTTCTTGGCAGTGTAGAAAATGACTTGTTTTTGAGTGAATCCCAAGTGGGTTTTTGGTAGTGTAGAGATTGAACATGTTGAATTGAATGATTGTACTGTGCAAATTGCCATTGTTTTTTAATTTTTTTTCCTTGTTTTTGTTGAAGTGTTCTTCCTCTTCTCTCTAGTGGAGAAGTGTGTGTCTGTGTGTGTGGAGAGAGGAAGAGATGGAGTAGCAGTGGCTCTAGTGACATGCAAGCTTGAGTTTGGATTTTATTCTTTTCTTATTTGGTTCTTGAGGGTAAGAAGACAAGAGAGTAATGTGAGGACAGCAAAGATTATGAAGAAGAGGTTATGGTTAAAGGAAAAGAGATGAGAGTTTTGGATAGGGAGTTCTATGTATTGTGTTGTATTCTCATGGCTAGTACATTGCATGTTCTGCCCCTTATATTCACCAATATTGATAGGTGATTTCAAGCTACGGCTCAACTGGTACTTTCACTTGTCATTGAAGATTAGTGATCACTAATTCAACCATGGTGATACAGTGTTTCAATAGTGAAATTGATATAAGAAGCGGATTATCCAAGTTATTACACTCTTTCATTTCTTTCATTTATGTGTCTCACTCATTTTTTTACGTTTTAGTTTTTATATGTCTCATTTTTTCTCTACGTTCCTCTTCTGTCCATTTTTTTTCCCTTCTAAATCATTATGTTTCCCGCCACTCAGGTTTTGTGCTCTTTGTCTACAAAAATCTGAACTTATTTGTAATATAAAAATAACTAAACATGTCTAAATTGAAATGTAAATTGATTTTTAGAGGAAAAAACAAAGTCTCAAAGACATACTTCCTCCATTTCTTTAGTTACTTACTAATGGAATTGTTCATCGTGACCTTTTACCACGTATAACTTTTAAATTAAATTGTATCAATATAAATTAAAAGTTGATTATGAAAATATACTTCATTTAATTTCATAATATAATTTTATCATATTTTTCTCTAATGTAATTTAGGAGTTATACGTGGTTAAAGTTCGCGGTGAACAGTTCCCTTAGGAAGTAACTAAAAAAATGGAGTAAGTATTATAATATTACATAAAAACCTTGCAAAATACAAACGTAAATAGTACATAACAGTACTTCTTAACAACCTTGCAAAAATCAAACGTAAAAAATTTGTTGAGACGGGAGTACTCGATATCAGTACTAGGCCACATAGATATTGCTGACTTGGCAATTTGGATATTTGACTATGCCAGGTGGCAGCAGTGAATTGGCCTGTTAAAGGATGAGAATTGAGAAGTATGGGGTGGTCTGGTGTGTGAGCTTAGTGGACCCTTTGCTATTCACAGCACTAGGCCTCGAGGACCTGGTAGAATCAGCACTCTATTTCAATTTTCTGTAGCCTATTGGTTTCTTCACGGAAGAAAATTGTGTCCATTGAAACAATTCTAAGGCTATCTCCTTTTATTTGCCCTCGCAGTTCACTTTGAAACAAAATGTAACTTGAAAGCGGCTTTTGCAATACTGTTTGAAAGATAACACTAAGAAGTTCAAACAGACAGAAATTTATCTCAGCTCGACTCATGACTCTGATTGAATATGTATACTAGTCCTCCTGGAGAACTAGATTCTAGAAAAACTAATCATCATGAGTATGTGGTTATAATGACAGTTCGCGTGTATAATAGGAAAAGATGGAGAACTAGATTCTACTAGAAGTGCAGATTCAGTGAAGTGACTAGTAAGTAGTAGAAAAAACTTCACAGTAGTACGGATTAGTATGTTTTGTCCAAAAGTTGCATCACAAACCGATAAAGAGTCTGTACAATGACAACCGTCTTTGCACTCAATGTTGAACTTCAGGAAGAAGAAAAAAATCAAATTATTTAACAACGCAACATGTTCCTACGAGTAAGGAGACGGTGTATCAAATTCAATCATTGTATGACATCTAAATTTACTATCGCGTAAAGCAGTACAAATTCCTGAACAGAATATATACTTAGGCCACTCATAAGGAAAAAGGCTCCGGCCCGAAATGCATTTCACCACTACTTGTTTCCTCTGAAATAAGCATATACTTTCTGCAAGAGAAACAAGAAGAGTTGAGAATAAAAACATCCAGCAAAATCAGCAATGAAAGAGAAACACTTCTTTACACATACAGATGCTGCGTTCCTCATTTACTCTACTTGACTGTAAGTAAAACAGTCGCAAGTAGATTCATTAAAAGACTAAAAATGCATGAAACAAATGTAAATGTAAATGTAAATGTAAATCCAATGGTATTTCATCCGTCTAACGAACTGTTTGGTAGCCCATGTTAAAGAATTAGAAACTGCTGCTACAATTTATCCATGCAGACCTCTACTACTTGGTTTCTTAACTCAAACTTGAAAGTAAAAGAATTCCATTGTACAACAAGTCCGCAAGGAATTAGTTGTAATCAAATGAACAAAAGGACTTTATTAATGCTTAACAATTCCCTAACCTGGAGAACCCAGATGCTCAGCAGTGTTTCTACGCAAAACAAGCCAAATCCAACCAGGTAAAAGATCTGCATGAGAATAACTAGAAGTTAGATACAATGGGGCTGAAATCATGCGGGCAAAAAGTGAAATTGTTGGAAATGAACTGAATAGTAATTAAAAAGAAACCACCAAAAGTAGGCCTGTCAATTAAATCCACATTCAGATTTTATCATAATCTTATTTTAAAAATAAAAATCCAGTCTAATCCCAGCTCATATGCAATATACATTAAACAAATTTATGATAAATCTATCTCAATCTAAGTCCTCCAGTCATCCTCCAGATTTTATCATAATCTTAATTTAATATAAGAGTCAAGTCTAATCCCAACTCATATGCAATCTACATTAAACCAATGTAATCATAGATCAGGCCCAAACTAGATCTAAACTAGTTTAAACTAGATCTATCTTAATCTACATCCTCCAGTCATCTTCTCACTAGTCAATTCCTTCCAAAAGTCAGAAACTAACTTGCAGAAACTCGCTAGTCATATGCAAGCTCTAATTATCGCTTTAGACATTGTGATTTTTCTTCAGGGCTCAATTCTTCACATCAAATTTTCTTACTCGACTTAAAAGAAGCCAAATATACGAGGAAGAGAGAGAAGAGAGGGGTACGATTGCAGTCAATTAGGGCAACTGATTTGGGCTATTTGAATATTTTAGTAATCAATTTGGTGTATAGAGCAAACATTTTGGCAATTATTTTTTGTATGAAGAAGAAGCGGCACACAGAGATACTGAGAAAGGTTAGAATATATTCTTTAAAACAAAAGGCCTAGAAACTTAGAATTAAAATATATATGTAATCCAAATGTAATATAAGACCGAGACTGCACGTATTGAGGTTTGTAATCGACTGTTTATATAAAATATTTAAAGGTATTATGAAAACATATTTTTACACACCAGTACCACAAAAGCTACAAAGAATTTCAAAATGAAAAGAAAAAAAAAAGTAATCCAATAAGTAGATCAATGATGGATCCGGTTTGGACTTATCTTAATCTACATAAATAGCTATAGACAGGGCAATACGTGAAGTTGTTAGAAATGAACACAATACATAATTATTAAACAGAAACCACCAAAAGGGTGTGAAATTTTGATCATTTTTTGCAAACCAGGGAAGAAAAATGCAGACAATCCAAATCTCAACTATAACAGGAATAGAAAATTAGAAATACATGTTCTACAGGGCTAATCTGCTCACTACACCCAAAATAACGAACGTTGATAGGCGTTTGAAGGTACAAATCATGCACCTAATAAAAATTAGGTGGAACGCTATCCTATCAATACTTTATGATGGATGTATTTAATATTTTATGGTATAAACAGTCACAGAAACATATGCATTAGCATAAGGCAGGAATCTTACCCCAACTAAAATATGGTCTGAGAAGACATCAATTGCAGCAAGAATGCCCCTGAAAGTTACAGGTAATGTGAGTATATAAGGGAGAAGCTAAATATTGATATGCAGTGTTTGCACATTTTTGTGTTGCCAACTTAAAACAGATGTTAGATCAACTGCATCCCAACAGTAATAGTTCAACAAAGAATGCCAAACTCCAGTTAATATACGGATTCATTTTATTAGACCCTGACGGAAAAGGGGACTCACGTTAGGGATCTCCCCTGAAAGACAATTGGTGGGGCAATCGCAGCAAGTATACAGAAACCGATATGAATCTGCCCAGTGAAAATCAACTCAGAGATCAAAACAGATAAGGTATCACCAAATGACAAGAGACTGTCAAAAGATAACAATCGTGACATACCATATAGAATAGGAAGAACCAGCCAAAATTCAATGCACTTTCAGTCCTGAGGATCAGATAAAAATCTGTTAATGTCATCATGAACCCCCAAGGGTCGAGAAGATATAATTTATCACACAATTACCTCATAGCACGATACAAAGGCCTGTACCACAGCACATAGGAAATTGGGCATCCCATTAGAGCATATATTATGGCAAGGAAGAAAATCCTGACACCTACAGATTGCAAGGAAATCAGATTTAGCACAATACTGGAGACTGAAATCAGTAGATTATTCAATGGAACAAAATCCATGGATGGTTAAGGAAACAGATAATAATAGTACATAAATCAGTCAAAATGATGTATCTTACCACCACCCCTTATCCAACAAACAGTGATCGCTATGACATTGAACACAAGGCAGAGGACGATACCTGTACCAACCAACATGGAATGTTATACTAGTAGTAAATAAGAGATCAAAGATGAAACGAGTGAGCAAGTACAAAAGAGCTCATGACTCATGAGTGAGCATAAATCATTGATTGTGTCACGGTCCTACTACGCACACAAAAGTGTCATAATCAATGGGCTATAAGAAGTATCAAACAACAAGCACCATATACATACCTAACCAACTGGCAAATGCTAGATACTGCAACCTCTGAGCATGAACAGGTATCTCATTGGCAATATCATGATGGATAATGGGAAAAAACGGAGGCCAGTTTCTATCATCCACGGGAACATTAGCTGGAAAAAAAGAAAGAAGTGTGAAATAAGATTAAGCAGCCAATATTAACAATCATAAATAATCCCCCAAGGATCCCACAACTTACCATTGGCAACAGCATCTTCTCGACGTTTTATCTCCTGCAAAATATTCACAGTAAAAATTGAATAAGCCACGAGATAACCAGTACTACCAGTTCAAATCTCAGCAAAGGCATGGCAAATAACATGAAAGAAAAGCTCAAGCACTGTCTTAACAGTCCCACTCAAGTAATTTTAATCAAACATTCAAATCAATTATATACAAACAAGAACATTTTAAGCTACTTTCGAGGTTTGGCCATTTACTGCAAGATATAGATATCTAATTGCGTTCATGTCCTTTAGCAATAAACAGATAAAACATGACTTTTTTCAGTTAAGAAGAAAATATATATGACAGAATAGCATACGTAGATTAAAAGATTTATCGTAGCTGCATTGTTACATATCATAACAGAAGCACATGATCAAGATAAAGCCTAACCCTTTCTCTCCTGCTCAAATCTGCTTCCCAGTTCGAGAGCTCTTTTTCTTTCTTTCTGGAATCCTGCAAAGTCATGCAGCAAGATTAAGAATGTTGATTAAAGTATCTAAAATTGTATAAACTTGTATAATTGACTGAATTACATTCATGTTGTCCAATGGTATATCAACAGTTGCATCATGTTTCTGACCAAAACCAAATGTACTGGCTACAGCTTGTGGGATACGTGACTTTGATCCTCCACCATTCTGCAATAATTAAAAACTACAGATAAGATATAGTCTTGTGAGCAGCCAGACTACAGCGCTGATAATCCACCAAAAATACAATCCATTTGGCCTTATATTCCATTAGGAATTTAGGATTATGTTTACCATAATAAAACTAATGCTTCTGGTTGTGTTGATCCTAGAGAAGTTGTGAAGTGGGTTATAACAAGTGAAAATGACCAAGTCTAGAGTTATAACAAGTGACTATAACCAAGTTTAGAGTTATAGCAACTGACAATGACCAAGTCTAGCATTAGAATCTCCATGAATCTAATCTAAGTGAGATAAAAACACCTGGTTGTCCTAATACACAGTAAACTTGGGGAACACTTTCACTGGCGTGATTTATGAAGGAAACATGTCTACTACCTAGAATTGAATATTCACCCCCTTGCCAAGTAAGTCTGTTCACTATAACTTGACTACGAATACCGAGAAGTAATGTAGATCAAAACAACTTGGAAAACTATTGTACATATTCGGCTTCCACGTAACTTAGGGGAGTGTTAGTCCGTAAAATTCATTCTATGGACATGTTAGGATCTCCATGAACTACAAAATTGGAGCCATTTTAGTTTTTACTACACAGGATATATTAAATCCATATAACAACAGGCAGCATTATTCACCTAGACGGTGGATACATTGAATCCAGTAATGAAATAATGATCAACCAGTATTATTATACAATCTCTTCCAGCATCTAGTACCAATATAATCCATACCAGCAAAAAATTAACACGAGCAACAAGAGTAATCAACCGTAAATATTTTCTCCCAAAAAAAAAATTGGTCACCAAAAATCCAAATCAACCTCAAACGTAACCGACCTCACATTTACCATGAATCTCGGATCTGGATCAAACAGTCAATCTAGAAGAAATAGTAAAGTCGAAAAACCTAAAAATAGGTAGATCTGATCTGAGTGAGAAGTGAAAAGGAAAAGCAGTTTACCGCGAATGGATTGACTTCAGGTTCTTCCTCGTCAAAGGGATTGGGATCGTTTCGGCGATTCATTTGGGGCAAATTGTTCTGAAAATTCGCAGGCAAATCTCACCTGAAAGATAGCAGATGGATTCGAATCTCGGCAGTATAGTGGAGATATATAGTATAGAATGAAAATGAATGAATGTAAACAAACACGCCGACTATATTTGCGGGTAATACGTACGTATAAAGTCACTCCGAGTTGATAATTTTGATAAATTGCGTTGTTCAGCAAGCTGGCAGGGACCGTATGCTTTCTACTGCAGTGGGTACAATATACAGCAACGCGGGATTGGGATGAAATTTGTGTGTGCGTAATTTACCACGGAACTTTTGGGATATTACGGATGGTGCCAAGATGATGGGTTGCGTACTTGCGTTACGTTGTGGGAGGGAACGCTATTTGGGCCGTGTGCTCTTTGACGGTTTGGTAGGGGTTCCAATTGGAATTGTTTGATAGGATAATCAAATGAAGTTTTAGACAAAAATAATTTTAAACGACAAAATATTACAATTATAATTCTATTTCAAAATTACCCATCAATATTTGTATTATAACTATGTCAACGTCATAGATTAAACCATGCATCTATCGTTCAATGCTCCAACTCCTTATCATCATTGCACTACCTTATACAGCAACTTTCTAATATAGATCATTTGGTGTACCAGCGTGAGTGCAAAAAGGTCAAAATTCTAAACAAGTTGAAATTGCAAGCGCCCAAATGCGTATTTAGTTTATTTTATAAAATTATATTTTATATGTAAGAATTTAATAAAGATATGCATGAAAAATACTATTCAAATAGTATATAATTACAATTTGTATTACTTTATGTTGCCGAGAGAGTAAAAGTAAAGGCCATGTGGAAGTTGGAATGGTGAAAGAGAGGTGCAGGGTTCGATTCCTGACGGAGATATCAACTTGATTTGGGCTTATGTGTAATTCCAGATGTATATTTTTGTGATGAAATTAATGAAAGCTTTGTTGGTGATGAAACTGATAAAACTAATATTGTTGGTGTTGAAACTAATTCAATTAACACCGTTGGTTTTGAAACTATCATTTTTTTATAATAAAAAACTAATTAAACTAACACTAATAGTGCTAAAAGTAACGAAACTAACAGTTTTGATGATGAAACTAATCCTCCCATCTCCATATATACATAATACTCCAGCAAATAATTACGTATCTGAACATCATAGGAACTTCAAGAAACTGATTAGTAGTACATACTAATACACATTTAATTAGTTCAAAACGTAAACCAACCAACATGAACAACTCCATCCCACATAAATAGCGTCATCCCTCAAACCAAAATCATCATGCTGCCCCTTGCGATTAAGGTGAATGGAAGAAGGATGTAAATCAACTTGAGAACTCTTTGATGGAGGAACTACGAAGGAGAGAAAAGAGAGAAATACGAGGCTTGTAGAGAAACCAAAAATAGAAATTGGAGGAGTGGAAGTATGGAGATTGTGATACTTGTAGAGAGGAAAATGAATCTATAAGGCATTGATAGAGTGGAGTTAATAAAATTCAAATATATAATTACAATTCATATAAAGCTGTTCGGTCTCCTATATGGTCGTATTATTGGCTCCTTTCTCTTTTTATCGAATATATCACCGAGCGAGAAAGAATCTTCTGTGTCTTCGAATCTGGTAGGAAATGAATTGCATATGTTGGTTGAGAATTGCTCTGGAATTAATTGAGAATCACTTTGTGAGGTTCTAGGGGGTTACTCATCTTTATTTGTCAATCGAGCCGCTCTCCCTTATTTGACTCGTCCAGCCCTCTTCACGAACTTGTAAAATCGATACCACAACTACTTTATGTTGCTCATAGAGTGAAAGTAAAAGCCATATATGATGTGACATACATCAGTTTTGGGAGTTTTTGCCGCACAAGCTAGCTAGTGGTGGTTTACGTACAGAAAGGATCTAGAAGGATCGGGGCATGACTGCAATTTAAGAAAGGTTAGGGGATGTTATGCAAATGGAACAATTTAGAATGTAATAGTAAACTCTCCATTGTACATATTAGAGTAGAATTCTCTAGAATTTGGTATTCTCTAATCTTGGTAGTTCGGAGTAATAATGGATCTGGAATCCCTCAAAGAGTTGTATATATAGGGATGGTAAGTTCATTTGGAACTCAACCAAGTAAAGCAAGAGCAACTGTAAAGTGATAAAGTCTAAGTGAGAAGTTTGAGTATTGTGGCAATATAAAAAACTTTATTGGCAAGATCGATGTCTTGCTTTATCGTTCTATTTCAAGTTATTTAAAGAACACACTTACACCAGTCAAGCACCACACACGAGCACTTAATTATGAAGACAAACAGAGTTATTCGAGTGGATATAAATCACGTTGATGTTACGTGCAGTGTGTAGTTCCACACTATCTCGATTGTTATGGGTCTTCTCGGTATAATACATAAACAAAACTTCTGTGTTTTGGCTTTGGCCTCTAAGCCTAGAGAGCTGAGAATATACCATCAAATCATCTCTTAATTATTAAAACCTTAACAAAATCACCTCCCTAGGCCTTTCCCTGAACGCAAAATTCTTAGAGCACGCTTTAATAAATGTTAAGACGTGATCTAGGCAATGTTCTTTAGAGCACCATCTAGATATGCCTATGATGAATTTGCCCGGATGAAGAAGCAAAGACGAAGAAAGATGATGGATTGAGTGCTTCTTAAAACTCCGAGATCGAGTTGAATTCGGGTTGGTGGTGAATTCATAGC